>OX333071.1:9377693-9730987 GCA_946863875.1 Alloplasta piceator
AATTTGAAATCAAGATCGATCTGAAGTTCGCATTAAAGTTTGAGCTTAAGTATGAACTTATAATGGCACTTTAGTTCAACTTGCGATTCATCTTAAATTGGAACTTAAGTTCGATCTTAAGTTCCAACTTGAGTTCCATGGAAAGTTCGATCTTAGGGTAGGACTTGTGACTTGAAATTCGGGCCTTACAGATGTAACAGACGTTGGAGTCGTTCTTCTTGCCCTTCTTTATTCCCTTCATGCGAATGGCATCATCGATTGTTCGGACATCTTGACTTGTTACACATATCTGTGTACCTGCTTTATGAATGACTTTTTTTCCTCTTCTACCCACTCCCCACACCCCCTCCCACCCCACAAGGTCACGAGGGTTCACTGCGCACACGTTTTTACCGTATTTTGCTGCTCGTCCAAAGTAGCCCCAAAAATCAACAAAGTAACCCCCAAAGTCAAAGTAGCCCCGTTTTACGGTACCGTTGTAACAGCATGATTAATGCATCGAGGAGTGTCGTTTTAAAGTGACAAAGTCACCTGACTATCATATCGTTCGGAAGCATTTAATCTGGACGAATAATGGATTTAATTGGATGATTTTACGCAGTTTGTTGCGTCGGTGTCTATTTGGTTTGGAATACCACGAAATGTCCCGAGGCTGTACATCATATCATTGGTGGTGATTTCAGCTCAAGCTCGACGGTGAATGTACGGTCATCGATGTGACATTCGCCTGTATGGGGCCATTGAAACACCTCATGCGATGAAAGTTCCATCAGCCCGCGAACTCCTCACCGAGGAGTCTGAGCTTTGATACGCCGCTTTCGCATCCTCTCTACGTTTCCTTTACACGTCACGACGTGGACCCTTGTCCCGTTTCCGAAACGTGACCGTATCACCTGCCTCATCGTCGGATGCAAATGTGTCGCAAGCTCCGCGCAACTGGGCATTGCCACAGGCAACGTTTGATGCCGTTCGCAACGCTTTACTGAATTTAGGGCCAGGATAAACCCTCTTCCTTCCATCTTCCCACGCTGTTGAATGTCAGAGAGATAGAGCTCTAACTCCAAACACATATTTCTTGAAAACGACGTAATATGAAGTGAAAAAATAATAGTGGAGCTAGCTACACACATTAATTACGTTTAAGGGTTACCATGGACCCTGATTTTGGACCTGTTGCAGGCCAAAAGGTTCACTTAAAGTTTTACCACTTATTTCTCTACTAAAAATGCATTTCCATGACAATAACACTGCCTCAATGTCACTATCAAATAAAAATTCTGCTGGAATGAATCTTCACCAACTAATAACCCTCGAATCATGGCTCTGCCGAAAACAAGTCTCTCAGAAAACAGCTCGTTGGTAACATCTCTATTATAAAAACTCTACCACTTGACAGCTCTCTCATTTGACAAACCTACCAGATTACAAGTCTTCGGCTTGACAAATCCGCCGGTAAATTATCGACGTTGGAGCCCGCCCCAATCAGAAGACACAGTTGCCCTGCGGTCGGTAAGTTAGGTATCGCAGCATTTGAGACGCGAAGACTTGTAATCTAGTAGAATTGTTAAATGGGAGAGCTGTCGAGTCTTGGAGAGATTTTGTGGTAGAGATTTATTTCTGGTTATTTCCGCTCATAATTCGGAAAGTATTGATCGTAGGACAACTTTGCTTTTTTTTAGTTTCACTCGGAAATCCATCATCTACCTCGCTATGAGTCAAGAGACCTCCTGTGTACATAAATATAAATATATATTTTATTTTTTTCAAATCTTAATTAGAGCGTTCATCTTTGAACTCGAAGTTGTCGTTTCAATGTAGAATTTCTTGCTTGGCACACCTTCCCGAAGATCTCGAATGCTCGAAGCTCACCGAGATTTTCGTCGTTCCTCCTCATTCCACTCGAGGTGGTTTCTTTTCATCGCCGGTATATTTCGCCATCGTTGCAGCGACCTTCTGCACCCTCGAGAGCGAGTTCGCCGCGAGAGTCTTTTGTTTTTCTCACCAAAGTTAATTAGTCCCGCGTGGTAGCCACATGGCTCGTATAAAATGGTCGAAGAATCGGCCAAGGTAAACGAATGTCGGGCTTTGGTATAGCCAGAGAAAAAGAGAGAAGTAGAGAGAGAAAGATAAGCAGCGGCACTATTGCACTTGTGCAGCTGCAGTTTTAGGGTTAGGGGCTAAAATTCGCGAGAGGGCACTCGAACGTCTTTGAAACGCGCTGTTTGCTTTTTTAGTCACCGTTTTAAAATGGTCCGGTTATCGAAAGAGCGAGGAGGATCGATACGCGACTGTATATGAGGCAATCCACGCTATTTCGCTCGGCCGTGACCCTGACCATTTTTGATTTTTTTCATAAAATAGTATACTATGCAAGGAGTATTTTGACCAATTTCAGAAATTTCGGAACCGTTCTAACGCCGATATCTCTTAAATTAATCGATATATCGAAAAATGTTTGGAGATCGATTTTTTTAATATTAGCTCACACTTTCATAAAAAAAAAGGGAAACAAATTTTAAATCATCATTGTCAACAGTTTTTCAGCGTGTAAAGTAAAAATTTTTTTTTTTTAAAGATGATTGCCATTTTTAATTTTTTTTTTTTAATTCTCTAAAATAATATGATGAATAATATGAATTTAAACGCTAGTCCCATCGTGGGCCCATTTTTCCTTCTATTTTTTAAAAAATAAATTCATTTTTTTTTCACGAAAATTTTGAGTGTTTCGTGTGAATTACTATAATAATTTTTATTATTAATAATACTCGTAAGTAATAATTATTGTACTTATTTAGAATTAGTAACTATAGTGATAATTTTACAATTAGTAGCCCGATCTAATATGTTGAAGAATTATTTTTTCATTACTTTCCTATAGAAGTAATGTATGCATTATAGGAGAATATATGAATGAAACACTTACATATTCTTTATCTTGAGAGAGTTATAGATATTTATTTTCTCACTCATTTAAAAAGTTTACACAATCGAGACAAAATGTATATCACAAAAACTAAGCGACCGGTATAAATGGATTAAAACCATAACGGATACCCAAAAATTGGACTGTGTTGTGCCTGATAATGATGGTGCCTTAAGAGTAAAAGATTTTTCAAAATCTGATCAGTCTCGGTTGTGTAAAATTCTTAAACGAGTGAGAGAATAAATATCTAGAACTCTCTCAAGATAAAAAAATATGCAAGTGTTTCATTTATATATTCTCCTATAATGCATACGTTTCTTCTATAGGAAAGTAATGGAAAAATAATTCTTCAACATATTAGATCGGGCTACTAATTGTAAAATTATCACTGCAATTACTAATTGTAAATAAGTACAATAATTATTACTCACGAGTATTATTAATAATAAAAATTATCAAAGTAATTCACACAAAACACTCGAAATTTTCGTGAAAAAAAATTGAATTTATTTTTTAAAAAATAGAAGGAAAAATGAGCCCACGATGGGACTAGCGTTAAAATTCATATAATTCATCATATTATTTTAGAGAATTTGTTGAAAAAAATAAAAAATGGCAATCATCTTTAAAAAAAAATAATTTTCACTTTACACGCTGTAAAAATGTTGATAACGATGATTTAAAAATGTTTTCCCTTTCTTAATGAAAGTGTGAACACTGAGAAAAAAAAATGTTGAATTAACTAAATCTTTAGTTGCATACGCACGACTAAATATTTATTTGGTGTAACTAAATAATTAGTTTCTTGAATAATTCTGCGTTTCAGTTGACCAAAATATGATTGAGGCAAGAAAATTTGGGTTTGTACAACTAAATATTTAGTCGTGCGTATGCGACTAAAGATTTAGTTCATTCAACAATTTTTTTTCTCAGTGAACTAATATGAAAAAAATCGATCCCTTAACATTTTTCGATATATCGATTAATTTAAGAGATATCGGGGTTAGAACGTTTCCGAAATTTCTGAAATGCAGATTTTTCGAAAAATTGTAACTTCTGAACTACATGCAATAAAAATTTGAAAATTGGTCGAAATTCTCCTTACATAGTATACTATTTTATAAGAATGGAAAAAATTAAAAATGGTCAGGGTCAGGGACGAGCGAAATGGCGTGGATTGCCTCATATATTTTTTTCATTTTTTTCTTCTCCTTCTCTCGATATCACTATGAAGTGGATGTCCCCGAGCTGGTACGTTCGAGTAGGTAGCGAAAGCTCCATGCAATATTCATGTATACGCAAAAATGTGAAGGTGCCTCTCTTCGGTCCGAGACAAAAGGCTCTCGCGCGCGCATTTATATACAGGAAAAACATTTCCAAGATTGAAGACACTGCCAAGGCTGGTATCTTGCCTATACCAGCGTCAAAGCTTTTCTTACGTTCTTGTAAAAGATAGATAGAGGAGAATGAGAGCCGGGAAGAGATAGAACGAGAAAGAAATAAAGAAAGATGAGGCAAACTCGACGGACTTTCTTTTTACTTCACTCTCGAGCCGGCTTATATTTGCACCAGGCCGATGACGACCCTTTTCAATAACTTGGAGAACTTTCACAGATATCATACATATGGGGCATTCCACGTCAAATCACGCGGTCATCGGCCTGACCCCCTCGGATTTTGATGTCCAATGAATTGTGGGTTTCGTTTGGCTCAAAATATGACCTTAAATTTTTAAAAACTTTTATTTCATTGTTTAAGGTTTGGCTGAGCTAAAAAATCATTAAATTGAGGGAAAATCATAAAGAGGGGCCTTTTTCAAATTAATTAAATTTTTTCACAGAAACTAGAGCCCAAAATAGATATTATCTTCATAGTTCGATAATGTGCCAAAAATAATTACTTTTTTTTTTTAATTGTGTTAGAATCAACCGTTTTATTTCAGGTCGTTGAGGCTAATGAATTTTCGAAAAATGTTGTCGTTTTGCTCTTAAACCAAGAAAAAAAATCAAGTTTTACTAGAAAAATAGTTTTGTTATTGTTATTCTCACTACGAGAAACACTCAAAATAAGCAATTATAAAAAAAAATTAAAATACAAAGAAAAAATAGTTATTATTTTTGACCCATTATCGAACTATGACGAAAATATCTGTTTTGGGCCCTAGTTTCTGTAAAAAAATTTCATTAATTTGAAAAAGACCCCTCTTTATATTTTAATGGTTTTTTTTAGCTCGAGCAACTTCTAAAAAATTAAATAAAAATTTCTAAAAATTTGAGGTCATATTTTGGACCAAACGAATTCATTGGACATCAAAATCCGAGAGGGTTAGGCCGATGACCGCTTGACTTGACGTGGAATGCCCCATATGTATATATAGTGATAAGCAAAAAAGAAAATTAGAAACTTGTACATTGTTTACATCGTCTTTTTCTATATAACTCATGTTTTTTCCGCTAATTTCGAGATGTTGCTGGCGTTTTTATTATTTTGAGCGTTTTGCAGAGCTCAATGAAAAAAAATATATATATTTTTATCATTCTATTTTTTACACCAAATTTATCAATATTTTAACAATAAAAGAAAAAAATTTCAAAAAAAAAAAGAGAATTAAATGAGTTATAAGCTGGTAAAGTTGGGGCTAAAAAAAGGGGGTGTGCTGGCTGACACGATTGCAAGCTGTCTAGTCATCCGATACAAAATTAAAAAAATGATTTTGAATTAGTAAGAATATCGTTATAGCCTCTACCTCAGAAAAAACGGAAAAAAAATCGCAAAATGGCGCTGATCTAAAAAAAGGCGTTTTTTTTTACTTTTTTCCATATTTTTTAATTTTTTTACAATAGTAAAAAAAAAAAATTTTTGCTACAAAAGTGATTAGGGGCGATAGAGAATAACGCATTTAAGATTGGCAAAAAATTTGAAGTAAATTGGTTGAGTAGAATTTAAGATATATATTCTTAAAGTTTAAGATATATATATTCTAAACTTTAAGAACATGCAAAAAAAAAATGATTTTTTCAAAATTCTGGATACCATTTTAAATTTGCTCCAATCATTTTCTTATTTCTATACATTTTTTTAAATTTCTACCATTGAAAAACGAATCAAAAGTGCACGGGCGAAAATTGCTAATCTATATTTTCCCTAAGATCATCCCAAGGAAGTTGTTTTTTCTTTTCCTCGCGCAATTCAATAGTTGGAACGAAATTCTTACGTTTGGCTTACTTTCTCGTAATGCGTCGCATCAACGTGCAATATCCTTGTATACATGTGAGTTATGGCGAAAAACTATAAAATACACACGAGTATGGCGTGTCACTATGAAGTGCTTATTCCAGTTTCCGGGCATTCACGGCCCGTTGCACTTCGCGACGCGCCGGCAATCCGCTCTGTCGCGAGCTTTCTCTATTTCCGCGTCCTCCCATTCTCCAATCCTATCACCCTTTCCAACGATCCCTTACTCTTTCGCCTCGTTGCCGCCGTCGGCTGTATAAAGTGGGGTAATGCCGAAAAGCCGCCGAGCAGAAAATCTTTCGGCACACACACATATATATGTATATAAATATATATACAATATATATAAATGTGTGTGTGTGTGTGGTTCATTTTTTCACTACTTTTCTTTTCCCTGTATCTCGGGCTCTCTTTCGTTCACTCTGTTTCTTCTGCACTTCTATCCTTAGGGCGCGCCCAAGGATGCGCATCCCCTTCTTGGCGCGACTCACGACGGCAAGGGTGGAGGCTCTGGGCTAGTTAGAGACCTCTGAGTATCCTCTTGACAAAATATATGTATATATTTAGATATACACCTTGTTCAGAACGCGAGAAAAGAGCTTTTGCGTCAAAGAGACACAACGACGAGCTTTTTTTTATACGAAGGGTCCATTACCTATCGGATAACGTACACTGAGAAAAAAAAATGGTTGAATGAACTAAATCTTTAGTCGCATACGCACGACTAAATATTTAGTTGTACAAACCCAAATTTTTTTGCCTGAATCATATTTTGGTCAACTGAAACGCAGAATTATTCAAGAAACTAATTATTTAGTTAGGCCCAATAAATATTTAGTCGTGCGTATGCAACTAAAGATTTAGTTAGTTCAACAATTTTTTTTTTCAGTGTACGTGGTGCAGTTTCATCGTACGAAATGAAATGGAACTTGAAAAATGATCGAAATTAATATTTGCATATTGCTCCCTCGTCGAACTTCTGTTTTCAGCTTCTTTTAACCCGTACTTGACACACTGGGGTACAAAACACCCCAGACCTAAATTTCTCTAATTTTGAGTACCTAAATTTACACTGAGAAAAAAGTTCAGTTAAAACAACTAAATCCATTTAGTAGAAAAAAATTTAGTTGATTCAATATTAATTTGTTTGAAATAATGAAACTATAACTATAAACTATTAAGATATGAGGTGAACGAAATTATTGGGTCAATTTCCAGATACAGTTTAGTCCAATTTACACGTTACTGAGTTGCTGTACAGAAATATTTCGTTGATTTCTAGTATATTTTAACTAAATAAATTTAGCTGTAACAAAAAAACAATTCGTATTTTTAATCACACAATTTATTTGGTACAAAGATATTTATTTGATTGAACTGAAACTTTGTCCATTCAAGCAACGATTTAACCGATTTAACTAAAACTTCCACTTTATCTTTGTTGAATTACCAAAATGATCTCGTTGAACGTCCGGAAACAAATATTTGGTTGACTCGAACAAATTTTTGCATTTTCAACAAATTTTTTTTCTCTGTGTAAAAAAAATGGGACCTCCAGTGACATCTGTCATTAGTTCAAGGATGCCACTACTCCTTCAAGCTTACAGCATCACTCTAAGACAAAAAGTTTTTCAAGTAAGGTTGAGTGCGAAAATTTTGTGCGAATATTTTTTCCGTGATATTATTTTACTACTATTTTCTTCTTGTAGTGCTGTATATTAAGCAAACGCTGTCAAATTTTTAACCTTTTTTTTTTGGAAATAAAAAACATGATTTTTTTCGTAAAAGTTGTCATTTTTTCAGTCTTTTGGATATTAAAATTTTTGTATCACATTTAACTTTGATATTTTACTATAAATCCTGTATAAATTTGAGAAGTAACCTTTTAAGAAGTTCTAAAAAAATTTGCAAGTCAAAATATTAAATGGTATATTTTGTATAAGAATTTTTATCGCTGGGGTAAAAACGACCCCAGTGTGTCGAGTGCATTATTCTGCAGAAGTGTATCAAGTAAGGGTTAAGGATTTCAAGTATAATCGCATTTTTTTAAGTTTTAGATATCGACATTTCGATATCAATCGTACATTTTCGAAATTTGAACTGATGAAATTTTCGGAATTCTGAAATTTCTTGGAAGAAAACCTTTTGATAAACTCGTTCCAAATTTTATATCAACTTTTCTTGTCGAATTGCATTTATGTAATAATTTGAGCTTGATCATTTTTTTTTACATTGTAAAATTTTCTTAATACTCAGCGTGGACGATTATTTTTGAATTTGATACCTCTTATTCTGGTCGTTTATGGTTTAGGCATAAAATTGGTACTTGATGACCACAAAATCCCAAAAGTTATATATTTTTTTTAAAAGGAATTTAACTTTTTTAAACCGAACCGCTGAAGCGATTCGCCCAAAATTCGATACGTACCGTTATCCAGTGCTTTTGGGCAAGTAAAAATAAACTTCGATGGCAGCAAAATTACAGAAGTGAAAGTAAACACAAGGATTCGATTACCCTCACTCCACATCTGGACATCAACTAATTGTAATTTTTCGAATTCTTATTACAAAAGCTCGTGAGCTTAATCACTCGAAAGCTCTCGAGCATAATCTCGGCTGCATCAAAAGATTTATCCTCCTCAATCCTCCGTATCAGATTTTCTGAAAACAATTTAAAGGTCTTTCATCATTCTTCCCTTGGGATCAAAACTTTTAATCTGCCGGATAAACGATTTTTTTGTTTTTGTTGTTCAGACAAAACGTAAAACTTTTTGCAAATCATATCCTCCACAATCCCAACGATCTATAGATAACGCGCTTCGAGAATAACTCGAGTATTTTTTTCGTCCTTCACCCTCCTCCCGTTCGTCCTTTTGACAGAAAAAGCGTTCATCCTTGCGAGAGCAGTGAAAGATTCCGGCTTGATGATCACATTTTTCGCGTGTCCTCGTGGATAAATGTGTGCGACGTGTAAAACTTATTGCCGAGAAGAGGAAAGCTCCTTTCTTCGGTGAACTTCCAAACCGAGCTGGGAAGTTTTCTGTGGCCAGGCGCAAAACTTGGCGTCGTGTGTTCGTCTATAAGAGCGTATCCTCTCCAGCGTCTCTCCTCTCTCCTTCTTTTTCCTCCTGCACTCACTTTCATTCGTGTTACACGGTAAACATAGCTGTCGAGCGTCCTCGGGAAGGAAGGAACTTTAATTCAGAATCGATGAATATTCAATTTCGTATATAATGTATATGGGCACAGTAACGGGATTAAGAAGAGGAAGAAAAAAGCTCTCGCCGTCAAGAGAAACGCGTCACTCCTGCTAAACTCCTTTTCCATCCTCTGACCCTCTCTCTCTCTCTGTATATATATATCTTTTTCTACTAGCTTTTTCATTCACTCGCTCGTGTCTTTCCCCGTTCACATCTCTCCAATTTCGCATCGTTCCGTCTCGCTTCCGCACCTGAAACCTAATTAAACTTCCTTTTCCGTCTCCGTGCAAAATGGCGATGGAAGGACCAAGGCGCAAAAGCAGCCGTCGATTACAGTGGTCGAATGGAAAAAAAGGACGAACCGAGAAAGGGAAAGAGAAAGAGAGAGAGAGGAGCTTTCTGCTGACTCTCGTCGCAACGAGCTTGGTACGTCAACGTGAATTTACGTTAAAAGTATCCAATCTTCGTCCCAAACTACTTTTTTCTCTTGACTTTCTTTACTTTATCGCGTGACGATGGTAAGATTCGCATACCGTGAGGACAGGTATTAATCTAATGATGCCCGCAAGTACCTTTACAACGAATACGATTCAACGTTTCTCGAGAACAAACACAAGGTGTTTCATCCAGGAGGCAAAAACGAGTCCTTGTCCGAAATGGAAGAGGTATTATAATAATTGATTGGTACCCCGGAATCATACAAAATGAACGAATGAAGCAAAAGTTGGGACAAAACTTTGTTAAGTGTCTGCAGCTAGATGAGAGACATGAAATTTTCATTTTTGACTTGCACATCGTGAAACAACTATTACTTTTTGATTGAAACCTTCACGAAGTTCTTACACCAAATAATATAATTAGAATGGTCAACATTTTGGGTAAACTTCGTTAGTATATCAATTCATCCGGTGATGATCAAATTGGACTTGAAAAAGGAGGGGTTTATAACTAATTCAAGGATTTAAGAAAAAAGGGGCATTTTTCATTTATAAAATTAAAAGTGTACACTACCGGCAAAAATTTTCCAGACAAAACTTCAAAAAAGGTCTGGAAGGTTTTTTTATACCATTTCGCCGGATGTCAACGTAATTTAACAAGCAACATTTTAAAGGGGAAGAATTCGGCTTCATTTCCTGATTTTTTAATTATTTTTACAAATTGTTTTGAGATGTAGATTCTATTTTGAAAACAGCTGTTTTTCCCCTCTCTTCAGGTGCACCCATCTTCTAGAGAAATTTTTTTGAATTCATTTTTACGATTGGATTCATAAGGGGAAAAGTTTGAGCTTCAATTTCCTTTTTTTTTTTACTTTGAGCGATTTTTTTTCCAAAGTTATTCTGTTTTTTGTGAAAAAAGAGAAAATTCGAAGAATCCCGTATAACACGAAAACGAAGAGGATTCATAAAAAACTTCAACATAGCAAAAAGTTGCGTCTGTTTTTGTTGAGTACAGAGGAATTTTTTCAGATTTTTTTTTTTACAAAATTTTGTTTTTTTATGTTGAGGCTGGAAAACAATTAGGAAATTCTAAACATCCAGTATAACACGAAAACAAAGAGGATTCATAAAAAACTTCAAGATAGCAAAAAGTTGCGTCTGTTCTTGTTGAGTTTAGAGGAATTTTTTCAGATTTTTTCAAACGCAATTTTGTTTCTTCATTTTGAGCCTGGAAAAAAAAAATTGAAAAAAATCCAATATGTTGAAAATAGTAAAATAAAGTATTTTCCCCTCCTGAAATTTTATCCCATAGTTCTCGAGTTATGGTAATTGAATGATCTGAGCTCCGACCCAGAAAATGAGAAAAAAAAATTTGGAAAACAAATCTGAAAAAATTCCTCTGCACTCAACAAAAACAGACTCAACTTTTTGCTATCTTGAAGTTTCCCATGAATCCTATTTGTTTTCTTGTTATACAGAATTTTTAAAATTTCCTCTTTTTTCACAAAAAACAGAATAACTTTGGAAAAAAAATCGCTGAAAGTTTTTAAAAAAAGGAAATTGAAGCTCAAACTTTCCTCTTTATGAATCCAATCGTAAAAATATATTACAAAAAATTTCCTCTAGATCTGAAGAGAGAGGGAAGAAAAAGGTGAAAAACAGCTGTTTTCCAAATAGAGTCCAAATCTAAAGACAAATTGTAAAAAAAATTAAAAAATCAGGAAATGCAGCCAAATTCTTCCCCCTTAAAATCCCGCTTATTAAATCAGTCTACGTTGACTTCCGGCGAAATGGCATAAAAAAACGTTCCAGACCTTTTTTGAAATTTTGTCCGAAAACTTTTCGCCGTTAGTGTACATCGAAAACGATCCTTCTTGATTATCGACTTTGAAAACTTGAAAACGAAAAAAATGCATTCAAAGATTCAAAAGCGAGCTGCACGTAATTAACGAGCATCAATGTAGCCTCTGTAAATTTCGATTCATTCGTCTTGGAACATCATTCTTCAAAAAACTGATTGTTCGATCTCCACGACTGAAGTTACCTTTGCCCCTAAATTCCAGTAATGAGATTGAATCTCGAAGTCTGCGCTGAAAAAAAAGAGAGATCCACGGTGACAATAGTTCTTACTGCTCATCGTCACAAATCATTCCCGACCTTTTCACATCGCCGCATTATCTCGCCCCTCTTCTTGATTTCGTGTGCTACACGCACATACGTTTTTCTCTGGTATCAATGAGAGCTAGCAATGACACGCGCGTTGTTTTTTACCTCTCGGTTCCTCGCGCTCGTCCACTCGGATCGAGCGAAATCGAGAAGGCAGAAGAAGACACGGGCGAGAGCGACAAGGCCTTTTGTCCGCGTGAGATAAAACGCTCGAAGCTCGCGAAAAAAAGCGCCTCCCCCTGGTAAAAGTCTATGCTTCGCACCCGATTTTATCCTTTTCCAAGTTCATGGAACCGCTCTTTCGCTCTCTCCTCGGCGCACAGCTCGTTATATTCCTGATTTCACAGAGGCCTCTCTACCCCTGGCTCTCTTTATATCCACCCTATGTCACTCTTTCAACCGTGACGATCCTCCTCGCACAATCTTTTGATGCCACAACTCCGCGGACCCCTTCCGCGGGACAGAGAAGGCTCGTTTCACTCTTCCGTTCATGTTCAAGTCATAATAGTCCACGAACTTGTTCTGCCTTTCTCTGTTTCAGCATACACACACACACACACACACACACACATTTGCACCACGACGTGTCAGGTGTAACGCTGACACGCGTTTGCCATTGTCTCTTGGGACAGCGCCATAGCTTGGCCAGATTTTCCCTGCTCTGCATATTCTGCCCTACGTCTGTATCTATTCTCGAACTTTCTCCCCGCTTTATCCTCTCCTGTGTGTCCCTTTTCCATCATCCCACCTCTTCTCTTTGCCATCAAGCCTTTTTGCCTCAGCGTTACACCGTGAATGTAACTAAATACTGCCCAGGATAATCTCGAGGTGCGATGTAAACTCGTCTTGAAATGCGATAGGGCTGATGCAATTTTCCTGAGAAGGTCCTGACACGGAACTTGACGACTTGAACCTTAAGGTTTAAGGTCCACTGTGACGACCGAAATTTCGACGGTTTTTTTATTAATTTTTTTAAACAACAAAATAAAATGCGATAGTTTTGAAATTTTTACATTTTGTTTTGTATCTTGAAGAGTACAAAAAAAATTTGGTTTACTTAATTTTACATTACAATTATACATTAAAAAATTGAATGTTTTAAAGGTTAGGTATTTAGCTATGTGTGTCTAAAACAACGGGTACAATTTTTACAGTATATTCTTAAGATGTTTATTTTGCGAAAAATATTTAAAAAAATGGATTTTTTGAACCCGTCACAGTGGGCTTAAATATTATATCGAAATCGTACCTTCTCTGAAGTCATATATTGGTTATTAAAATTACTCGTTCATTAAACTCGTTCATTAAAATAACAACTCATGAACAAGTACAGAAACTTAATGAATTGTTTTGCAAATGCTATTGAATTTATTGCAAAAGTTCCTTGAATTCACCTGATCCCAAAATCCTTCAAGCATCAGGCAAATCAAATCATCTTTGCATTCTCGTCCACCATATTGGATCCGTCGTTTTGCATTTCAGATTTTTTACTTCAGATTCGAGATCAGTGATCACTAGATCTCTCGATTACTAGCTCAAATTACAATCAAATCATTAATGCATTTTAACCTGCCATATGAGATCCACTTCTCAAAAATTCGTAAGTGTAACTATTTTTTATTGAGATGACCTGATCATTACCCAACTTGAGTTGGGGTGGGGAAGTCAGGGGCAAAACTTCTTCCTTACCTAAATTACTACATAGGAAGGTTTCCCCAAATGGTAAAACAGTTGCCTGTAGTCGGTAATTTTCATCATCAATTAATTATCATTTTTTCAACAAAAAGACCATTCGCACTACTTTAAAGCCTCTCGATTGGATTGTTTCGTGTCCATGTCTAAAACATCGTAGAGTCCAAACTTGGCCAAGATATTCGATAAAGAGTAAACCTGCAAAGTCACCCCTGTTTCTATTTTTGAAGAATTTTTACACGCGCTTGTAAAACACTCCCCTCGTTGCACGTGACTCTCTATATGCTTCTCCAACGTTGTGCTTTTTCTGCCATTCATAAAACAACAAAGAGACCTCCAAGCTCTGCCACACGTTGGCCAACCCGCGCGAGGTCGGTTTGCCTGACTGTAAAAAGAGCACCCCTCAACTTCTTTTCATTTCTCTTTCTTTTGCTTCTACTTTCTCTCTCTCTCTCTCCCTCTCTCTCTCTTCACACTCATGCAACCACCGGTTTCAACGTGTGCACTTTTTCCAGTGAGGTCTAGCGCAAGCTGTTGAACAAAACGAGAATGCGATTCGCCATGGCTCGTGAGCAGGCTCCTCGGCCATCTCTCTCTCTCTCACTCTTACATCGTAGAGCTTGCTCGCTTTTTTCCTTCTTCTTTTCTCAAACGAATGGAAATTCCGCGCGAGTTTTACCGTGTAAAACCACGAGGGCTCCGGGTTTTATTGATTTTTTTTCCCCATCCCCAGCCTCAACCCCCTCGGCCTCGATAGACAGGGGACTCCGTGTATGCCGACGGGAAAAGCTGAGAATCCTCACTATCGGATAAGGGCTTTTCCTTAAAAAGGAAAAAGTACAAAGTGAACGAGAAAATTGAGCAAGTTCCTACGCGATGGTAAACGAACGTGGAAGCATCGTAATTATCGACTGTGAATAAATTCTCATAAAACGAGCATCCACTAACTTAGTATGAGAGCTTGTGCTGCTTCGTTCGAGGTTTTTTTTCCATTGCTTTTACCGCGACTTTGCCTTTGTTTCAATTTACAAGAGCCATCGAACGATTAAGAGCGCACTCACGAAATTAATAATGCGCTTTCCGTATCGATTGAATCACTTTAACGAATGAGGAAGGTGCGAGACATTTGTCAATATCTTTGTTCGAGGCTTTGTTAACCATCAGCCGTGTTTACCGAGATACCTTGATCCTCTTTTTTGGCCTTTCGTGACACGAATATTCCGAGGTTAGTGTCCAATAAACGTCGCTCTGACTCACGTTCTAACGACAACCAACACATTGTACGAACCGACACATATCGTTGTTCAGCACATATAGTTTACATCGAGGCCAACTGCGGTTGCCATTATTCCCCGATACAATCCTGTTGCATTCCGGATTCTGGAGTTATAGGTAGCATCGACACCAGAGCACTGCTAGGGGGTTAGCTTACCTTCCGCCACTATTTGCTCTCCTTCTCTCTCCGTGGATTCCGAAGTTGGATAAACCGCATCTATGTTCCTTATGCCAATTATCGGTTTTGACGAAACGTTGTGTCGCCCACGCGGTGATTTCAATCTTGACTATTCACTGTCTATACTGCCTTTCCAGATCCACGAATAACTCGATCCTCGCACATGTACACGGAAAAGAAAATTCAGTAGTGATTCATGAACAGTGCATCGATAATTACTGAAGTGTTCAGTAATATTCCCATATTACTGCCTTCAGTACTTTTCACTGCTGCTCGCAGTCAAAATTACGGTCGGGTAAAAATTAGTGGAGTGTTACGGTAGTTATTACTCTCCAGTAGCTACTAGTAAAAATTACTAGGAAAAATTACAAATTCATGGAGAATTTTTACTGGCAGCTCCGCATAAACAATCACTAGATTTGCAGCTTAGAATGCGGTATTGCACTAATCCATGAATAATCACTGTACCAATTCATTAATAACTACTGGTCTTTTTTTAGTGGACTATTCACCATTTTGTAAATTAATCAACATCAATGTTTCGCATTCTTGATACCAATTTTTTTTTTCATCTTTTCTGCTTCAGAGATTGATTGCGGACGCCATGAGAAAAGATTGCTTAACCATTTACTGGCTAATTACAACATACTGGAGCGTCCAGTCGCCAACGAGAGTGAACCACTCGAGGTTAAGTTCGGCATCACTCTGCAACAAATTATCGATGTGGTAAGTCCATTTTTTTCTTCCGGCAGAAAGATGGCTGATTTTCTAAACTTTACATTACTTTTCTTATTCGCTACATTTTGAACAAGTATAGTGGGGGAAAAAAATTGTTAAAATCATGGAGGAGGCACAAAATATATGCGAAGGTTGATACAACTGAATCAAATATCATTTTCAAAATGCTTTATTAAGAATTTATTCCTAATCCAAACAAATATCATGCTGAAGATAATAACCTGATTTAAATGTACGAAAAAAAAGTCTCAACAGGTATGAATTTCCAAAAATTAAATTTGTTAATTTGCAAAATTCGTACCCCCAGAATTTAGAGCTTAATCTTCAGAGCTTAAAATTTCGTGGATATAACGCGCATGTGCGAGAAAACCCGAGAGAAGTTCACACGATACGGGTGTTGAGGCCTTCGTACTTGTGCCTCTCATGAATGTGCAAATAATGAAATATAAAACGGACCCTACTAATAAATTCCGGTCCGACATTGAGGTGTATTTTTTTTTATTTTCACAATTTTTGCATACATTCATTTCTCTCTCTCATGTTTTTACAGGATGAGAAGAACCAGATACTGACTACGAATGCCTGGCTCAAGTTGGTAAGTCGATTACAAAGAACTTTCTACGCTTTTTTCATAATTCTCCCGCATTTCTCCGCCCTCTTTGCTGCTCTTTGTTCGTCGTTTTTGCAACGATGGGAGCCTTTTTCAGGTATCATACATTCGCGAGGTCAACTCTCGTATAAGGTAAATGTCCCAATTATTGAACACTGGAAGCGCCTATGTCCCTTATATTGAACAGGCATGTCCCAGTTATTGAACACTCTCGAGAATTCTTTTTCCGTTCTGAAAATACTATTTTGGGTACAATATTAAGAAATAAAAGCAAAACACTTAAATAATCTTTTATTAATCATGTAAAAATACAAAAAATATATATATAGTCTCTTTTGACAGGTTTTTGGTTCATTCGCATTTGGTTTATTTTTGCTTTTCAACTCGAACTTTATATTATTTTTATTTTCAGCTTCCTCGTTTTCATGTTCTGCTTTTGTTTGATTTTATCGCAGCTTTCTTGTTTTTCGTTTGAAATATCGGAGAGCAAAAAATATTGAACATTACACTCGTATTTTTACGTTACATCTAGGTTATATTCTCTTTTTACTTTTCTGTTTATGTTTATTGCATGAAAATACAAATAAAAAATATATTTGACGATCTTAGAGTTATTATTAAAAGAATAAAGGTAAGTTTATTCAGGAACTTACAGTTTTTGTTTGAATAAATCCGATTCACACGATCTGTCACACGTTAACTGTCTCGATGTTTCGATGGGTTCAATGACGCCATCTTGGAAAATTCGAGTGTTCAATAATTGGGACACACTGCATTTTCTATGTCCCAATGATCGAACACCGTATTTTTTAACAAATAATTGATTTAAAATTTTTTAAAAAAATTGTTATTCGTAAGAAATTTTCTGAGCAACCTGAAACGCCTTTACTTTTTGAGATGCGACAGTTTTTGAATTTGTTATGCCCTAACGCATGAAGCGGCGCGTCTTAGCAAAAACGATAAGCAGTTACCACGAGACGTCAATTCGGATCACCGTTGCTGATTAACTAATTTTTTCTCTATTAATTAAAGCTTTTTTGCACATATAAGGTAACATTTCGATATCTAAAAGTTCCATATATGTAATGAAATTTTTATAAATAAGTAAATGCATGCAGGTGAATGAGAAATAATAAAAATACAAGATAGTGCTCAATAATTGGGACCTGTTCAATAATTGGGACATTTACCGTAAATAATAAGGCAAAACGCAATTTTCGAATTTTTAACGTTCATTCTTTTGTCCTGGATAATTTGATTTAATAAGGGGGCGAGAGTGAAAAGTTGGGGTAGGAGAAAAGAGACACGAAGATAAACGGGGTTGGGAGAGAACGGCGCAGAAAGGTTTTAGTCATCATCGAAATTGCACCACGCTTCTATATATCTCACGATGAGAATTTGCGTTTGCGGAGAAAATACACTGAAGCGTGGGAGAGAAACGAGAGAGAGAGAGAGAGAGAGAGAGAGAGAGAGAGAGAGAGAGAGAGAGAGAGAGAGAGAGAGAGAGAGAGAGAGAGAGAGAGAGAGAGAGAGAGAGAGAGAGAGAGAGAGAGAGAGAGAGAGAGAGAGAGAGAGAGAGAGAGAGAGAGAGAGAGAGAGAGAGAGAGAGAGGAGAGAGATGGACGAAGTGGGGGGTGCCAGAGTGTAGATAGGCCGTAGGGGTTGTTTTTTCCTCCTCCGGGACGAACAAGAGATGCACATATGCGTGCACCTGACTTGTGCACCTCTTCATAAAGGTGTTTCCCCTACATATGCGTGAACGCTCCGATGAGATTGAAGGGGTGTTTTTGCGGACAGGAGCCTAACGTGATATATCTATATGTACGATATTACGTGACTCACGTACGTTGCAAGCATTTCTGGAGTGTGTTTCATACACCTACGTAGCGGCCATAAATATCAATAACTCGAGGAGCGAGAAAGCCAGGTTTCCTCGCAAGAGGGTAAAGCTATAACGATGTATACCGTGGAAACCATGAAAAAAAAGTTCAAAGTGTTTTGTGGGTTGGCCACCTTCGTCTCTCTGCTTTGACTTGATATACATACTGTTTTCTTCTTTTTTTTTTAAATATATATATTCAGTTAACCACGAGGATGTGTAGGAAAAAGTCAGGACACGATATTAACTGGCGTTAATGTTTGCTCATTAAGAATACATTTCTATTATAGAAAAAAAGTAATGTCCTAGATCCTCACTTAAAAAAATTGATGCCTCAAATATTTTGCAACTTCTTCGGATACTTCCGGGATCCTTTTCAGTGATCCGAGACTTCTAATTTTATTTCAAGTACTCTTACACTACTGTTCACAGAGTTATTATTCTGCCAGTTAGAGTAGGGGACAAATTTTAATGATTATGATGAGAATGAGCGCAGTCCGGAGCCAAAATGTTGAGTATGCCTTGAAGAATTTACGAAAATTGATAGTTGAACTTGTAAAATCTGCCAAAAATCGAAAAATCATCAGAATCGGATGAACAAAGCGGCATTTCGAAGCTTCAACGATTACGAAGAGAATGAGCGCAGTCTAGAGCCAAAATTTTGAGTGGAAAAAAAATTACACCTATTTTAGTGGACAGATTCAATTTTTGCCAAAATGCAAAAAAAAAAAATGTCTACAAAATTTTTTTCCCAAACTGTATATCGATGTATTTTGTCTCCCTGAACACGAATCTACCAATAGTTTTCTCAAAAAATCAAAATTTTTATGAATTTTTATCAAAAACATTTTGACTCAATTTTAGCCCCATTCTGAAAAACCTCAAAATTGCGAAATTTCAAACGCCCATAACTTATTTAAACGAAAAAGCCTTTGAAAGGACTTCCATACTTTCTAGGATCTCCCCAGATTCAGATTAAGAAAAATAAGAAAATTCAAATAAAAAGGAAATAGAAATATTTTTTTCAAGAAAGATTATATCTGTTTTGATTAGCATTTTTTCATTGGTTTTCTGAAGATTTTATCGCCCAAAAGAGGTTACGATTATTATTATTATACCTTTGTGCGCAATCGTCAGTGAATTATTTTCGTAACTAACTTTGTTCAAAGGTATCCCAAGTTCTGTTCTAGAAAGAAAATATTACGAATGAAAATCAGGTTTGGGTCGAATTATTTCCATACCGAGGCACGTGATGATTTCGCTCGGCAATGAAAAACCTCTACCTTCCCCCTTTCAAATTGAGAGTCGCTATTAATTTAGGAATTGCGAAAGATGTGAAATTTTATAATTCACCTTACGAATAATACACGAATGAGTCTAAGTAAAATTCAAGAAAACGCGGTGAAAAAAAAAACCACATCCCAAATGCAAGGCCGTCGTGCACTTCCTCGCGCGAATCCCCGGAGGCTTTTCCAACGTGAAAGATTTAAGTAATTTTGTAAAAAGTCTCTCGAAAAGAGCGCCGTGAGCGCGGGGGAGTATTAGTTTTCTCCTGTATACGCCGGTTGTGAAGGAAAAACGAAGGAAAAGACGGGAAAACGTACGTTAAGAAGGAGGAAGTGCACTAGAAGAAAAAAGTTGAAGAGCCGCGAGGAGGCAGGGCAAAGTAAGAGGGTTTGAGTTACAGCATCGTGTATTGCGAGTGGCGTGTACCAAGAGTGACGTTTCGAGGCTATCGTCGATGCATGCAAACGAGTGAGAGAGGGAGAGGGAGGGAGAGCGAGGTCGGGAGGGGGGGAGGGGGGAGGGAGAGAGCGAGGGAGGGAGGGAGGAGAGAGAGAGAGAGAGAGAGAGAGGGGGGGGGGGGAGCGAGAAACGAGGATAGATCGGAAGCCAGTCGGAGAGAACGATGGATGGGAATTGGCGATGGGAAAATCCATATACACATATACAGACAGTGACTGAGATGCAACGGTAGAAACTGATGAGAGGACGAGGAGAAAAGTAGAGAAGAGAATATCCACTCGGCAGTTTCTGCTTGCTTAGTTCCGTCCCTGAAGGGCAGAGAACGTGGAAAGCGATCGGTAGCGGAAAAGCGACAGGAGGGGTTTAGGAAAAAAGAACGAGCACCGAGGAGTCGTGTTCACGTTGAGGAACAGAGAAGCAATTACGTTTCCCCGTTTTTTTTCTTCGCTTCTCTTTTAACTTCCCTCCGCGTACTTGTTTTCTCCGCTCAAGCATATATATTAATGTATATATATATATATATGTATATACTAATGTAGGTGTGTTTGTGTGAGGAATCCTTTGAGGGAGTTAAAAGTGGTAAAAGTCGAAAAAACACTTATTTTTAAATCGCTAGTCGGATATTTACAGAGTTAAATTGACACCCGTCAAGTATTTGTAATCCGATTCTCTATCATTTTTTCCCCCCAAAATTAAGTTTTCGAAATCGGCGATGTATTTTTGAAAATGACGACATCGATTTTCTGAAAATGTTGGGCTTTTTGTAGCAGGATTTTTTTAGACTTATACTTTCCGTTCAATTCCATTTTTTTGGAAATTAAGATTTTGGACACCCGCCATATTTTCCTTTTGATTTTATATACCTTTTGTTACTTTGTTGTTATTGTTTATTCCTACGTATATACAATATGGACTGTGCTTCAAATTTTACTTATTTAAATACTAAACTTTTGAAGAAATTCCGATTTTTGAAGAAAAGAACCGCAACTGGGGTTTTTTATGTAAAATATTTCGTTTACCATTTAAAAAATGCTTGCTACACTTATGATGTTGACAACATCAAAAGCACCGCCAACAATGTTGATGACAGTGCAGTGGTCGGCAGTATCGATTTTTTCGTCAACGATATTGATTATATTAATCATTTTTTCGAAAAATTAATAATTAGTCAAAAAATAGTACTAATTTTTAATAAAAATTCAAAATTAGAGGAAAAATATTAGTAATTTTTCTAAACAATTAGTATGTAGCGACAAAATATTTCCAATTTTTCCAAAAAAAAATGAGTAATTAGCGAAAAATATTACCAATTAATACAAAAAATCAGTAATTTGTAGATATCTGTAATATCTTTCTCGCTAATTACTAATTCTTGGAGAAAATTAGTAATATATCATCGTTAATTACGCTTTTTTTTTTTTTGAAAAATCATTAATACTTTGTCATTAACTACTTTCATTTATTGAAAAAATTAGTAATAGTTTGTCACTAATTACTAATTTTTTTAGAAAAATCAGTAATCTTTTTTTGTTAATTACTAATTTTTTAATAAAAATAAGAAATATTTTGTCAGTAATTACTAATTTTTCGAAAAATGAGTAATATTTTTTTGCTAATGATTAATTTTTCGAAAAAATTGGATAATAAAAATAGATGGATTTTTTGTTGCCGATCACTGTGACAGTGATATAATATCTGATTGGTAACAGATGGCAAAGCGAAATGATGATAAAAAATGACGGTCAATTGATTTATCGCAGAGCGATGTTTTTCGAGGCATAAAATGATGAAGTACAAGCATGACTCTATGTTTTAATCTCGCGCACATTTCATTCGGTCATCGCAATATTCTTTATGAGCGGCGATGCCGTTCAAAACCATGAAAAAGCTATTTTTTTTGCGCAGGCCTGGCGCTGAGTTTATTACTTTTATGATTACGTCGATTGGCAATGTTCACATCAATCGTTTCTGTGCTTTACACGCTCTAATTAAAAAATAGTTACTATTTGACGAGACTCTGATTTTTCCAAAGGTAATCGTCCCTTGGTAATAAAATCCAGCTTTGAAGTATTATTTTTTTACATCGCTAATTGGAGTTGATAATTTGATAGTCCCGAAGTTTGAGGTCATGTCATTGACTTTATTTGAGTAAAATAGAAATCTTAAATTATTTGACGAGGGTTTCAATGTTATCTTATTTCAATGCTATCGTTATTCATAAATAAAATTAGCTTCTATAAAAAACATTGTCAAAAACAGACATTCCTTTTTTATATGTTGTTATAAAATTCAGGTCATCTCAATTTTTTGGAATTTAGACAACGGTCCTATTTGCAGGTGATTGAACAATTAAATTAACAGCTGACACAATCTCTCACTAACACGATCTCAGAATTATCGAGTTAAATCTTTTTGACTAATAGCGATTCGATGACTGCCTCGTTATCATTAATTCTATCATCTCGACCGTCATCTCATCATTTGTAACAATATTGAAGGTGTCAGTGGAGGAATGGTTGAAAGTTTCATGGACGAATTTCAATTTCGTCGAGTCGTGTATAATTCACATTGTCATTTACAATCGAGAATATTATCCAGCGTTGTCCAGCGCCGAGTCCCTTCTAAAAACCCTCTTCTCCGTTCAGGTGTAACAACGTGCACGGTTTACATTATAAACGCATACTCAACTAGCATTTTGAAGCAGCAGCCTCGTATACGATGACCACGGTCCACCCTGGTGGGAAACTCCACCGTTGGATATTGCGATGGATATTATATGCATCGTCCTGTCGTCGGCCAACATTTCCGTCGTTACATCCTCCCCATGAGCCCTTTATTACACAGTGGATCCGTGTGTGCATACCACGAGATCGTCAACCACTCCCTTTCTCCCATGTGTTTCTCATATGAGGAATTCTTCATGAACTGGGCCACTTTTTTTTCAACATCTCCAATTTTTTTCAAAATCTGCCAGTTTGAAATATTACTCAAAAGGATCGTCTGTGATTTTTTAAAGATTTTTTTAGGCGTCCGTTCAGGATTTTCAATTTTTCATTACGAACACTGTATCTCACAAAATATTCATCAAACAAAAAAAAAACATAAGAATATAAACTTTTTTATTTTTTGCACTTTATAAAAAAAAATTAAAATAATAATTTTTCTGTATTGAGAAAATTGAAATTTGGCAAAAAAATGAGAATAACATTTTTTTAAATCTAATAACACACTTTCGATTTTGGTACAAATTTTACAGGATGTCCTGTCATTGGGTAAAGAGTTTGGGAAAAACATTTCAGAATGGCACCTGCAATGGTTACGATGAAAAAAAATAAAAAGCCTGCGAATCTACATATATGTGGTTATGAAATTCTGCAGGGTTTTTTTTTTCATCGTGACCATTGCAGGTGCCATTCTGAATATTTTTTCGCAGACTCTTTACCCAATGACAGACATCCCATAAAATTTGTACCAAAATCGAAAGTGTGTTATTAGGTTTAAAAAAATCTTATTCTCATTTTTTTGCCAAATCTCAATTTTCTCAATACTGAAAAATTATGATTAACATTTTTTTCGATAAGGTGGAAAAAATAAAGCAGTTTCTATTCTTGTGTTTTTTTTTGTTTGATGAATATTTTTTGAGATACAGTGTTCGTAATGAAAAATTGAAAATCTTGAACGGACGCCTAGAAAAATCTAAAAAAAATAACAGACGTTCCTTTTGACTGATATTTTAAACTGGTAGATTTTTAAAAAAATTGGAGACGTCGAAAAAAAAAGTGGCCCAGTTGATGAGGAATTACTCATATATCGCTTCATACACTGTATCACAATGGCCGAGCATATTATGCTCACATCCAGACACACACAGACATACTTGTAGTGGATGTGGTATAACTTCAGGACCGGAAACAAGGGTTAAAAGGGTTAGGTCGAAGTCATTTCGTCTTAGTAGCCGTAAACATGTCCATGGACAGGTGCCTTAAAAACCGATACATAAATTTAACGTTTTTGTTTTACCTTTTACCCTTTTCCTTTTCATCCTAGAAAATAAAAATTTGCGCGACGAATCTCACGGAATTTCCGTTTATATTTCAATAAAATTTGTGGTCTGCTTTTAAAGTCCGTAAACATCCGGCTATTGCAAATTGAACAATGTTTTGAAAGCTATTCTACTGGATTTTTATTAAGGCAGTATTCTACTCTTGAAATTTGGAAAATCGATTTTTTTCTTGGTGTTCTGAAAGATTGGACCTTGAAAAATGTCTTCTCAAAAAGAAATATTTTATATTCAATATTAAATATTCAATATTTTTGACCTTATTGCTATTTTGAAGGTGAATTTACATTTAGTATGAATCTTTGATGGATGTTTGTCTATGTTTTGAATCTTGGAAAACTCAAAACTATTTTTTTTTTATTTTCAAAAAAGCTCACATCTTTTTTGACAACAGTATTAAACTGCTGATAAAATCGTCAATTTTTATTTACTTTTTTTAAATATTTTCTGTACATTCTTCAATTATGAATAAGTAAGATCTTAAAAATGGACACTAAAATACTTTTTGATTTTTTAAAACCTTTTTTTTCCCCTTAGAGTAGAAACTTTGAAGAGATTTTGAAAATGTAAAATCCTTTAGAGAATTGAAAAATAGTTCTCCAACGCTTTTATGCAAGTACTTTCATCGTAATCATATTTCCACGTCTTTGAGGTCGGAAGAATGAAAATTCAAGGATCTCATTCGCAACTGAACTCGATGATCAACTTGCGTTAGTCGAGTGGTTTGAAGAACTTGAGTTGGTGCGGTTTGACGAACAATTCTGAAATATAGATTCTCATTGTTGCGTGAAACGTACTCCGGAAACTGGAGAACTCTGTGTACTCGCGTCTTGAATTCTAAAAGCGTCTCCTTTATGAGCAGGATGATTCGATAATCCTCGCAACAACTCCGGTCTGTCTCTTTCGAAAAACAGAGGATTATTCTCGCTGGTAATCCGATCTGATCGGCAAACTCTGTCGCCATTGTCACAGACGTTATCCCGATCTCTCTTCGAATCAGGCCTTTCATCTCTCATGCTGACGATAAGACCATTGAATCAATCGAGCATTGAATCAATCGAGTTACTTGATTCCTTGAGGTCGTTTGATAATTTATAGTCCGTTGATGTTATAAACGTAGTGAAATTTGAGGAAGTATCACACATCAAACCAATCGGATCTTGTATTTTTCTGAGAAAGCTTTTCGAAGGTCAATATTCATCCCCAAGGTCACTTGTACTTTCTGCAATCTCCGAGCTCTTTAGAATTAATTTCACGAGAACAAAACATGGCAACAGAATTGTTAATCTCCATTTTTCACGCCGTCTATTCATTGTTAACGGAAAAAAGTTTATGTCCGACACTTCTACACGATGTATTAGGGACGTTCCACCCCAAATTGGAGAGTTTGAATTTTTTTTTTTTATTTGCTCAAATTTTTTATATTTTTTAGTACCCATCAAAATACCCTTCCTGTTGAATTTTGAGATTTTTTTTTATTACCCGTTCACAAGATATTGAATTTTTTAAAAAATCGCTCTTTTTCAGTTTTTGGGTTATAACTTCTTTAATAATTGTCTAAATTAAGTGTTTTTTTTTCAATTTTTTTGTTTTTTATGGCCTTTTCAGGAAAAAAAAAAATATACCACGTGTTTTTGAATAAGTTTTTTGAGTTTTAAACTTTGAATCGGGTTTTTAAAAGTGAGTGCGTATTTTGATTTTTTTGAACATTTTTTATTTTAAACTTCTATCTATTTAACAACTTTTAAGACTAGTCCGGTCGTGAGCCCTCCATAATTACTATTTTTTTTTTAATTTTGAAAATTTAAAAAAAAAATTCTATGAATCATTATGAATATCAATTTTTACTACTGCATACAGAGTATAGTGTTTTTTTCATTATTATTTATAATTTATTTTGACACTTTTTATTGTTAACAGGTTCTTGAAATTAATAATTAATCGTTAAGTCTGCTTATGAACAATAATAACAGTTTTTATTTATTCACGTATTCTTTTGAAAATCTTACATATACGATTATTTCCTGAATTAGAGTATTCCTTTGCCAATGCGTTTCCGTTGCTCATCGAAATAATTGAATGAAATGTTGGTGTCTCTGTGATTGACTAAGCAGTTTTGTATCGCAAATAAAATCTTTCTTTTGCATCTAAATAATGCTTCTCAGATGAAATTTGGGCAGCAATATTCGTTAGACTATTTGGGTTCGATGCCCAGTCATACAATTCTTGAACTGTTGTTATTTGCTCATCGCTTAATTATTAATTATTAATTATTGATTTTTAAAATCTGTTAACAATAAAAAAGTGTCAAAGTAAATTCTAAATAATGAAAAAAAGACTATACTCTGTATACAGTAACAAAAATTGATATTCGCAATGATTTATAGAATTTTATTTTTATTTTTCAAAATTGAAAAAAAAAAATAGTAATTCGGGAGGGCCCACGACCTGACTAGTCTTAAAATCTGTTGAATAGATAGAAATACAAAATTAAAAAAAAAAATCATAATATGCACTCGCTTTTAAAAACACGATTTAGAGATTAAAACTCAAAAAACTTATTCAAAAACACGTCGAATATTTTTTTTTTCAATTTTTTTCTAAAAAGGCTATACAAAAACAAAATTAAAAAAAAAAAACACTTAATTTGGACCGTGATTAAAGAAGTTATGACTAAAAAACCGAAAAAGAGTGGTTTTCAAAAAAAATTCAATATTTCGTGAAGAGGTAATCAAAAAATCTCAAAATTTAGCCGGAAGGGTCTTTTGATGGGTACCAAAAAACAAAAAATTCGAGGAAAAAAAAAAGTTTTTCAAACAGTCCGATTTAGGATGGAACGCCCCATCGTTCGTGACGTACAAAAAGTATTTCGATGTGATGACTGTCTTTCGGTGACTACTTTCATTGCAATATTCATTTTTTAAAAAAAGGGACACGAGGAAATTCTTTTTTTTAATCCTTTAATCCTGCTGTCTCGTGGCCTGCGAGAATAAATCTCGGTATATCAAATTAAATGAAAAAACCTCAGCTCGTGGGTTTTATGAAAAGTATGAAGTTCGAGGATTGCACATGCGAACGGTGAAACGCGGTGAGCACCGAGACGAGAAGGGTAAACGTGCCCGGAAGAACGTCTGAATCGTGATATGACATGGCCCGGGTTGACATTGCACTCGCACTAGAAGAAAGTAATTTCATGGCACACAGCAAGGAAATTATCCTTCGCGCTGTGGCGGGGCTGAAGCCTCCGTGGCCGTTGTACTTGCAAAGCCGGAAGCTACCAGACACGCGGGTTGGAGGCTATTTCCCTTGACTGACATCGGCTCTCACAGTCTCCTCTTTCCCATAAGATTCATTCGTGTCGCGGGCTACGCCAAAGAGAAACTTGGAGGACGACAGCGGCCTTCCCTCAGAAGCTTCTGCAGCAAGGATGGAAGTGGTCTGTGCGATTGAGAGACTGCGCGGGAAAGACCAAAGCACATGGCTAGCCAAAGCTTTAATGTCCTCCATGAATATATATTTGCATATACCGGGTGTCCCATTTTAATCTCACAGTTGATTTATTTCGAAAAATATTGCTCCGATCAAAAATTGAGTGGAATGAAACTTTTAGGGTTCAGAGGGGGACGTTTAAAGTTTTTTTTTGTTTTGGTCCAAAATTTAAAATGGTGGCGTTAAGATGGCTGACATGTTTTTTTTAAATGGAAACATGATTTTTTTTTCACCAAAATTTTTTTCAGATTAAATCTAACATCTTTTGTAGTAACATTTTTTTGATACAGCCCATAATAGAGGGTGTCCCATTGTAATCTTACAGCTGAATTATCTTGAAAAATTCTGCTTCGATAAAAAATTAAGTGGGATGAAACTTTTAGGGTTCAGAAGGGGACGTTCAAAAAAATTTTTTGTTTTGGTCCAAAATTTAAAGGGGCGGTGCTAAGATGACCGAAAGGTTTTTCAAACAATGAAAACATGATTTTTTTTCACCAAAAAATGTGTTAAGTCAAAACTAACAACTTTTGTTGGAACATTTTTTTTATTCAGTCCATAAGAGATCACCATTTTTTACTATTTTAGTATTATCCGGGATAACCATGATGGTGGAATGGTGGAATGGTGAAATGGTGGAATCTTCGAACACCTTTAAGAAGATTTCAGAAAACACTCACGAGGAGGATTTAGAAGACCTCCTCGGCTTCGTCATTATGCTGCATAACGCTAAAATAGTCAAAAATGGTGATCTAGTCTAAAATATCCGGGCTATAAAAAAAATATTCCTACAAAAGATGTTAGATTTGATCTGAAAAATTTTTTGGTAAAAAAAAATCATGTTTCCATTAAAAAAAAACATGTCAGCCATCTTAACAGCGCCATTTTGAATTTTGGACCAAAACAAAAAAATTTTTTGAACGTCCCCCTCTGAACCCTAAAAGTTTCATCCCACTCAATTTTTTATCGGAGCAGTATTTTTCAAGATAATTCAGCTGTAAGATTAAGATGGGACACCCTCTATTATGGGCTGTATCAAAAAAATGTTCCCACAAAAGATGTTAGATTTAATCTGAAAAAAATTTTGGTGAAAAAAAAAATCATGTTTCCATTTAAAAAAAACGTGTCAGCCATCTTAACGCCGCCATTTTAAATTTTGGACCAAAACAAAAACATTGTTTAAACGTCCCCCTCTGGACCCTAAAAGTTTCATCCCACTCAATTTTTGATCGGAGCAATATTTTTCGAAATAAATCAACTGTAAGATTAAAATGGGACACCCGGTATACCTATACCTAAAAGCATCGATGAGACGGATAGTCGCACTCGCAGTACCATCAAAGCTTTGATCGTCATGACACAAATTGCCAAGAATCTATGCAACGAAGCATCTGTGAAATTCCAATCACTCGATCGACGATCGATCATACGAAATGTTTCGCACATTCCCTTTGAGCAAACGTTCCATTGTTTTTGAACAATCGTAATTATAAATTACTAATTCCATGACCACTCGGAGATGACCAATTCCACATCAATTCGGCGGCAACGTTGTAAAGTTTTATGAGTTTTTCATAGCGAGCGATCTCGTTCATTTCTGAAGCCGGAAAAACGTGCAATGCGAACAAAGTGTGAATACCGGGTCACTTTATTTCGACCAACTTACCAGCTGCAGGCTTTTCAATTTTGGAGAATTGTGCTTTTGAGTCTCGCATTCGCTGAGACTCGATATAGCTTTGTACACTTCAGTCCAAAAGTTTGAAAACACTCGCACCATTCCCGCGCCGCACAAAAAGTTTCACTGCTCTTTTAAAAATGAAGATATTTCAATCTAATAAGCGGCGTTTGAAAGGGGACATATTCAGCTTCATTTCGTTTTCTCCAAAAAAATTTTTGATTTTTTTTAGGCCGGTACATTCTTCGAAACACGGTGGTTTTCTGGCGTTGAAATTTTGGCGCACGACCCATGAAAATTATTTTTAACTGTTTTTCGCATGAACAACTTGTCGGGGGAAGTATAAGCTTCAATTTCGTTTTTTTTAAAGTTTCTTATGATTTTTTTTCGCATAAATATTCCGATTTTTCGCAAAAAACTATCATATTTATAAAAAGAATCACTGAGAGGGTAAAAAGTTGCATACAATTATTCTGGATTCAATGAAATTTTTTTAGAATTTTTTTTTCATGTTTTTTTTCAAAAATTTTTCCTGATAACGAGATATTTTTTTATCTCAAACAATCGGATCTCTTACCTCATCTACACGTGTTTTCCGATGAAAAAAGCCATGTAGATGAGGTTTCTCAATGGAAAAGCCGTGTAGATGAGGTGAGGTGATTGTTTTAGATAAAAAATATCTCGTTGACAGGAATAAATCTCGAAAAAAAATTGTTGAAAAAAATTCTGAAAAAATTCATTTAATCCAGAATAATTTTATGCAACTTTTTACTGTCTTAGTGATTTCATAAAAACGCTACATTTTATAAATATGTCCGTTTTTTGCGCGAAATTTTGTTATTTTTGAGAAAAAAAATCGTACGAAACTTTTTAAAAAACAAAGTTGAAGCTTATACTTCTCTCCACAGGTTTTTCATGTAAAAAAAAACTGTTAAACAAAATTTCATAGGTCGTGCGTCAAAATTTCAACGTAAAAAAAAATTAGAAAAATGACCATGTTTCAAAGGGCGCACCGGGTTAAAAAAAAATCGAAATTTTTTTTTGGGAAAAGCAAAATGATGCTCCATGTGTCCCCTTCGAAACGCTGCTTGTTGGATAGAAATATTTTTATTTTTAAAAAAGCAGTGAAACTTTTTGTGCGCCGAGGAATCGGTGCGAGGGTTTCCAAACTTTTGGACCGCAGTGTATATAGTTACTCGTTTTATTCTTTCGTAGCGAGACCTGCCCACGAAGCTTGAAAATTCAAGTCTCGCACGTTCGCGAAAACCTCGAGCTCACGCCGAAGGTTTGGAGAATGGAGAATTCCATTTTCCGGGCTCACTCTCAAGGCTCTTGTTTCCTCAAGGATCACGAGCGCGTGAATTCGTATTCCTTGTTGTTAGCTGAAAAAAATGCTGTTTCCTCTGAACTGACTTCAACGTCAGTGAGAACAAAATGGCTATCAATTCGCCAAATGTCTTTTATTGGCACAGTTTTTCATGGATCGACGCTAGAACGTGTCGTTTAATTCATTAAGAACGAAAGTTCCACTCCTATGCTGACTAATTTCCACAGAAAACTTTTAAGAGATATCTTCAATAATTTTTGTAAAACTAGTAAATTGGAGCGCACCATTCGCCAATTTATATTCTCACCCGGGGTCTGGCTTCTACTTTTCTTGCACGTCGTGCCTATATCCACGTCCTACCCTCCACCATCCAGACCTCCTTAATTCATTCTGAAAAGAAATGTGGAAGGCTGCCAAACTACTCAGACATTCCTGATTCTTGAAACATAACCGAGCCACTCATTCTAATACCTACATAATAAGTTTTCGGCCCACTTAACTGATTGCAATATGCATAACATATCAAGACAGGTGATTGGGTCATCGCGCCGATTTAGAACAAAATTGCATCCATCAGTTGAATTGAAAATATCTTTGTGCCAAAGAAGATGGCATCAGCCAATGTCATAATGAGATTCTGTCTCACCAGAGACATGGTTCCGTAAAAACTTCCTGAAACTTTCCGTAATTTAAGATACTGGCGTGTCCTGAATAACACACAATTCAAATGTTCCTTCATAGACAAACCCCTGCTTTATGCCAACTCAGTATTCCGTTCGGTATGAGCATAACTGACTATTGAAATCACGTAAAAACATGCCGAGCCGTTACATTCCGGCTGGAATGCTGCGTCATGAAATTCCGAAATTGTGCTTACACACGCAATGCACGTTTAACAACAGCAACAGGTTTCCAGGACGATAAAGCCAGAGTTCGCGGTTTGAATGCGACTGGGGATGAGAGGAGGGAAGGGGGGCAAATTGACGGTGAAGGAGTGCATTCGGGAGACTCGATTTCTCGAGGGCGATGAACGAAATTCTCCTCAGTCCAAGAAACGCCGCAGTTACCTGAACATAAACGACATACTGATAGTTTATTCCAAGTTCCTATCAAGAGACTCTGCATTGTGCAAACTGGTTGTCATTTCAATTGCCAATCCTTAATCTTCGTAAATATTTGGATCAAGAATCACCCTTGTCGCTTCTCTCGTTAATGACTTACGAACTCGGTTGATCTGGAAGTTAGTTCCGATGACGTTCGATCGGCAGTTTCGTCTAGAGTGGTGATTAGTCGATGCTATCGGTTTTTGTCCTTCAGGAAACTATGGAAGATTAACAGTCCCACCTAGAATCGCGCCTCACGCAGTTTGATGCAGATTGATTGACTCATACGACTCATATGACTAGGTTTTGGCATTTTACGGCGAGTCATGATGCGTTCAATAAAAATGCGAATTTCAAACGATTTCTCTTGGTGAAACTAGAATGCTCAAGGAGAATGTATGACGTATAAATTTCCGTATAAAAATGGTCAAAGGAGCCATGTTAGTAGTTGAAAATAGTGTATCTGCATTCTCAGCAAGAGCTCACTTCTGTTTGTCCGCTAGTTGCCTCCGGTTGGCCTTTACTCCACGAGCCCGGGAACGTTACGAGCTTTTATCCACTTATCCAGTAGCTTCGCTTGCTTTTTCCACGACGACAAACGTTGTCGGAATACCCGAGCTTACATCAAGGTTCGCACGCAAGCGAGTAAACGATCGTACGAGGGAATTTGATGTTGACCCTTCTTTCAGGGCAGGAGGATTCCACCGCATATTCGTAATGCTCTGGTCTAACCATGCGAGATTTGGATTCTCGCGAGAACAAGAAGTAGAAATTGTTGAAAATCCTTTTTACCTTCTCCGCCATTTGCAATGAAGTACGGAAAATTCTCTAGAGAAACGAAAGAGAAAAGAGGAACGCACACGAGGCAGGACGTGATTTACCGAGCTTCGAGGTTGGATTCAGTCTGTAAAAGCCTGCGAGAAGTATAAGTCGCGGCATAGAGACTTTATCGTCTTTTGCACACTTCAACCACACCGAAACCTCCCTTAGGAATTTGTGGAAGAACGAGAACGCGCTTCTGTCTAGACGTGCTGGAAAATCGAGTTCCCGACACACACACACATCCATATACACATTTCTTTTGGCTTTACTTGCTCGTCGTCTCTCTGTGATCAATTCTTTCGCGCACTTTCCAATTCGAACACGTTTACGTCGTTGGGGACATCCGTTAAATATAGAAGCCCGAAATTACACCGGTGTATTGCACGTCGAAAACGGGCAATAAATAAGTACTAGAAGGGAATGATCGAGAGGGTAGTAAACGACATTGGCAATGTCCTTTTTCCCGTTATCGTGATACACGTATCTAATCTCGGAGTGCGCATTCGCTCAAGCGCACATTCTCCATTAACGTCGTACACCTGGGGTACCTTGGTTGGACAGACGATACGGACAGACTTTTCGCATCTCTCCCCTGTGTCACGGTATCCTCAGTGATTTTGCGCGAGTGGATCTCATCCTTCGGCTTATACCGAGGACTCCTCTGAATTGTCTCTGGTCTAGACGTAACGTCGATTGACGAGGACATTGATATGCTCCGGATAGGGGGCATTTCCAAACTCGGATGTAGTTGTCAAACCTCTGTGTTTGAGTACAGTAAAACGGGGCAACTTTGTTGGTGTTTCGTAAGTTTTTTGGTCGTAACTTTTTTTTAACGTCCAAAATTATTATTTTTTTGCTCGAACAGAACAATGTGTCCTTTTGCTATAAAATGTATAACAATAGCAAGCCCCACTAGACCCTCACAATTTTATATATTTAGAAAAAAAAGCTAAAGTAACTCCGAGTGTGGGGCTACTTTGGAAAGGCATTGAAATGCAACTTATGTCAAAGATCCACATCGTAAATGCAGCTTTGACATAATTTTGATAAAAAAACAACAATATTTTATACATTGTACATGAAATTTAATGAAAAACAACGATTTTTGACAATGAATTCGTCATTTTTATTGAAGAAATATTTTACATAAAAATACCAAATACTTAGGCCCGAATTTTAAGTTCTTAAGATCAAACTTGAGATCAAACTTTCTATTGAACGCTAATTTGAATTTTAGTTCGAACTTAAGTTCAATTTTAAGATGAATCTTAAGTTTAAACTTAAGTATCATTTTAAGTTTATGCTTATGTTCAAACTTTAATGCGAACATCAAATCGATCTTAAGTTCAAACTTGAATTGGATTTGAAGTTTGACCTTGAGATTCATCTTGAGCATGAACTTAAGTTCGATCAAACTTCTTTCATCGCCTCCCTCAACCGTGTTTTTTTAAATTAGTTGTAAAAATAATTAAGTACGATCAAATTTGAGTTTAAACTCAAGATGGATCTTAAGTTCGAACTTCAAACCAAATTTAAATTTGAACTTAAGATCGATCTGAAGTTCGCACTAAACTTTGAACTTACGTATGAACTTATCGTGGCACTTTAATTTAACTTACGATTCATCTTAAATTGGAACTTAAGTTCGATCTTAAGTTCCAACTTAAGTTCCACGGAAAGTTCGATCTTAGGGTAGGACTTATGACTTGAAATTCGGGCCTTACAGATGTAACAGACGTTGGAGTCGTTCTTCTTGCCCTTCTTTATTCCCTCCATGCGAATGGCATCATCGATGTTCGGACATCTTGACTTGTTACACATATCTGTGTACCTGGTTTATAAATGACTTTTTCTCTTCTACCCACTCCCCACACCCCCTCCCACCTCACCAGGTCACGAGGGTTCACTGCGCACACGTTTTTACCGTATTGCTCGTCCAAAGTAGCCCCAAAAATCAACAAAGTAACCCCCAAAGTCAAAGTAGCCCCGTTTTACGGTATATATTATAAACGTTCATACTTCCCACTGGTATGAACTAGCCTACAGTTTGGTATCGACGCCATGCTTATGATCAATTTAAACGCCCTAATGACTTTACGGCTCAGCTGCATTCGCCTTACCGGGATTTACGTCTCCATTTCATTCGGATTTGATACTGTCCGAATGGCTGCTCACTTGAACGTACTTTGACGGGATTTCATCCATAGATGTACATGAATATAGTACAGATCTTTGCACATACCTCCGTGCGAACCAGTTCGAGAAAGTCCGATGGGATATTGGTTCACGATACGTATACGATGAGACATCATTGATCCATAGAAAAACGATATTTATGCTGATACCAGCCGGTGCACTGGGTCGAAAGTGCATCGTAAAATAATACAATGATAATGTTGCATTGTGCAATAATTTTTGATGCAGGAATTGTTGGGTCACCATTTGCATCCCTCGAATTTCCAACAACGTGTCCAGTGGATTTCAGGACGTTATATTGCAGCCAGTTAATCCGTATTGAACCTTTCTAATCTTGAAAATACTTGGTTTATATTCCATACCATCGTGTATAGTCAGATTGAGCTAGATTATCATTATCCATTGACCCAGTTAATTTGTAACCCTGTTAGGACTCTTCAAACTTCATTTCCCATGTGTGTATACACATCTAATCCCTATGTTACGCATATAAGTGTGGATTCTGTAAGTTTCGCTTGCCCGAGAAGAAAGAACTCGAGGGGATAAAAGATGAGTGCCCAGGAGAGTCTTCACGGCCTCTGAAAGAATTCTAGTGTAGCCAGATTGCGGTTTTCGCGAATTCGTGGCGCAAAGGGCAAGCTTTAGCTGGGACTACCAAGCTGACTCTTCAACCAGGGCTGTCCTTACTTCATGTAATCCGCCCGTGCGCTCATAGTCAACAAGATTGAAGCAGCAAATCGCAGCCTCGAGCGCGACTAATGTTGTTTTGAAGTCAGAATCTCCCTTATCTAGTTCCACATCAAAGAGAACCTTCATACCTGTAGTCACAAGTTGTTCGATATGTTCCTGCTTCTTGACTTGAAAATGCACTTGACCGATGTCTCGGGGTGCGCCTCAAACTCTATCGGCGGAAACTGAAGTTGATAATCACTTTGGGCTATGTCCGTGTCCTTTGAACAAGTACGAATGTCATCTACACGGGAAAAACGACTTAGTTGGTCCAACCGAAAACTTAGTGCTCTGAACACCGGAAGAGAAATTGGTTGGATCAACTAGATAGTTAGTTGGATCAAGTAGATAGTTAGTTGGATCAAGTAGATAGTTAGTTAGATCAAGTAGATAGTTAGTTGGATCAACTAGATAGTTAGTTGGATCAACTAGATAGTTGGTTCAACTAGATTATTGATTGGATCAACTACATAGTTAGTTGGATCAACTAGATTATTGATTGGATCAACTAGATAGTTGGATCAAGTAGATAGATAGTTGGATCAACTAGATAGTTGGTTGGATCAAGTAGGTAGTTAGTTGGATCAACTAGATTATTGCTTGGATCAACTACATAGTTAGTTGGATCAACTAGATTATTGCTTGGATCAACTACATAGTTAGTTGGATCAACTAGATTATTGATTGGATCAACTAGATATATAGTTAATTGGATCAACTAGATAGTTAGTTAGATCAACTAGATAGTTAATTGGACCAACTAGATAGTTGGTTGGACCAACTAGATAATTGGTTACCACAACTAACTCAACTAAATACATGGTGATCCAACAAACTATCTAGTTGATCCAACCAATTTCTCTTTTGGTGCTCAGAGCGCTAACAATAAGTGTTTGGTTGGACCAACTAAGTCGTTTTTTCCGTGCAGTGTATTTTCTCTGCAGTCAATAATCGAATAGTTTGGCAAGTAGTAGGCAGCTCCATGAGCAATGTCCGAATATTTAATATAATAATTCTACGATCGATTGGCTCGCCGGAAAACGATGGTTTCGTTGCCACGTAAATATACAGGTATATGCATCATATATACCAGCTTCCGTTTCTCTTACAAACCGATCCGTTCACTGACATAGGGCAGGAAAAGCCAGAATATAAGCCATCAATCTATATCACGTTACAGTGAGCCCGAAGCTGACGGCACGGCGAACGCGTTTCAATTTCCAAATTCCTTCCGGTATGTGTATAGTGTACGGTGCAACAATGGTCATTCGCCGTAGCAATTACGCGATCGAAAGCTGCGTCAATTTCGCTGCTATCACTGATTTCGTCGAATGCCAGCGTGATTTTCGAGCTTTGAGCTTTCAGGTTGGTTTGTAAGACAATTCAATCACACACGTCAAAAAAGATGCGTGATAACTTTTTCAATAAATTTCCTAAGCATCCGTTTAATTATGGCGCTCTAATTATTCCTAACCATTATTCTAAAATCGATTTTTTACTGGAACTAAAAACTATAAACAAAATTGGCAAAGAATAGGCTTTTACGTAGAACTTCAAAATTCTTTGGTAGAAATCTAAAATTAATTTTACAGCAGAAAAAATGAAGATGGTTATTTTGTGAGTCTGAAAAAATAAAATTGAAGTTACAAATGAAGCTGTGACTTCAAGGACCCGGAGTCCTGTTTGGCATTCGAAAGAACAGTTCATAGAAGCTGGTTATAGATCCAGTATAATATGTACACAATGTAGATCTCTATATATATATATATATATATATATATTCTGGAATCGGTTCCACGGTTGAATACCGAGTTGCCATATTCGTGAATACCAAAGCGATTTCACAATCGCGGAAGCGAGGACTCGACCGAGATCTATCGAAGGAATTCTCTCGATGAACGCGACCTCCATCCCGGTTTCCATATATGAATCTTACACAGATTCGAATTGAAAAAAAAGGAATGCCAAAGTCTCTAATTACACTTAATATGTCGTGGCACTATCTTCGTTGCCTTCAACACATTTGACGCAGTCGTAGAATTCTAGGTCGTTGATTATAACGAAAATTTCTCAACGGATCTCCATCTTTCTCGGCCGCAACTCTTTCTCCACTTTCATAAAACACGAGTCACCTCTGCTGCGATAATTTTTCTCCGCTATGCTTCATGATGAGATACACGTTATAACTAGCATCCTGAGGACTCTTCAGACATTTCGATGTCGACGCGACGAAAATTCCTCACACTTTCTACCTCAGCTCCTGCGACTCTCATTAGGCGTTTCACTCTCATCATGCTCGACAATATCATCTGTGCTTTTCAGACCTTTTTGTGCCATTTTCTGTGCTTCGACTTCCCGCATAATCTGTTAAGACGGATATTAACCCCTCCGTGGTCACATTCTAATCGTAACATGGGGTCATTGTGACCCCAGTCATCTTTGAGCGTTTGCCATGTCGAGAGTGTTGTTCAAAATGACTTCAAAAAATTCAAGGTGGTACTTTTAATTATCCTCAATATGCAATGCACCCTGAATTTTTTTTTTTAATTTTTAAGATGGTGAAAGAAAATCTCGGACGAGTGAATACGCGAAAAAAACAATTTTTTACGAAAAAAATTATTACTTTTGCAATTTTTTTTTTTTTTTTCATAAAATTTTGGGATAATACTCATGAGATATGGCACTTTTAAGGAAAAAAATAGCTGCATAGTGGACGTTTCAAAAAATTTATTTATTTGCATATTTGAAGAGGGGCTTAGGTAACTCTATTTCGGACTAACAAAAATACAATTAATACCAAAAATACTTCATTTATTTCAAACTTTTCGTATATAAAAATGAAAAAATTGGGTGTCCTTAGAGAAATGAACATAATTCACTGAAATATTTGAAGACTACAAAAGCCTTAAAAATTACGCAATTTTCATTTCTAGAGTTTCGGAGTAAATTTTAATAGTTGATGATTATTTAAAAAACTCGCTTTCATGGTGGTACTTACCTTGTACGCTGATGTTCAACACAGAAAGAAAATCAAAATTTCCAGCAGAAAATTACACAGTGGTCATGAGGGTGATTTTTTTCGACTCTATTTTTTTTTTGCATTTCCCACGTGAAATTTTGTTGGATATGTCTGAAAAGAAATTGAAAGTTACAGCCCTTAATATTAATGTTAAGTACTTTTCCTTTGCGTGAAAAGATTTTCCATGTAAAATACACGTAAGCTAAAAAAAAATTTATTCAAAATTCTATAACTCAGCGGTGTTTTATGCTATCACATTGTTTTTAGTCGCAATTTACGCAAAATTGAACGATCTCCAAAAGTTTGCTTAACACCGTAGGTGTAACTTACACTGGTAAGATAGTACGGGTCACTAAAGTTGATTTTTACCCAAAATTCTCGTTTTTTTGCTGTTATCTCCAAAATAATTAACTTTATCGAAAAAATGTAAAGGAAAAATTTGTTGGAAATTTAATTTCCCACAAAAAAGATCCTTTAGACCTAATTTGTAAAATCAATATTTCTTGAGATATTGAGATATTAAGATATCAAGAATTTGAAACGTTTGGTTCGATAAATCATGAAAATTTTATACCACAAATAAGTTAAGGTTCAATATCTCAAGAAATGTTAACTTCAGCAATCAGGTCCAAAGGATATTTTTTATAGGAAATTGAATTTCCAACAAAATTTACTTTTACATTTTTGCGGTAAAGTTAATAATTTCGAAGATAATAGCAAAAAAATGAAAATTTTGGGTAAAAATCAACTTTAGTAACCCGTACCATCTTCCGCTGTTCAGGACACTTTTGAAGATCATTCAATTTTGCGTACATTGCGACCAAGAACAATGTGATAGCATAAAATGCCGCTGAGTTATATTGTTTAAAATTTTTTGAAAATTTGATCTACGTGTGTTTTAAATGGAAAATCTTTTCACGCGAAAGGAAAGTACTTAATATTAATATTAAGGGCTATAACTTTCAGGGAATTTATTTTCAGACATATCCAACAAAATTTCATGTGGGGAGTGAGAAAAAAAATATAAGGCGAAAAAAATCGCCCTAGTGGTCACACTGGTGGTCAAACTGACCAAAGCTCGCGCGCGATGCTTTCTTTTCGAATGCCACATCGAAACTATTGGCGCAATTATTTTTCTATTACGCTTTGCTCACTAAGGAAACCCCAAAGCATCCTTAGATGGCAGGTCAGTGCTCTTGTTCGCCAAGAACAGATTGAAATTTTGGCTCAAAGTTGCACTGGGGTCGTTTGGACCCCTGCTGACCACGGAGGGTTTTCATTCGACAATTTCTTTTTGACGATAAGGATTGTTTACCGATGCTCGTGAATTTCAAACCATGTTAATAATTGTGTCACCGTCAATAATCACGCAACATTGACGTTGTTTATCCAGCCGTCACAGCAATGATCGTTCTCTTTTGCGCAATTCGGCGTTTCACCACAAATCATTGTGAAAACGTGACGCCTTCTGCCACCACATGTACATAACATATTATTTATACGTACAGTTATATTCAACATACGTGCCAGGGAGCCCTGAATAATCGTGAAAGCCACCAAATCAACATGCCCGATTGCGACCGGTTTACTAATTAATTGGGTCTCTTGGCTCGACGAGCAAGAGAGCGAGACCGGCGCCCCGATTGTTTCCCCATTGCGGCAATTTGAGTGCGTGTAAGAGAGAGAGAGAGAGAGAGAGAGAGAGAGAGAGAGAGAGAGCCACCATTTTCGCTTCTCAATCTCGCTGTATATACGCGCTTTGCCTTCTACGGCTGTTAATCTGGGAGCTGCCAACTCGGTGGACCCCGACGACGACGATGAGGCTCAGACAATTATGCCGAGGAATAGCTGCCGCTGTCGTTTCCCTTCCAAAGACGCACCTGGATCATTAGCCGAGGGATTCAAGGGAGCTGTGTTAGGACGATGCTTTTCCCTCGATTCTGAATCTTTCTTCGCAAAATGGGTCATGGACAGCTTCCAGAAACTGTAAAAGCAGTTTTCTTCGACAATTCCGCGCATAATTGCCGCGAGCAATTTTCTCAGTCCCTCGATTATTTATCCTCCAACGAACGGAATCTCCTACGACCTTTACTTGGAATAATAATTATTATTCCAAATTGTAGCTCGGTTATAACCGAGCTACAGCATTTTGCTACTCTCATGCCGCGCCGATATTATCGATAAATTTAATCATCGCCTCCTGAGGTTTGCCAATAATTTCTGACCCCGTTTGCGTATGCGTAACTCGCGATCTCTCTCGGGCCACGAACTCACCTCTCATGCCGATTCCGAGGATTCTACCGAGACGTACGTGTACATACCGAGGAATCCTCTCTGTACCGCGAGATATCATCAGCTGGCTTCTCTTCCTCCCCTCGTTGCATAATATACATACATGTACGCATTGGCTCTCCCATATCCGGATCCCATCTCGTCGTTTCGCCGAACTATCTGGTTCAAAGGTTTCTCGTGTCGGAAACTCGCACACCCACGGAATTATATTGCCGGAGACTCTGAATCACCGAAAACGAGCGTAGAGATAAAGAGCATCATAAGCGATGGAATTTTCACAGACTTCCTTTGTAAAGTATTCCGCTTAAGGTTAAAGTTGCTCCTCCCGAATTCATTGTCTGAATGGACATTTTTGAAAATCGAAAGTCTGACTCAACGTATGGATACCTTATTGTTTCTGTGAATACTCGGTGCTTGAATGCAAAAGCGTCGAGTACTTTGGAGTTGCATAATTTATGGGAAATGCATCCGCTTACACGGAAAAAAATGATCAGTGAGAACTGCTGATGAGATTCCCATTAATTTTTACAGTTTTCCCCATCAACAGTGCCTCCTGCAAGAGCAAACAGTGAAATCTGGTACGCCTTTTGAAACATGTCGTTTTTCAACTTTTTTTTTGTGTTGAAACTTTGGCGCATGACCCAAATTTTTTAAGTCTTTTTTTTGCATGAAAAAATTGTGGGGGGTGGGAGTATAAGCTTCAATTTCATTTTTTTAAAAGTTTCGTACGATTTGTTTTTCGCAAAAGTATTCAATTTTTCGCCAAAAACGACGAGATTTGTAAAATGACGCGTAACTCAAAAACTACTGGGTTTTCGTGAAATCACTGAGTAGGTAAAAAGTTGGATACGATTATTCTAGATTCAATCAAATTTTTTCAGAATTTTGTTTGAAATTTTTTTTTCGAAAATGTTTCCTGTCAACGAGATATTTTTTTATCTTGAACAATCGGGTCTCTTACCTCATCGACACGAGTTTATCGATAAAAGAACCGTGTATATAAGGTTTTTCAATGAAAAAGCCGTGTAGATGAGATAAGAGACCCGATTGTTTAAGATAAAAAATATCTCGTTGAGAAAAGAAAAATCTTAAAAAAAAAAATTTGTAAAAAAATTCTGAGATTTTTTTATTGAATCCAGAATGATTGTATGCAACTGTTTATTCTTCTAGTGATTTCACGAAAACCCAGTAGTTTTAGAGTTGAGCTACATTTCATAAATATGGTCGTTTTTTTGCAAAAAAATTGAATATTTTTGCGAAAAAAAAATCGTACGAAACTTTTAACAAAACGAAATCAAAGCTTATACTTCCCTCCACAAGCTTTTCATGTGAAAAACAGTTTTAAAAAAATGTCATGGGTCATGCTCCAAAATTTCGACTCCAAAAAAAAAACCAAAACACGACCGTGTTTCAAAGGGCGTAAAAGGTTTTTAAAAAAAATCGAAAAAAATTGTTAGAAAAAGCAAAATGGAGCTGAATATTTCTTCTTTAAAACTCCGTTTGTTGAATCGAGATATCTTTATTTTCAAAAGAACAGTGAAACTTTTTGTGTGGCGCGGAATCGGGGCCAGTGTTTCCAAACTTTTGAGCGATAGTGTATATCCACAGGGAAAAAGTCCAAAAAAGTTCAAAGTTATTCATAAATTGGTACAATGGTAATGGGTACCAATTTAGGAGCGAAATTTTTATTGCAGGCATCAGTAAAAAGTACTGTACCGATTCCAGTAAAATTGGAATATTATACTGGACACTTCAGTAATTATCACTGTCTTGTCCATGAATTAGAACTGAATTTTTTTTTCCGTCCAATCTCAATGTAAAAGCTCGCCAATTCTATACGCAGGATACGGCGAATCTCCAAAGACCGCGTATAAATCTATGAAAACGTGTCGAGCGATACCTCCATTGTCGAATTGTCGTGGTTTTGCTCGAAAGCTTCCGTTTTGCTACACGAGACTCGAAGGTTCACAACGTAACCTGGAAGATATATGATATGAGCATGCCTTAACCTCTTCGCCCACGAAGGGACGCCGACCTCAAGACACGCGCTCCAACGGCATCCATGCTCGTACGACGTAGCATTAATGCCAACGGACGTGCGAGCTGATACCTACTCGGTTACACACCCTCACGTTTGTGGAGATTCCCGCTTATGCTTTCGGGTGCGCGAGCTTCACCAGCGGACTCCAGGGACTCCGCGTACTTCATGGAGAAGACGGATGGTAATGCCTTGCGGGAATGGCCTTTTCCTCGTGAAATCATACGCCTCAGCGTATAATGTACCTTATCACACCGTGCTCACGTTTAAAGGAGCTTTTAAAGCTGCTGCTTTGGCTCAAAAATGTTCGAAACGCAAGGAAATCAAATTCAGCGGCACTGTCAACGATTGGTCGCAGAATTTCCACATAATCTGCACTCGGTGAATTCTTACTGACCTCACTTGAAAAAAAAAAAACAAAATGTAAAAAACATGGTATTTTAAGTGTACCTTGTACTGTAAATTTGCAAATCTTTCGTGAAAATCATATTCCGGGCATTGATATTACCGTTCATTAAGATAACGATTCGTAAATGTGGACATAAAATTTCGACAGGAAATTGTTTACGAAAAAGGACCTATGCAATATAATAAGAAAATCCGTATGCTTTAGAGAACGTTATTTTGAATATACAGTTAAAATTTCAAATGTATCTGTTGAAATTTGTTCGAGTTAGAGTTCGGCCAACTTGAAAAATGTAGTTATGCGATAAACGCCTTTAAAGTTTGTAGAAAGCCCACTGCGGATGAAGAGGGATTGCACTAGAACACGAAAATCGAGCACTTAGGAATTTTTCATGAACATAACCTTTTGGAATATAATTCTATACATACTACCTTTTTAACAAAAAAAAAAAAATTATTTTTTGTAAATCCTAGAGTAGCCTCACCCCTTAGATATATGGGGCATGCCGTACGAAGTCGACCTAAGTGTGACCCTCGACCTCGCTGATTTCGTTTACGATTTTTTATATGATTCTTCCAACTCAAAATAGCATTCTGATTTTTTTTCAGATTTTTAAAACCAAATTCGAGTACGTTATGATTTTTTGAACATTTTTTTTCGAAATTCTCGAGAGCCGTAATTTAAAAATCTAAAAAAATTCTCAAAAATTCGGTGTCAAAAATGAAAATTTTCGACCCGAAATTCATGATGTCCAGGCTTTCGCTCCCACCTCGATTTTAGGTTTTTATGAAGAAAACGTGAAAAAAATAGATGCAGAAATTGTTGACTAACAATAAAAATATTCCAGCCACTTTTCACGGTAGATCAATTTCTGCATCTATTTTTTTTTACGTTTTCTTCATAAAAACCTAAAATCGAGGTGGAAGGGAAATCCTGGACATCATGAATTTTGGGTAAAAAATTTTAATTTTTGACACCGGATTTTTGAGTTTTTTCAGATTTTTAAATTACGGCCCTCGAGGTTTTCGAAAAAAAATTTTCAAAAAATCATAACGTACTCAAATTTGATCTTAAAAATCTGAAAAAAAATTCTGAATGCTATTTTGATTTGGAAGAATCATATGAAAAATCGTAAACGAAATCAGCGAGGTCGAGGGTCACACTCAGGTCGACTTGGTATGGAATGCCCCATGTATGTACATTGCTAAAATAAAATTAAGAAATCGGTATTTTGAAAATCCTGAATGCGCTTAAGCCCTTGATTGATCCTTCTGGATCATAAGTAAATAGACGAACTTTTGGACGACTATCCCCAATATTTTTAAAATAAATGGGATCACGAGGTCATTATATTCGCAAAGAAGTCGTAGCCGTATCCTGGATCATTCGATTGGCCAATCTAGCGAAATTTCCAGCGTTCACTCGTGCTCAGCGATGAACTACATGAACGCATAAATGTACTGTGTTCTGAAACGACGTACTAATGAAATAATCGGGGCTACCCAACTGCATCGCGAAAAGCGTAAAGAGAGAGAGGGGAAGGGATGCTCTCTCACGAGGGTATTATATCGGTATGCCGATAAGCTCCGACCACGCGCGGATTACCACAACTCTTAATAGCTATGCGGGCACGCGGTTTGAACCTCGCCGAACGAAGCAAAAGCTAGTAACGTGTCTCTCTCTCTCTCTCTCTGTGTGTGTGTGTGTGTGTGTGTGTGTGCGCGGAGGTGGATGGTAGCCTTGTCTGTCCGCGAACATTTACCATCGTAATAAAGATCATTGCTCGGTATATGACGGGACATTAAAGTGACAGCGAATGGACAATTTATGGTAATTCACTTCCGCAGCTCCGTGAGAAAATCCCATCTTTGTGAAACCCCGACCTCGTCTTTGCCCCGTCATGAAGGCGCTTTTCCAAGCGCGGGCTAAATGTCGTCGTATCATCGTCGCTCATTTGTTTAACCTTCGTTCGTCAAACTTAGAGACGAGGTCCATCGCTTTCTCGCACAATGTATCAGGTACACTATATATACACTCGTGTGATTTTAGCTTTGGAGCTAAAGCCAATGCGCACGTAGATTTATCATCCCTCAACGACGTCTGTGAATTACAACACCTTCACCAACGTTCGATATAGCATTTACGAACGAATACCAAACCGCAAAACTGAACTTGAAGTAACCCACCTCGTGCTCAATGCTCCGTTGTGAATACAGCTTATCCGCACCTTGTCATTGCTAAACTTTCCTAACAACGAAGAAACTTTCGTTGCGTCTTGTGCACCGTTGTACACGGGCGACTCCATTGCAAGGTGGGATATAACGTGTATTCGTGTAAAGTTATACCCAAAGTGTTTGTTGAACAAAGTTTCGAAATCTTTGCTATAAACTATTCGCGAAAAGTTGTCCTTTCTCAATGACAACTTCAATTATAATTAATGGTTTTTCACTCAGTGCGGAAGCTTGCAGCTTGATAAATAGCATTTCAATGCTATCCAATTATTCGTGAAAACTATTTTGCAGTAGCAATGGAATATTCTTGTGGTGCGTTTAGAATTTCAGCGCCAATGAAACTTTTTATTTTATTTTTCAACGCATGGTTTGGGTAAATATCGAATTTAAATGCGAAAGGTTGAATCGCCATTTTGAATGCCACTTTTGGGGGATGAAATGGAGGGTGAGAATAAATATTTTTTTATGTCATCTTGTTGGGTATCAAATGAAAGCTTATTGAATTGTGAGTCGAAAAATTTATAATTTTTTTTTTTTAGGTAAAGCTTTTTAGAATGCCTTTTCTAAAAATGTTCATAACCTCAAAACTTTTCGTTGCTAAAAATGAGATCAAGTTAAGAAAAGAAAATAAAAAATATATTTTTCTAGTTTGTAATAATTTTCGAATTTGATCATGCAAGTTCAACTTATACTTGATTTATTTATTAGTAACTAAATGGAAGACCTACAAATGCAGCAACTCAGCAGAAGTCACATTTTTTATAATAAAAGTTTGATTCTTTTTTGTGATGAACCGATTTTAAAAATTTCAACGAATTTTTAAAGAGGACAGAAAAATATTTAAAAAAAATGCCATCTCTGTATTCTGTTCACGAGGTATATTTATTACTTTTTATTATTATATTGCATTATATTATATATTATAATGTAATATATCTATTATATTATTTTATTATTAGCCATGTTTTTTATAATAAATGTTTGATTCTTTTTTGTGATGAACCGATTTTTAAAATTACAACGAATTTTTAAAAAGGCCACAAAAAATATCAAAAAATTGCCATCCCTGTTTTCTGTTCACAGCACTGAGAACATTTTTTTGTTGAAAATGCAAAAATTTGTTCGTCTCGACCAAATATTTGTTTCCGGACGTTCAACAAGATCATTTTGTTAATCCAACAAAGATACAGTGAAAGTTTTAGTTAAATCGGTTAAATCGTTGCTTGAATGGGCAGAGTTTCAGTTCAATCGAATAAATATCTTTGTACCAAATAAATTGTGTGATTGAAAATACGAATTGTTTTTTTGTTACAGCTAAATTTATTTAGTTAAAATATACTGGAAATCAACGAAATATTTCTGTACAGCAACTCAGTAACGTGCAAATTGGACTAAACTGTATCTGGAAATTGACCAAATAATTTCGTTCACCTCGTATCTTATGGTTAACCAAATCCATTTGTTGAATCAATTATAGTTTCATTATTTCAAACAAATTAATATTGAATCAGCTAAATTTTTTTTAACTAAATGGATTTAGTTGTTTCAACTGAACTTTTTTCTCAGTGAAAGTATATTTATTTGGGTCAAATGCTGAGTCGTCATTCGGTGAAATGAAATTAATTTGATTCAGAGGAACGGAACGAGAGAATCCGTAGTTCCGAGCGTTCGTCCCTTTATTTTCCACCCCTAATGACATCGTGGCTTTTCGTACCTCTTCGAAACCCGATCAGTGCGCTCTAATGGCGCGGGAAAATAAAATTATCGCCAGTACGGAGATCGCATCGACGCTGCGACGTGTTCTCGTTGCGTGGTAAATTCTGCTTCCTCTGGACTGCGTACCGATATCGATCCGATGGGTGTGTTCGCTCAACGAGCCCCCGTTTCTCGATTCTACGCAATCTGCGCTCGTGTTCGCATCGAAGAATGCTACACACACATTTTTCCATTGGAATAAGCCGAAAACAATTTTTCTACTCGCACTCGACTGTGTTTCAATCCGTTGGTTCACGATTTGAAACAAATTTTAAACTCCGCTGTAATCTTGACGAAACTTCGCAATGTTCTTATCAGCATCTTGAGTTCAAAGTTGATAAGTAGCAATTGAGAACTTTGGATTTGAGAACTGTAGACTTGAGACTTGCAATTTTTTTGCCACTCAGAGATTACAATTTTCTTTTTTGATTTTTCATTCCCAAGCTATAAATTTCTCGCTGGAAAATATCGTTAAAAATAATACTGAGGCAGCTGACTTTTGTTATTGGGACAATTAACAATTCAAGTCTAAAGTGAAATTGCTTCAGGAAATTTATCTCTCGTCCAATCGTGTGAATTACACGTCTATATTCAACGGAATACTTTAGCGAATGAGGGTCCATGTTGAAAAACAACAAAACTTTGCGGAGATTAAGTACATAGCGATGGTAATTGGCGAGGTTTAATCAGGAAGTTAAACAGCGAAAGGTAAGATATTACGAGATCAAGAAGGCAGAAGCGATGGAGTGGTTTGGTTGAACCGAGTTTTTTCTTGACTAACGGAAATCCTCGGACATGATGGACTTTGAAAGGGAAAGAATATCGAGAAACTTTGGAGTGGAAACTCGACGATTCTATATACGACGATATAAGTACCTCAGATTTGTTTAAAAGTCTATTTAGCGTTAAGAAGCGAGTCTAAGTTACAAACGTATTTTTTTTTCTGTTTTCTTTCCTGTTTCCTTTTTAATGCCTTATCAGACCCACAAAGAAGCGGATTCTTGTGATTTTTTCAAAAAGTAACATTTAATGGAAACTTAGCAATTAGCTTGACAAAATATGAATGAGGTATTCCCGCTCAACTGGACCCTCTTTTAGGCCGACCTCTTTCGATTTTCTTGAAACTCGAGTATGTTTTAGTGTTTCCTGAAAGTATATTGTACACCAATTTTCAGATCTCTAACTATGATACTCTTTGGAATACACCGAAAGTTATATTTCAAACTTTTTGCGTATTCAGCGCTTCGGAGCTTTGGCACGGCGCGAAATAAAACCGAAAAAATTCTTTGACAACAGCTCTCGATCGGAAATTTCCTGCGCTTTTCGAAAAAAATATCAGCGACTCCGAAAAAAAAACGAATTCATTTTTTCGACCAAAAACTGAAAAAATTGATTTACAAAAGAAGAGCATAATTTAATTCGGCGGAACAATTTTTTTCATATTTTGTATATATCTGAGAAGTCACGATATAAATTTCAAGTTGGAACTCACATCCGTTTACCAATGCCAAGTCTTTTAGTAGGATAAAAATTCTTAAATATCGTGTTTTTCGTATTCAACAGTTCCCTGATGTATTATATAGCGTTTTTTTAACGAATTTTGAATTTAGTAAATTTATTAAATTAATCAAATAATCAAATTTATTCAATTTATTAAATTCAAAATTCGTTAAAAAAACGCTATATAATACATCAGGGAACTGTTGAATACGAAAAACACGATATTTAAGAATTTTTATCCTACTAAAAGACTTGGCATTGGTAAACGGATGTGAGTTCCAACTTGAAATTTATATCGTGACTTCTCAGATATATACAAAACATGAAAAAAATTGTCCCGCTGAATTAAATTATATGCTCTTTTTTGTAAATCAATTTTTACGGTTTTTGGCCGAAATTCTGATGAATTCGTTTTTTTTCGAAATTGCTGATGTTTTTTTCGAAAAGCGCAGGTTTCGATCAAAATCTATTGTTAAAGAATTTTTTCGATTTATTTTGCGTCGTGCCAAAGCTCCGAAGCGCTGAATACGCAAAAAGTTTGAAATATAACTTTTGGTGTATTCCAAAGAGTATTATAGTTAGAGATATAAAAATTGGTGTAGAATATACTTTCAGGCAACACAAAAACATATTCAAGTTTCAAGAAAATCGAAAGAGGTCGGCCTAAAAGGGGGTCCCGTTGAGCGGGAATACCTCAAATATAAGTTACAGCCGAGTGTAATCGTAAAAAATCCTTTCATCAAAAACTAGTTTTGCGTATCTAGGAAAAGCCCTTAAAATTTACAAAGAATCGATGCAAAAGTTGTCAGACCTCGTTGACGGTCTTTGAAATTATACTTTCGACAAAAATGCGTTTAAAGTTACAAAAGCGGATTACACGCCATTAACGAGCGTCGACATAAGCCCTCTGTGAATTTCCATCCAATTTCCATCGATCCAAGATAATGCTGTACTCGAAACATGTCATTATCAAAAATGCATTCTTTCGACTTTAACAAGCAGAAATTTAGCATTACAAAACGATTTCGAATGAAAAAATATGTTTTATTGCACTCCGTGCGCAAAGTGCCACTTTGCGCACTCGTACAATAAAATTTCGTACGATACTAGTGCGAGAAACTTTTTCTCATCTCTCGTGATTGCAACATTCGCCTTCGGCTCATGCTGTAAACTCACACTCGTCAGAAAAAGTTTCTCGCACTAGTGTCGTAATGTACTATTACAGCACTCAATTTACCCCAATTTAATTGCTTCAATCTGACCTTGTAATTTTGCTTTTATTTCAGGAATGGACGGACTACAACTTGATATGGAACGACACAGATTACGGTGGAATTAAGGGGTTGAGAATAACGCCAAACAGACTTTGGAAACCGGATGTCCTCATGTACAACAGGTAACATTGGTTCTTCTCGGGTCCGGTAATTGCCCAATTGGTATATAATATAGTAGAATTCATAGATTAATTTTTGAATTTATACATAATGTCTGAAAAAATTTATTTTAACGGACACCATTGTTTCCCACAAAATTTAATAATTGTCCCTAGCGAAGTCTTCGGTTGGAGATTGTTTGGACGATCGTTGACGATCTTGTAGATCGAGGGGATGATTTTTTTTTCGTCTTCAGAGCGGAGTCGATGGACAATCGAAATAACAATCTCGGCTTTAATCAAATTTCATCGCGATATAAAGACAAAAATAATAATAACAATTCGCGGCGATAAAGAACTCAAAGAATTCGGATATAATAATAATAATAATAATAATAATAATAATAATAATAATAATAATAATAAAATAATAAAGATTATAATAATAACAAGAATAATGAGCCCGCGTGATATTTGACGAGGATTTCAATTCGATTTGTCGGCTTGACATTCGACAGCGCAATCCTGTTATCGCCTTTATTATTCGCGAAATGTTATATTCCCATCGGAATAACGAATTTATAGTTAGTGTCGTGTGTGAGCTCATTCGACCGAGAGAAAATTTTGTTTCCCTGCATTCGCTGCAAATTGAGGATATATGACATTCGAGGAGATTCTTTTGACAAGATGAATATTTTAAAAACCAAAAATTGCTTTTGCTACATTTGTTATTGTGAAATATCTAGCGATCGAGTGCCCCGGACAAATATAAAATTAAAAAACACAAAGTTTTTTATTTATTGGGAATCTATAAGATGGGGCGCATAATCGTAAAAATTTTAAACAAATTTTTCCACTTCAAATTTTAATCAAGAAATATTATTGTCGAGTTGACGATTCACGGTTGTTCGGAGGGTTGAAACATTAAGTTTCCGCGCGATGCTTAAAACGATATTCTGGTTTAGAATTTTGAAAAAATCATTTTTTGTGCATGTTCTTAAAGTTTAGACCTTTAAGAACATATCCTTGAAAGGAAATTTTTTAATTCCAACGTTTTACGGAGTTATAGCTATTTTAGTGACGTAGCAACTATGCCCGCCACATTGGAGCGTAACTTTAAGGGGGTATTCTGGTCTAGAATTTTGAAAAAATCATTTTTTTTCCATATTCTTAAAGTTAAGACCTTTAAGAATATATTCTCGAAAGGAAATTTTCAAATTTCAATTATTTACAGGGTTATAGCTATTTTAGTGACGTAGCAACCATGTCCGTTACGTCGGAGCGTAACTTTAAGGGGGTATTCCGGTCTAGAATTTTGAAAAAATCAATTTTTTTTTTCATATTCTTAAAGTTTAGACCTTCAAGAATGTATCCTTGAAAGGAAATTTTTAGATTCCAACATTTTACAGAGTCATAGTTATTCTAGTGACGCAGCAACTATGCCCGTCACGTCGGAGCGTAATCATTTTTTTTGCATAATCTTGAAGTTTAGACCTTTAAGAATATATCCTCGAAAGGGATTTTTTTTATTTCAATAATTTACAGAGTTATAGCTGTTTTAGTGACGTAGCAATTACGTCTGAGCAAATCGAACTCCAAATTTTTTCCCAATCTTCAATGTATAACTCTCCATCATCCCTACCACTTTCGTATCAAAATTATTGTTTTTACTATTGTAAAAAAATTAAAAACTACGAAAAAAAAGAGAAAGATAACGCCTTTTTTGTTCAGACAGCCGCCATTTTGCAAAATTCTTTTTTTTTTCGTTTTCTCTGAAGAACAGGCTATAAAGACATTCTTACTAATTAAGAATCTATTTTTTAATTTTGTATCGGATGACTAGAAAGGTTGCAGTCGTGTCAGCCAGTACACCCCCTTCTTAGCCCCATCTCAACCAGCATATAACTTTTTTCATTTTTTTTTCTTGCAATTTTTTTTGTTTATTGTCAAAATGTCAATAAATATGTTGTTAAAAAAGAGAATGGTAAAAATATTTTGTATCGAGCTCAACAAAACGCTCAAAATGCACGAATCCAGACCAGAATACCGCCTTGAAGCCACGATCATCCTTAATGAGTCATAAATCCTCGTGGAAACGTATTTTCCCTTTTGCTTTCGCAAAACACCGCGGGCGTATGTGTAAAAGGGAGCTTAGAATGATTAAAAATCCGATTGATTAGCCGCGGGGATTCCGGGACGTATCGAGGCCATTTTAATACTCTCCCTCCCTCCCTCTCTCTCTCTCTCTCTCTTCATCGGGAATATTTCAACGTCGATATAGATGTCGGAATATATGGCGAGATATACGTGTATGTCGCTGGTGAAACGACGGATGAGAGCCCCTCCGGCGTCGCGACGCCGTCGATTCGCCCTCCCTTCACTCGCTCCATCCACCGTCGTCGATTTTAACCCGGCGCAAGGGATGGAACGGGAAGGGGATGAAAATACGCGAATGAAACGGTCCGACGGATTTGATCCTCCGTGAAATGGAGCGGGTACAACGCGCCCCATTCGTATAATCCATCGCGACTTTCGATATATCGAATATACACACAAAGAGACGGGGGAAAGGCATATTTCGCCCGGGGATTTCGTTTCTCGGGCTTGAGTACGCGGATCCAGGACTCCCGAGAAGGATTAAAGATTACCCGAAACGTGAGCGCGTACCTAAATCGACGTTTTCCCGAATTAAAGGAGGAATTAAGTGAAGAAATAACGACAGAAAAAAAAAGTAAATTAAAAAAAAATAAAAAAAGTTCCTACCCGTCGAACTGGAACATAAATCGCGAGGAAGAGTAACCAAGAGAACGTCGGAGACGCTTTTAAAACTCAATTGTCCTTAAAATCCGTAAATAAAGGAATTCCCTCTGATATAGCGTTCGTTAATGAAAATCGGTTAATTAAAAAAAAAAATTAAATCCGCAAATAGCGGAATCCCTTCTCATATATCGTTCGTTAATAAAAATCTGTTGATTGCAAAAAAAATAAAAACCGCAAATAAAGGAATTCTGATATATCGTTCGTTAATAAAAATCGATGAATTTTAATCGGTTAATTGCAAAAAAAAAAATCGCGAATTTTCTCATGCCTCAAAATTGCAAAGTTTTCTCGCATCTGCGACAGAATTTAGAATATGTTTCAGAAAAATTTTGATCCAGTTCGTATTTGCACGAGACTCTCGAAACTCTCGTGATTCTTGTACGCAAAAAAAAACAGAGAGAGAAACGAAAAATCGAATTAAATCGACGTATTTCGCCATGAAATTGAAAATCGAAAAAAAATCGTGTATAAAAAAAAGAAAAAAAAGGGTACGTAAACCATTTTCGAATGTTGCTTCGCATCTTACTATAAAAGTATCTGTTATCGTACACATATAATATATATATATACATACCTCTCATATATATGTATACATTAATTAATCGAGTGCCCCGAAATGTGCATGAAGGTATAATTTTTTTTTCCAGTTTTGAGCTAGAAAAAATTATGAACAGAGTAAACGTTATTATCATAATTATTGTTTCGTGAAGTATTCGATTGTTTAATTTTTTTTTTTTTTTAATTGATTGAACAACTTTTCATAGACGTGTATAATTTTCTATGAGATAACTATTTTATAATATTCCCTGTACTTCTTTTATTTGTAAATATCATTCAGAGTCCCAAAAGTAATATTATTGATAAATTAGATCATTGATAAAATTGTAATTGAAATCGTACGATAGAATGATATCGCAATTAATATTACGATCAAAAGTCCACTGTCGAATGTTGTATTTTCGTGATCTCATTGGCATTGATATGGGATTTTTGATCTTCGTGATTCGCGAATGATATTTCGGAAATTGTGAAAGTATAATTGACTCTTTGGTAATTCCATTTGACGGATTGGACTCGTGATCGTGACGCTCTCGTGACTTGTATCTATAGAGCATCGACGCAAAGTGTACAAAATAACACACAGATGAGATTTGTCGGTGGAGAAACGTGTCCGATAAAACGTTGGAGAGTCAGCGATGGCCTGCTTAATCATTAATTGCGGACTAATTCCGAGGTGTTCGCTAATTATTCGGTTTGCCTCGAGGCGGCGTTATCTTTGGCAATGAGTCACCTCCGATCTGCTACTCACGTCCATCCGTGAAAAGTCTGTGAAGCATTATCCACCAAATGAGACACCTTCTCCAAAAAAAAGTCTAGCTACATCGATGCTAAATTTACAAATTGGTTTTTGTAAACATTTGTACACTTCCAGAAACAGGTTTTTCCAGGAAATAGGTTTTTTGTATTTAAAATTCTTGTGGAAAATATTTATTGCATTGGAAAAGTATCAACTATTCGTAAAAAATTTCTGCCGAAAAAAAGTAGTGCCCAATTTTTTCATTTTTATGGGAAAATAGAGATTGCGATGCAAAATCTGTTTCAAAGCCTTCGTTGTACATATTTTGAAGTTTGCCCGAAATTTTGGAAGATTTTTTTTATAAAAAAACATTCTCATGGAAATTTAAAAAAAATTGTAACGAAAAAAGTTTTCAAATTTTTCTACTTAATTTGGTTCTTCAGAGATATTCTTAATCAGACAACTAGGAAGATTATTTAATCAGCAGTTATCAATTAAAACATTAAAAGGTATTTAAAAAAAAACAATCATAAGTTCAGTGATGATTACTTTTTTTGCTTAAATTTTTTTAAATCAGTTGCTTAGTTCAGTTTAATCAGTTTAAGAATGTATGAAATCTTTTAATGTTGATTGTTCAATAAATAGCTTTTTAATCGTCATTACATTTTTACACGACCTCCTGAATACTTAATGTAAAAACATATTAAATTTTCAGAATGCTATCATCATTACTTCAACCTTCTTAAGGGTTAAAATGAAAATGAATGAGAAAATTCTGAAAATTTGGTAGGTTTTTGTATGAAGTATTTAAGAGATCGTGTAAAAATTTCACGACGATTAGAAAGCTCGTTATTAAAATATTAACATTTTGGGTTTATTGTTGGTCTATTAAACTTCGTTTTGTTTCCGTTGCTTTCAATATAATGTAGATATTAAACAATTGAGAGGTCAAAAAAAACTTATCGCAAAGGTATATCAGTTTCCATAAGACTACATTTAATTTAATTTAATTTGTTAATGTTAATTGTTCGATAACGAGCTTCCTAATCGTCGTTACATTTTTACACGACCTCTTAAATAATTCATCCAATAACATACCAAATTTTCAGAATTTTCTCATCATTTGCGATTCATCAGCTTCTATTTTTTTCTACATAGTACCAAATCGCTAATTTCCATTTCAGAAAATGTTTCGAAAATAATAAAAATTAAAGTAATCGGAATACCGATTACCTAATTACTTTTTTCAATTACAAGAGTTTTAATAATTTTTTCCACATATTCCAAGAAAAAATCATTGTTCAGCACTTTGTATAAAAAGGTAAAACCGCGGACTATGGATTTTAAAAATTCTCACTCAAAAATAAAATCATTAAAAAAAATAATAAATAATCTATTTTTAAAAGCATTTCAACGAGTCTATCTTCGCTGAATGGGAAGCTCAGAAAATAATCCACATACAGATAAAAACCTCTCAACCGGACTAATTAAATTTCCTGTTTTAATTAAAAATAGGATTTACTCGGATCCACCAGGATTGAATTGACTAGGTCGGTGTGTTTAAATAAATCTCAATTTCATTCAAATAGATCCTATGTAATAGAGATATATAAGCATATCTCTGCAATGATCATCGATGCAATCCGATATGGAATCAGGAATCGAAACATTGATTAATTAATCGAAACTAATTAGCGGAAAACGCTAAAACTCCGAATACTAAAAAATGATGGACCAATAAATTTTTGTTTCTCTCACTTGTCCATAAATCAATGGGAAATACATTTTCGTGAACGATATGAGAGGGAATTGATGAAAAGAGTGATCAACTCGGTGGATAGTGCTTCGTATCGGGTTTATCTGACTTTAAGAGCCAGACCTCCGGACTTTTCCTTATCGTTTTCTTCCTCGACCTCGACTATTATCGGCTCTCTCGTCGCCGGTCGATTAGACAAAAAAAATTTTCGATAAAGCACAATCTCGAGATACACTCTAATGAGAAATTGTCTGATATTGGCATCAGCTGCACTTTTGTCGCTCGTTGACTCTCCAACTTTCCTCACGTTTTACACACGCCACACATTTACTTATAAATACATCTCTATACATGTAAATATATACAAAATATATATTTATATATTATATATATATACACTACCGGCGAAAAGTTTCCGGACAAAACTTCAAAAAAGGTCTGGAACGTTTTTTTATGCTTCTTCACCGGAAGTCAACGTAGACTAATTAAACAAGCGGCATTTTAAAGGGGAAGAATTCGGCTTCATTTCCTGATTTTTTTGTCATTTTTACAATTTGTTTTTAGATTTGGATTCTATTTTAAAAACAGCTGTTTTTCGCCTTTTTCTCCCTCTCTTCAGGTGCAAATTCCTTTAGAGGAAATTTTTTAAATATATTTTTACGATTGGATTCATAGAGAGGAAAGTTTAAGCGTCAATTTTTTTTTTTTTTAACTTTGAGCGATTTTTTTTGCTAAAGTTATTCTGTTTTTTGTGAAAAAAGAGGAAATTGGAGAAATTCCGTATAACATGAAAACAAAAAGGATTCACGAAAAACTTTATGATAGCAAAAAGTTGCGTCTGTTTTTGATGAGTGCAGAGGAATTTTTTCAGATTTTTTTCCCAAAATTTGTTTTTTCTCATTTTCTGGGTCGGAGCTCAGATCATTCAATTACCATAACTCGAGAACTATGGGATTATCGATAAAATTTAAAGAGGGGAAAATACTTTATTTTACCATTTTCAACACATTGGAATTTTTTTCAAATTTTTTCCCCTAATTTGTTTTCCAGCCTCAACATGAGAAAACAAAATTTTTGAAAAAAAATCTGAAAAAATTCCTCTGAACTCAACAAAAACAGACGCAACTTTTTACTATTTCGAAGTTTTTCATGAATCCTCTTTGTTTTTGTGTTATACAGAATTTTTCAAATTTCCTCTTTTTTCACAAAAAATAGAATAACTTTGGATGAAAAAATCGCTCAAAGTTTAAAAAAAAGGAAATTGAAGCTCAAACTTTCCTCTTCATGAATCCAAACGTAAAAATGTATTTAAAAAATTCCTCTAGAAGATTGGAGAACCTGAAGAGAGGGGAAAAAGGCCACAAACAGCTGTTTTCAAAATAAAGTCCAAATCGAAAAAAAAATTGTAAAAATTATTTAAAAATCAAAAAATGAAGCCGAATTCTTCCCCTTTCAAATTCCTCTTGTTAAATTAATTTACGTTGACTTTCGGTGAAACGGCGTAAAAAAACGTTCCAGACCTTTTTTGAAGTTTTGTCTGGAAACTTTTCATGTATCTTAATATAGAATAATTTAAGTATCATAGATATAAATACTAATCGTAAGGTGCTCGCGGGAACGCCATGTGACACACGTGCCAGGAAACCCTGGCATTTTCGCAAGCATCGCATAATTATAACGACCGCGCTCGCTCGCGAAACGATGCCACGACGATATTCCGCGCAATCAAAAACGTACATTATTAATTATTTCTTCATAGCACTGCTGTGTTTCTATGTCACGCATTTGGTGCCAATACATAGCGACAATCAATCCATCAGCAGTGAGATAAAAATTACGATAATCGATCGCCCTTCAGCCATAAAAAAAAAACCAATTAAACTTCACCGAAAACTGAAAGTGCATCGGATCACTTGGCATTAAAAAAAACACACACACAATTTGCATAATCCGTGAAATAACGATGAAAACTTTACCGACACATTAAAATCATCCGGAAATTGACCTCTTTTTTAACCCTGTTTGCAGCTGAATATTTAATCGGAATTGTGGAGGTTTATTTTTTCTCCAATTTTTTGCATCAACGATAGTAGTGATCAATCAAAATACGTGATTTATTGAAAATTTGAGAAATGGGGAAATTTTGTAATATTATTAATTTCTGTAAAATCATGTCTTGTATAAAAAATTATTAACGGTGGATAAATTGAAATATAAGTTGATTTAAAAAATTGCTAATCGAAATTGCTCGAAAAATAACGATTGAAGTAATATGAGATTGCTATTCAAATCAAATTTTTCTTCTTTCGCGTCCAGTTTTATTATTCTCACCACAGCTTTTTTTTAACAAGCAAATCGATACTCTCGATAGCATCGTCGAAATGCTCTGACTAAATTTCAATTCCGACTTTGACCCATTTATTTAGGCAATCTCTAATTTTCTATTCGTTTGAATGTATCTTTGGATTGTAAAAATGGAATTGTCATGGAAAAATTTGTTTTTATTTTTTTCCATGGATTATACGTCTCATTAATTTAACTGGGAAAAATTCAATTTTAATATCAGTCCAATTTCACGTTTCACGATTTTGTCAAGCTCATTGGTATATATCGTTTCTTGTGCCCTCTCGCCTTATTACAATGCGAAGCTATAATTGCAAAGTCGCCTCCGGTGTTTCGTATATACGTGACTGAAATCCCTCTCTCTCTCTCACTCTCTCTCTCTCTCTCGGTCCTCTCTCTCTCTCTCTCTCTCTCTCTCTCTCTCTCTCTCTCTCTCTCTCTCTCTCTCTCTCTCTCTCTCTCTCTCACTCTCTCTCTCTCTCTCTCGGTCCCTCTCTCTCTCTCTCACTCTCTCTCTCTCTCGGTCCCTCTCTCTCTCTCTCTCTCTCTCTCTCTCTCTCTCTCTCTCTCTCTCTCTCTCTCTCTCTCTCTCTCGCTCGCTGTCATGCTTTTCCGACACATAGTTGAAAATGCAGAGAGAGAAATACAGAGATAGAGAGGGAGGAGTGAGAAGGTCTCGAATCAGAAGTGCGCCGCGAAGCCGGACAGCGATAATTTGCAATTGCACCATTTCCCAGAGGATTAGTCCTCTTAATGGCACGGGGAATATACCTCAGTGTGATTATATTTTCATGCATATATCTGTGCCAACCACACACATACACACACTCGAGCTTATGGCAATTCTCTCACCCTCTCTCGTCGGATAGCGATGAGATTCCTAGCGAATTACCCCACAACTGATAATAACAATTATACAGGGGAAGATGGGGCATACAATACCCTTTCGACAAATATTCTGATTTTCTCACCCCAGTTTCTTCAAGTTTTCCAATGTAAAATGTAATAAGTGCTTGAGTAAACAGATAAATAGTATGAAATAATAAATAATAATAATAATAATGATAATGATGATAATAACTAAATTAATTGAAAAAGTAATTAGTTACTTTGCTCAGGTACTTGAGTTTCTTTTTTTTTCTATTTGAAAATAATCTCTTTGGCACTTCATTAAAAAAGTGAGACTGAGGTTTTTAAATTAAAAAATCATTAAAAAAGCTGGTGGTGAAATAATTTTTTGTTTTTCGAAATAACCTATTAAATACTTTCGGGGATGTGAAAAAAGATGTCTGTTAAAAGCAGAGCCTTTAATATAAATATTTAGATACGGCTCATCACGAATTCCTATTTTCCATCTAAATAACACAGGAAAAAAAATCATACTTTGAAATTTTATACCTTAGCTTCAAGTTCATGTACCGAATCAAACGATATGTATTCTTGTAGGGAATCGAACGCTCTACAAAAAGCATTTCTTGTGATTTTTCGATAAACTCACTCCTTCGGAAGTTATTCAAGGTTAAAGTTGAATATGGAGTAAATTTCACTTTTTTTTAAGTTTCCGACAAAAAGTTGAAACTTATTATTAAATGTCGTAAAATCTTTCTCGGAGCAAAACTTTAAATTGCATTAACATAAATTACCTAATTTTTAAAGAAATGACCAACAATAGTTAATATATACTTAATAGTATAATATAGTTAATATAGCTAAAATACATACATATTAAACCGTGAATAACTTTTGAAGGAGTGAGTTTATCGAAAAATCACAAGAGACCTTTTTTGTAGAGCGTTCAATTTCCCACAAGAATACATATCATTCATTTCGATACATCGGCTTGAAGCCGAGCTGTAAAATTTCAAAGTTTGAATTTTTTTTTCCTGTGTTAAGTATATTTAAATGGGAAATAGAAGTTTGCGATGAGACATATCTAAATATTTATATTAAGAGCTCTGCTTTTAACAGGCATCTTTTTTCACCGCCCCGGAAGTATTTAATAGGTTATTTCGAAAAACAAAAAATAGTCGCTTTTTTTTAATCAGTCTAATATTTAGCTTCATCCACGTATTTCGAGAAAAAAAACTTTGGAAAATCACGAAAAGGCGGAAAAATAAAGTCTCCAGGATAATTTCCATAAGCGACCATTATACCCCAACCTTCCCCCAATTTAACACGCCGTTGCAATTTCCGATGCACTTACAGATATTATACATATACCGATAATATTGAATGCACACGGCTGATGATTCAATGCAATTGCATATAAATCGATAATAACGCTGGTCAATTTCGATCCCCCTGTTATCTCCATACGCTGCCTTTGTCATTAAGTCGCTATGTATCACCATTAAAACGTAACACATACAATCCCAAAGATAATCGTGCTCGGGATAATAATTTTCCACGACAGAGAGAGACGTTAAATGATCTCAACGTGAATAAACAAATTTAAAGAATAAGTAAACAAATTAATCTGGTATTAATTCCAATTAATTTATTTATTTATCACATATTTGTACATATATATGTATAATAATAATTATAGGCGGTAATCGTCGTGGTAAGGCGATAATAAACGATAAATCAACGATAATATTCGCTTCGCAGTGCGAGAGCGGTAATCAATTATATTAATTGAATAATTAATCGAGTCGTGAGACGTCAGGCCCCCCCCGTACTGCGGGCCACCTCCAGATCTTGCTCGATGCCCGCTCTCTTTAATTTTCTCTCTTTCTTTCTCTCTCTCCATCTCTCTTCTTACATCACCTACGATTATTGTCTACGTTGGACAAGAGAGAAAAAAAAGAGTCCAATCTCTCTGTTTCAAATTATTTTCGTGCTCAATAACGCCACTCGAAATATTTCGAGCTTTCATTACGACTCCGTTGAAAAAACGATTTATCTGGTTGCAAAAAAAAAGGAAATGGAAAAAAATACATGGTTATTTACGTTTATGGTTCGTTGAAAGTACTGGCAAGCCGAGCTTGAACGAAGGATTATTCACAGCAACGGCGTCAAAACGAGACTCGTATATGTGTCCCGGTAGATTTAGCGATGAAAATTATAGCTCAGTGCTTCCACACTCGACGCTCTCTCTCTCTCTCTCCCTCTTGCTTTTTATCCCTTTTTTCACAATTTCTCTATCTCTTTCTCTCTAAAATCGTTAATTCTCGTGGAAAAGCTTCTAGTTGGTGTAATAACCGTACGTTGATGAACAACACAATTAATTCGCAATCTATCAGTCTACAAAGCATTCCACGAAAGGCTTTCAATCACTCTACTTTTTCTGTGAATGTGAAAAAAATCCTTCAGTCTCGCTAAAAGTAAATTTCTCTAAAATTGAAATATAAATTTAAAAATGAAAACTAAAAGAAAAAACGTTAAAATTGATGTAGGGGAGCGTGGGGCTGGTTGTAACAGTTTTTGAAAAAAGGCCTGTAACACCTAAAATATGTATGCTTTCGAGATGGTGAGTAAGAGGGTTTGTAAAGTATATATCTGAGCACTAATTCCAATTGAAAAATAATTTAGAATCTTTACCCATCTTTTACACCAGACATTTTTTGAGAAAATGGGAGCTGTTACAACTTACCCCATGTCTGGGGCTAGTTGTAACAGGCTCGGGGCAAGTTGTAACAATGAAAAGACGGGCAACATTTATAAGAAAGAACACGTTTTTATTGGTTCACAGTCTTGTATTATTCATCGTGGTTCATTCTTGTGATGATTATAATCTTTGGTAGTCTCTCATGCTAAAAAAAAAATACAACACAATAACTTAGCATATTTTTCTGGGCAATATTAGAGTAAAGAAGAGTAAAAGAATGCACAAAAAGCCGCAAATAATTTGTAATACTATGTAATCACTATGCTACAAGTTGTAATAATATTATTTGTACAAATACATGCAGAGAGCAGAAAAAAAAATACACGCGCATGGGGCAAGTTCTAACATGTTACAACTTGCCCCATGGGTTCATTATGTCTACTTAATGAAATATCTCAAAAACTACAAACTTCAGAATAATTTTGAAAAAAGCAAATGAAAGGTAGTTAAGCTTGCATTGTGGCAAGGAAAAAAACAATAAACAATTAATTTAATTTTAATAGTCAAAATCGAAATTTTCGTAAGTATTTTTTTTACGATACCTGGCTAAAATAGAGCTCGTGTGCATATTCTCTTATTTTGATGTCTCACGGGGTATTGGCGGTGTTTACATTATGCCGCTAGTTATAAGAAGCACATTCAGCAAAAAAAATTAAATCAAAATGTTTTCAATTCCCGGTCAAAATTGAGTGTTACAACTTACCCCTGTTACAACTAGCCCCACGCTCCCCTAAACATAAATGTTGACACCGATGAAATATCTGCAATTGGGATCATGGGCTCTCGATCGTTGCTGCGAATTATTCGTATTGGAAAGCTCGATTTTACGAAATATCAATTCATCGTTATTAATAATAGGCTGAAAGGTTCGAACGTAGATCATTCGAGAGACTCGCAATATGGAGTGGCTCAGGGAGCGGGTTTCGTGGCAAAGATCGGTGAAAACCTAACCGCCAAAGTATCAAAGCAACAAAAAAAAAAACACAACGTCATAAATCACAACATTTATATACGAGATCTTGAAATTCGTTTATTCGTTATTTTCACCACTTTTTGCGCGTTCGCGTCTCGCGAAATCGCGGATTTGTATGATTTTTTTTTTAATTCCAAGAGTATCGTTTTATTGACCATCATGATATTCGTTGAGAATATAACCCGATTACCGTACAAACCAGATACATATGTTACATGATATTACATATATATTACATCAATCTATGTTAAATCCATCGTGAATGACGGTTTGTTTCATTTTCGAACTATACGACAAGTCGTGGAACGATTCTGCGATCAAAATTATTATTATTATTCTATATCGTGATTGTTCACGATCAATGACTATACGCATTTCTCAAAGCCTTTCGATCACAAAATGATCGATGTTGAATTTCTGGTTATCCCCACGTGTCGTTTTGCCACATGGGACAGGATTTTTTTTTTTTAGTAGAAAATAGGTCAAAATAATGAACAAAAAAACTCGATGGATCAAAGAATGCGCACTGAGAAAAAAGTTTTGTTGAAAATGCAAAAATTTGTTTGACTCAAACAAATATTTGTTTCCGGACATTCAACGAGATCATTTTGGTAATTCAACAAAGATACAGTGGAATTTTTAGTTGAATCGGTTAAATCGTTGCTTTAATGGGCAAAGTTTCCGTTCAATCAAATAAATATCTTTGTACCAAATAAATTGTGTGATTAAAACTACAAATTGTTTTTTTGTTACAGCTAAATTTATTTAGATAAAATATACTAGAAATCAACGAAATATTTCTGTACAGCAATTCAGTAACGTGAAAATTTTACTAAACTGTATCTGGAAATTGACCAAATAATTTCGTTCACTTCATATCTTATGGTTAACCAAATCCATTTGTTGAATTAATTATAGTTTCATTATTTCAAACAAATTAATATTGAATCAACTAAATTTTTTTTCAACTAAATGGATTTAATTGTTTTAACTGAACTTTTTTCTCAGTGGAAAGATTATTCAGTTTGAATTATTTATAGAAAAATCTTCGAACGCTTACAAAAATTCGAAAAGATCCGGAAGATAGTGAATTAAATGGATAACGATCTTTTCCTTACGTTTCGATCCAGATTAACGTCCTCTCCAGAATTTATTTTAGATCTATAAATACTTACATTTGTATTATAATTATCAGTGTCATATATTTTCTCTTTTGCTTGAGGATTTTGTTTCATTGTATGTTTTTTATTTTAGGTTATGTTAGGTGTAAAGAACCGATTGTGAGCTGATTTTTTTCAGATCTCATTATTATCATTTCTAATTTGTTGACACATCTTCGAGAATTGGATCTAATTGTTTTTTTCCTTTGATTCATAATTAATGAGATAATTTATTAAACATTGAAATTAATCCATTAATTTTTATTTTCATTCTAATTCATCCTGAATTGGAATGTTCCTAAACTTCGTTTTTTGTGATTTTTTTTAGAAGGGAAAAAAAGAAATCAAGGTTGGAAATATTTAGAATTGGCCTCTTTGTAAACATATGCTTGCATAGTTTATGTATCGATTTAAACAATAGAAAAAAGGATTTTTTTGAAATTTTAATTCAGGACACCCCCTTAATTAAAAAAAAACTATTAGATCAAATTCTCGAAGATGTGTCAGCAAATTAGAAGTGATAATATTGAGATAAAAACAAATCAGGTTAAACCTTTACAATAATCTGAAATAAAAATTGTACAATAAAACAAAATCATCAAACAAAAGACAAAATATATATAGCATGAATGTAATCCTAATCAGGATCGAAAGGTAAAGAAAAGATCCTTATCTTTATTGATCCACTATTTATTTAAATTAAATAATTTATTAAATTATTTATTCTTTGAAAAACAACTGTTTTTTATTTTACTTGCGATTAGATTCTACAACTCCGTAATAAATAGATAAAGAAAAAGCTTTTTTAAAAGAAAAAAACTTTTATAAAAGGAAAAAGCTTTTTTTAAAGAAAAAAGCTTTTTCTACCATGACGCAGCTAAGGGCTAAAGTTAATCGCCAAAAGGGGATGAAAGTTTGAGTTGGGCCGCTAAAATCCTCTCGAGGGGTAGACACAAGGGAGAACACTGTCAACGAAGTTCACAATCGTCGAAAAAATTTCGTCCTGATGGTCTTACGATCCCAATTGCAAAGTGACCCTGGTTACCCCCCGGAATCTACCATTGCGCGGGAAGAGACGCGGAGGCCGAAGGATAGGCATATGTATATGACTGTGTGCTCGAATAACAAAGGCACGGGGGCTTATATACTTGTTGCACAGCCGTTTCGCGCTGGGCCGGGTCTATCTCCACTAGCCGAGGCGACGATCGCGTGCAAGTAGAAAAGGTCCGCGTTGGATCAGCCGAGCTCAACCGCGCCGCTCCGTCTCTCTCTCTCCCTCTCCCTCCCTTCCTCTCTTCCGCTCATCCACTCTCTTTCTCTTCCCTTTCGACGTGAAATAGCGTGGGAACGACTCTCCCGTATTCTTAACAGCCTCCCTCCCCCCTCCGCGCTCATCCACATAGCTATATTCTCATTTCGGTCTTCCTTTATGCACTAGGGTTGAACTTTTTTTGTGTTTTTTTTTTCAAAACGAAAATCTCCCAAAAAAAGAGCGTGCCATCTCACACTCATTCGACAATGGTCGGCAAAATACCGGGGATACGAGTCGGGATGAGGTATGGGTCTTTGTTCGTTCCCGTTTGAGAACAATCGTGAACGAAACGCTTCCTCTCATAAAGCTCATACCTGAGAGACGATGAGCACGGAGAAAAAAGAGCACAGAAACGCTTATGAAAAGATGGTGAAAACCGTACGATTAAATTACCTCGTCAAATATAGTCGTTAAAAAATTCACTTATATCCTCCGACCATTTGTGTGCGCCCTCCTTATTTTCGTTTATCTTGGAAAGCTCTCGCTCGAGCTTTGGATGGTTGAATTCTTTTTCTCTTCGTTTCAAAATGAACTTGACACGCAATCGTTATAAAAGACTGGTTCATAAAATTTGTCGAAATATCTGCTAATCACGAAATTGTGTCGTCTTTTGTCCAAAGTGCTTAATTTAGTTGATAGTGCACTAAAATTTCAACCATTATTTGTACTCTTTTTTTTTTTGGAGAAGAAATTTGCAGAAGAGCATTTTGCGTCGTTTAAATTCTCGATTCAAAAATTTAGACAAAATCGTAGTTCTGTTTTCCTTCATTAATAAATTGCTCTCATTCGTAAGCGATGGAAATTTTTCTTGATGTTTTCCAGTCAAGTAATAGAGTCAAGTAATAAAGTCAAGTAATAGTCAAGTATAGTCAAGTAATAGAGTCAAGTAATAGAGTCAAGTAATAGAGTCAAGTTATAGAGCCAAGTTATAGAGTCAAGTTATAGAGCCAAGTTATAGAGTCAAGTAATAGAGTCAAGTAATAGAGTCAAGTTATAGAGTCAAGTTATAGATTCAAGTTATAGTCAAGTTAAAGAGTCAAGTTATAGAGTTAAGTAATAGAGTATTTGTCATGAAATAAACTTGAACTAAAGTTTCAAATTTGACTTGACAATTATAGACAAAATTTGCTCATTTACTTACTGGCTAAAATTTTTTTCAAAACTCATTGATGCACATTTTTTTCAAATTGAGTAGGAATTTTTAAAACCAGATTTACCGCAGTTTGCTTTTATTCCTCTTTCAAAATGTACGTAAACAGTTTTTCAAATCTTTGTACTGGATTTATTTGGCGAGGATGTCCTAAATTGACCACCGTATTTTATTCCCCCAGCAATTTACTCTACCGGTATGTATTTCGTGAGCGAAAACAAAAAATAATGAGTGAACAAAAAACGAAAGCGACTGTCAGTGAAGTAAACAAGTAAATACGTAGCTGCGAGCGACGGTGGATTTATTAAACTTTGAAATAGGGATGATGCACATGGTTAAACCAGACGATCCACCCCTTCCTTCGCGAAAGAACGTTAACGAACGGTCGACTATATACGGTCGAGGGAATTATTTTTTGGCAAACAGCAACCCCGACAAGGCAGGATGATGCAAAAAACGTTGAACATTTGTCCGGCAATAACGGGAATATTGACCATTACATATTTGTTTTTTTCATTTTGTTTTTTTTACGATCGTTTGAGATAAAGTGTACTCTTCTACTTTGGGTAGTATAATGAACAGTTCTTTGGAAGAAGGGGCGGGACGAAGGGGTGGAGATTATATGAAAAATGGGAAAACGAGAAGAGACGCCATGAACGATTAATGAGTTGATTCACGATATGAGGCATTCCTGGCCCAGGCAACACTGACCCCTTTCGATTTTGTTGCTGATTTTTTTCACGCTTCGATTATCTCCAAAATAAAATACAAATATCTTTAAAATGGGGAGAATGATTTATTTCCACATCGTTTTAAATCTTTGACTGAAATAAAATAAAATGAGGGGTATTGTATTTTTACATTTTCATCTTAACTAAGTTTCCCATCAGGTAAACCCTATTTTAAGTATTAAGCAACGTTTCTTAATGTCGCTTTACTTAGAGAATTTTCATCCCATTGCTCGATGCTTACTTATGCCAGAGCATTCAGAATTGTTTCAAAAAATGTTCAACCCTTACATAATTTTAAAAAAATAACTCGATCCACTTTGTAACTAGTCAAAAGTTTGTCTTCTGACATCCTATCCTTAATATTTTTTCCAGATTTTTCAATTGCCATGAAAATTTTGGATTCCAAAAAATATCCATAAATATTAACTTGTAAAAATGCAAAAAAAAATCAGAGAACTTTTGTGACTCTTACATAATTTTGAAAAAAATAACTCAATCCACTTTGTAGCTAGTCACAAGTATTTTGTCTTCTGACGTATTTTTCTTATTTTTCCCAGATTTTTCAATTGGCGTCAAAATTTTAGATTCCAAAAAATATCCATAAATACTGGCTTGTTGTAAAAATGGCAAAAAAAAATCAGAGAGCTTTTGGGACCCTTACATAATTTTAAAAAAAACAGCTCAATCCACTTTGTAGCTAGTCAAAAGTATTTTCTCTTCTGGCATCTTATTTTTAATATTATTCCGAGATTTTTCAATGGGCGTAAAAATTTTGGATTCCAAAAAAATATCCATAAATACTGGCTTGTTGTAAAAATGGCAAAAAAAATCAGTGAGCTTTTGGGACCCTTACATAATTTATAAAAAAACAACTCAATCCACTTTGTAGCTAGTCAAAAGTATTTTGTCTTTTGACATCCTATTTTTAATATTTTTCCGAGATTTTTCAATGTGCGTACAAATTTTGGATTCCAAAAAAATATCCATAAACACTGGCTTGTTGTAAAAATGGCAAAAAAAATCAGAGAGCTTTTGGGACCCTTACATAATTTTAAAAAAACAACTCAACCCACTTTGTTGCTAGTCAAAAGTATTTTGTCGTCTGACATACTATTTTTAATATTTTTTTCGAGATTTTTTAATGGGCGTAAAAATTTTGGATTCCAAAAAAATATCCATGAATACTGACTCGATGTAAAAATGGCAACAAAAAATCAGAAAGCTTTTGGGATAGGTGGGTTCAATCTTTCAAAAAGTCAGCGATAAAAAATTGTTGGGGGTCAGGGTTGAACATTCGCTCTTTTTATTTACTATTTGTCTAGGAATGCCTCATACATATGTCTATATATCTATGTACACAACCCGAACAAATGCACACAACTTTTCGGGCTAAAAGTTTGGTCAGGGATTCAGCGCACTATCGTCGCTGCTTCTCGTATACATAAATCGTCGAAGGCAAACAGAGTGTAAACACGACGATCGATATTTTACGCTTTATAACACTCACGTGTGTTTCTCCCATGTCCATATATCCATATATCTTCGTTATATATATATATATATATGTACACGTGTATTAGATCGTGTGGGTCTGGTTTGGGAAAATCCGTGCGGACAGGATGCACTCAGCGTAGCAAGCATCATAGCAACCTGCATCACAGGTACACATCATACATAATGTCGTTTATACGAGTCCTTCCACGTTACTTTCAGCTCCACCCTTTACAAAATTACAGAAAATTAATGACAATGCAATTACAACAATTTTATAAAATTCTGTGGCCCTCGGTCCTTTCTGCCCTTGATTTTCCCAGCAAAAAACGACTCTAAGGCTGACATGAAACGTGAAAAGCGTATCAACAAAAATTTTACAATGTTACACATTAATGAAGTTTCTCAATATAATTGAAACAATTATTTTGTGGTGTCCAATTTTTTTTTGGGTCATGCAATTGTTTTTCGATTTTATGAAAGGCATTTAAATCTCACATTTTAATTTTGTTGAATGTTTTTTTATTTAGATTTTAAGTAGGAGGTACTTTTGAGGTAGAAATCCTGGTGCTTGATAAAAAAAAAAATTTTTTTAGAAACCTGGATGGTTTGGGATGGAAAAATCAACTTTATCGATTATGTGGGTATTTAAAAGTTCAATGGGAAATTTTTTACAACTGTTACCACGATTTTTTTTTGTAAAAAAGTGACTAATGCGACGTTGAGAGTCTCATATATCGCCAAATGTCTCTCGTGTCGTTTGTCCGACCGTTCAGTCACGTCCATTTCTACTATCCTTCTATATACAAGAGAGAAACGCGCAAAACAAATAGCTCGGAAATTTGTATTACGTGAGACTGCATATAATACGTGACTCCCTAATATCGTACTGCATGGAATTGCCATTTTTGAGAAAAGATGCGCGCGTTGTCATTGAACTTAAAAAATGTCTTCCCGAGACAAAAACATTTGCGAGACGCGAAAAAGATCGACAGAGGAAAAAATTCACCATTATTGGTAAAGATTTCGGTTTTTTGTCAAATTATTATAAATTTGATGTATTGACTCATTTTTAAGCCGATACGCAATACCTGGGGCATAATGGACCACCCTAAAAAATTAGTTCAGAATTTTTTTTTATTTTACTTCAAGTTACGATGAATTTAATGTATTCATCAATTTTTAGGCCGATGCACTACATTCGGGGTAAAATAGACCATACAAAAAAATTCGAAAAAATTGATTTCTAACAAAATTGAATTTTTTTTAAAGAAAACAAAATGATTTATTATTTGAAAAAAAAACATTTTTTTTTGGTTAAAAAAATAACAGTTGAAAAATATAGAAGTTATTTATAATTTAACGAATTTTCAGTTGATCTATATATTTCTTTACGTTAATCAAAGAAACAATAACATTCATTATGATTTATAGGGAATAATTTTTTAAGATAGAAAAGAAATTTCATCATTTTTTAGAGAAAGGCCGTCGTGCCCCAGAAATTTTTTTGTTGTCCTTAGAGTTTCGACTTAACAAAGTTGAAATTTTTTCAAAAGAAACATAATCATCTATCATCTAAAGAATTAAAAAAAAAAAAATTTGGTTAAAAAAATAATAGTTGAAAAATATCGAAGTTATTTATAACTTAACAAATTGTTAATTAATCTATATATTTTTTTATGTTAAACAAGAAACAAAAACATTAATTTAATTCATGGAAAACAATTTTTTCGATATATCTATATCTTTTTTAATGTTCAACATATAAACAATAACATTAATTATGATTCATGGAAAACAATTTTTTAAGATAAAAAAAACATTTTTAATCTTTTTTTAGAGGAAGGTCGTCGTGCCCCAGAATTTGTTTTTTTTTAGTTTCGCCAAAATGTCGGTGAATTTATTCAAAATAGAACAAAAGTCAACTGATTTGATGGTTGAAAGCCATAAAAGTATTAACCTGCTTAAGGGGGTCGTCTCGCCCTCGCCCTCCTGAAATCAATGTTTATAATTAAATTTTACATCATAATTATAATTTATAATTAAACTTATAAGTTTATAATTGAATAATATTTATAATTAAATTTTGTAACGACGATCGCGTAATTCGTCTCGAGAAACTTTTCCTCGCAAGCTTCCGCTTGCGGGAATCCCGGTTTCGGGCGTAATTATTAGCGAGCATTTGAGCAGGTCTCGCGGTAAAATTGAAGAAAGCGCGAAAATTGTAATAGTGAAATTTCGCGCGAAGCGCGTTTCTCGCTTCGCGGAATGCTCATTCCCATCAATTGTATGCGCTTCGCTCGTTATATTGCCGGTTGCGGTATGTGCGCTAAGGTTTAGCACAGAATTTCAGGACGGATGAGAGCGAGAACAAAAATTGGGGAACTGGGAAACTGGGCGAGGAAGAGGGTTTAAAGGAGACGAGGGGGGGGGGGGGAAATTTGTTCGTCTCCGTGGCTGCTGTAGTGCCATATTCGTGATATTACTTTGTCGGGTACTTAACGACGAACAATCACCTTAACGTCGAGAACGAACTACTTACGTTCGTTCGTTGAGAGAAAGCTTTCGTAGCCCTTGGGCTTAAGTGTCACCGCGTTTTCAAGCATGAACTTACGTCTGTCTTCTGTATGCACACACACTAATCTATACAAATATATATCTGTGTATAGTATATGTGGATGAACATATTTGTACATGACAAAACTGATGCTCTCTCTTCCTCCGCGTTTTGCACCCTCTTCGGTTATAATGTATGAGCCAAGACGTAACACCCTGCAAGAGACATTCTGCCAAGAGCTTTTCGTGAAACGATATTTATACATGGAAATATGCATGTAAAGGTTCGTGTGTGCATATAGCTGAGAACAAACTTTGTCATTGTTCGAAGAAACGATGTAAGTATAAAGTTGGCAGTGAAGAAAGGTAGAGGAGCAAAAGTCCAAAAGTCTCCAAGTGTCTTCTTCCCGAGAGGTTTTATGGGTCACTCCCTTTTTTTATCGAAAAGGGATGTATTTTATGTCGATTTAATGAATGGTTGACCGCGAAACTTTTTTACGCAAATGGAGGGGCATATATTAACGTCTCTACCGGTCACAAACCCGATGATGAACAATTCTACCGAAATGCAATCCTATCGATACGTTTTGATCATTTTAGGACTCTTTCAACTGATACCAGAAACATTTTTCCCAAATAACAAACTTTTGGAAATCCTCCAGACAACTCTACCGAATAAATATGGTCACAATCACTGAATACTTCTTCTGAAAGATTTTATTTGGTAGAGATACAATTCGGTAGATTTGTTCACTAGGAAATTTTTTAAATCGATAGACTTGTTTTTCGGGGGGTTGTACTGCGGTAGAGATGTTTTTCGACAGACATGTTTTCTGGTAGAGTATTTGTACACAATTTTTCAGTTATTTCTGGTAATTAATTTTTTTGAGGCGATATTTTTTCAAATATCTGGTAAAGATTATTTGAGAGTTATAAAAAAATAGAGATGTAGCAGGAGGACTGTTTTTTGGTACAGTTTTTCTTAAGGAGAGTTTTAATTGGTACAGATGAGAATGTGGCGATGTGGGCATTAATTTAAGGGGGGAAACCCATATAAATGGTCGAAGATGACGATGAATGTCGGGATTTTTTTCCAACGCAACTACCGCACCAATCGTTTTCAACTTTGAAGGCTATTTTATTGTATATTCGAAGACTAAAAACATTTTTTTAAATCGAACATAAGTATTCATCAGCAGACTGCAACCAATCGTTGCTGAACGAATTTTTTCCGCGATGTCGAATTGCGGCAGCTGTAGTTTTTTTGTCTTTCATCCGAAACAAAAAAATCAGAACCTTTACATTCTAAATGAAAGTACGCTGTCGATAAACCAAGAAAAAGTTTCAAAAGATGAATATTTTAATAATGGCGGCACTCAGAGAAAAAAGATCGAATTTTCACCGAACATTTTTATCCAAAAAATGATTGTTGAAATTGTTTTTTTTTTTTAAATGGAGGTTTATCGAGGAGGGTTTGCAATTTTGTGTCTAAAAATATTTAGTTGAAATGAATCGGATGAATAGTTTTTTTTTATCGCTGCCGCAAATTGCGAAAATGCAGTTTCGAGTAAATCGCGTTAAAAAGTTAATCAAAATCTCTGGTACCTTAAAAAATTGTTTTTCGAATCTTCGAATGTACAATAAAATAGCCTCCAAAATTGGAAACGATTGGTCCAGTAGTTGCGTTGGAAAAAGATCCCAAAATTCCTCTTCATCTTCGACCATTTATATGGGTTTCCCCCCTTAATTGAAAATTCATCATCCATCATTATTCCATAATGGAATATTCCATAATGGAATAATGATTTCCCAAAAAACCAGAAATTTTACTTATCACCCAATTTAGATATAATGAAACATATTTTGATTATAGTGATTTAAATATAAATTTTATTCCTTTGCAAAGATCACCTTTTGGGAAAGGAAGATCGAAAGGCTAAGAGTTCACTGAGAAAACAGTTTATTTGCATTAAAGAAATATATTCACTTGGCACTTTTATTTAAATGTTTCTTAACTGTTACAAAATTGGTTAGTCGTTAAGAAATATTTTATTTGTGTCAAAATAAATTATTAACTGTTAAAAAATAATTTATTTCGCCATATTCAACCTTACATTTGTTGTTAATAAATCCTGGTGCATTGTTTTCTCAGTGCAGAATGCGATAAATTTTTGCTTCCCAGAGCACAATAATTATTACCTAATTTACAATCAAGTCCATCGCAATCATCAACGAATCCTCCCAACTTGTCGTTTTTTCGTTCTTTTATCACTAGATTTCTTCTTTAATCTAAATCCCGACGAACGATGACAACAGCGAGAATCGCGAGGATCGAATGGAAAAATATTCCCGCATTTTATTTTCTTGAGAACGAAAGAAAAAAATAGAATTATTTCATCTGAAAATAATAAAGGCAAAGTACCTAAGATTCGCGAGAGCATCTTTCGGAGCCTCTTAGGAATGGCTCGGTGGCTATAAAATTTGTGAACCGTTTTCCGAGCTCTCGGTACATATCTCTTTATCTTTCATTCTCTCTCTCTTTCTTCGCGAGCTTTTTGCGCTTCCGCACGAGCAACCGCAAAGAAAAAAGAGTGTTCTCTCGCGAACAGATGAGTTGTTGAACCTCAGGATAGCGAAAGAGGAAGAGAGAGATAGAGAAGGGAAGAGAGATTTTCTGCAAGCTATTCAATCGCGTCTTACTCGCAGAGCCGGAGAAAGAGGAATAAAAATAGTCGTTTGGGAAGGACCGCGAAATATAGATAAATTCACGTGAATCTCTCACTCTCATCTCTCTTTCTCTCTCTTTGTCTTTCGTGGAGTAGGAATCGTGACGGGAAAAACTATACGATTTGCGAGAGGCTTGCACAGCAATCTTTATAACTCTCGAGCATGAAAACTTATTTCGCAGGTCGCTCTTTCGAAAGCGCGCGGGAAAGAGAAACGAGCGGAGAGAAAACTCTCGCGGAATATAACCGCAAGCGCGAAAGCTTCACGAGAAATACATTTTTTCGTCTCCCTCTCTCGCGCTTTTTCGCGCGACGTAATATCTTCGGTGAAGAGCGGGAAAAATCATTTTTCATCGCACTGAGAGATCGTGAAACATCGCCGAGGAACGCGATACTCGAGTTCACAAATATTTTTGTCTCGATGCTCTCGCGCTGCTTGGGAAAGAATTTTTTTTTTAACCGTATACAAATAAAAAATTATGCCGTATAAAATTCAGCATTTCTATGCGCTTTTTTCCTGTTAAAATGATAATCGCCACGAACGGATGTGTGAACGAAATGTTGAAGGAACTTTTGCTTAGTTTTACTCTGGGAGAAATAATCAATAAAAATCAGAACAATCAAAGGATTCTTCTCATCAAGAATTTATCCTTGAATTATTAGTAAGGATAAAATATTTGTATCCCAATTATATCAATGGTGAGAATTGGAAATATTAATTACTCAAAAACTTTAAGAGTCATTCCATTGTGCCCAGAATCAGAACAAATTGAATTTGGGAATTGATTTTAAAAAATTAACAGTATTATTGATTTTTTTATAGTTTTAATAATTTTTTATATTTAAATTGGGCAGGGTCAGAAGAAGCTGAATATCAGAATTGACTCTAAAAAAACTAACAACGCAGTATTATTAATTTTTCAATATTTTAAATAATTTTTAATGTTTGGATTGATCAGGATTAAAATTAGGATTTTGGAATCGGTTCTGAAAAACTTAGCAACGCGGTATCGTTAATTTTTTTATATTTTGATTAATTATTAATATTTAAATTGACCAAGATCAGAATAAGCAAAATTTCAAAATTTATTCTCAAAGAATTAATGATGCAGTATTATTAACTATTGAATATGCGAATTAATTTTGAATTTTTTGTTTGCAATCGTCCCTCCGAAACTGCTTATCAATATTAATACTTCTTAAATAAAAAATTGCATAAAAAATGCCGGATCAGAACAAGCTAAATTTCGAAATTGATTCTCAAAGAATTAATGATGCGGTGTTATTAATTTTTAAAAATTCGTATAAAATTTGAATTTTTTTTCGCAATCGTCTCTTCACAATTGCGCATCATTATTATTACTTTTTAAACGAAAAATTGCATTGATAAATTTGCAGGTCAAGAAAATGTACAGTTTGAGTACAAATTTCTTTATTACATTAAATTCTAACTCCGCTGCAAATATTAAAAATTATTTTCAAACAAATCCTTCTGAGTTCAACATTTTTATTTTATTCAACAATAGCATAACCCCTCAACATTTCAACAAGTGAGACTCTTTCGTTCGAATTCTCACTGTTTTATTTCCCCCATCAAAGTTTGCCATATTGTCCATCAATATTGGCAATAATATTGTTCCAATCGATCCGGCGAACGCGAAATAAAGCGCGTGCGCGATCCAAATTTTTTCATTATTTTCTCGAATCCGAACAACGACGATAATAAAAAATTATCATTTATTTCAAACAATCTGTTGAATTATTAACGAGAGAGATTGAACATTATTTTTAATTATTTCAAAAATTATCATTTATTTTCGCAATCCGTTGAATTATTAACGAGAGAGATTAAAAATTATTTAAAAAGAAAAAACGAAAAATCAAAATTAGAAAGTTAATGACAAAAAAAAATGATCTGATATGAAACACGCTAGTGCGGATGAGGGTTTTGACGGGACATACCAAACAAACGTGGTGGTCACGCATAACGGCAGTTGCCTGTACGTCCCCCCGGGCATCTTCAAGAGCACATGCAAGATAGACATCACTTGGTTCCCCTTTGACGACCAACACTGTGACATGAAGTTCGGATCCTGGACCTACGACGGCAACCAGGTACACCCACAACTGTCCCAATTACACGCATACGCAAACGAATTACACGAAAAAAAAAATTAAACCCACACACACATATATATATATATATATCTATATATAACTACGAGCAATGAAAAAAAATCGCACCAAATTTATCGTTTTGTCAAGCTTTCTCGATCACATCGAAATCCTCCATCATGCCTCGATTTTGTTCTTGATCGAATGATCACCGCACTGCGATGACATCCGACGATAATTCCCATTTCTTGTAACCCTCGCAAAAGCGAGACAAAGAAAAAAGAATCACAGATAAAACCGCGAAGATACATGAATGAAGAACCGATGAAAATCTATCGAGCTTGTCGATTTTTATTCATTATTTTCGCGCGATTTTATCGCTGTTGATATCTGTCCATTATAAGAATAGGATCCATTAACACGAAAAATTAAGGCCACGAAGGGGCAAAAAGCTCGTTGACAAAAAGCTTTCTCATTGATGAGACGAATAATGAAAAATTATTGGAAATTTGTGGCAAAGTGGAAATGTGCATTCAAAGCCAAATTTCATGGACACCGTTTTTGCATTTCCAGTTTATTTATTAAAAAGGGGATTCCTTGGGAAATTAATAGCCTTCATTTTCTTGGAAATCAATATTTTCGGGCCGGATCTCATCGTGAATTATTTCTCATCGATCGACACGACAAGTCCAACCGTGAAATTGTATTTGCCGATTCTTCTTCGCGAGATGACAATGGTATTGATTCGGGACATTCGAGGACACGAAATATCAGCGGGTTTATGACCGCTCGTATATCACTGAGAGCGAAGAGGAAACGAGAAACCGAGGTACATGCATATAGATTTCTCGAAAAATAAAATAAAGGACGGTAATACGCTCGTGGAATGCAAAAGCGTGCTGTGTTTACAGCACGACGAAACTTTGGAATCGGGAAAATTCCATGAATGACAATGTCACGTACCGCCTCGTCACTCTCCATCTCGTCGTCGAGAAAGGCGAGAGGGAATTTCCTTTTTCGTCCACGTTCCGCGTATCTCGCGAATTTTCCTATGAATTGTTCATTTCACTGGCATATGTATATCTACATGGGTCATTCCATGTCAAATCGACCACTTTTGAACCCGACCCCTTTCCATTTGGCTGCATTTTTTTTCCTTTTCCACCCCATTAAAAACATTTGTCAGCAATTTTTCAAATCTTTTTACCATACCAAAAAAAAAACTATTTTTCTTCAAATAACTATAACTTCTTCAAAACTTGACTGATCGAGACGGGTTTTTTTTTCAAAATTTTCGTCTTTAAATGTACTTTCCGAAAAAATACAACAAAATTTGAAGATAAAATCTATGACATTTTTCACTTTTTCGAGAAAAGTCATCTTTTTCTCGAAATTGGCCATTTTCAATTTTTTTTTTCACCCAAAAAATACTTTGATCAATTCCGGAAAAAATGCCGCTCAACTTAAAGTGGGCCGACATTTCCTTCTATTTTTTGTTCAACTTTTTTGAAAAAAAAAGTTTTTTTTTTGATTGGGGTAAATGAATTTGAAATTTTGTTGCTAAAAATGTTTTTAATGGGGTAGAAAAGGAAAATTAAATTTCAGCCAAATCAAAAGAGGTTGGGTTTTAAAGTGGTTGATTTGACATGGAGTGCCCCATATACATTTCTCATTCGGATATACCAGGACCATTCTTTCTTCCGAATTTGTCTACTTCCGGTTTAATCTTATCACCCCAACTTTTATCAATATAATATCAACCGTTTGTTTCTCGATTAAGTTACTATTCTTGTCCAGAAATCCAATTTTGATGCTATTACATGAATTTTAAAAAAGACTGTCAGCAATCTTTTAATAGAGAACATTTTCCTGCAAATTTAACAAGTATATCGCTACATTTTTTATCAGAAAATAAGTATGAAAAAATGTTGACTATAAAGTGGAGCGAGGTCATGAAGAAGGAGTTTATTTATATATTGTTGTTTTTTCTGTAGAAACTGAGCTTCGTTTACAAGAAAGTAAAAAATTCTGACTTGAGCACCATACACTCCCGCTCAAAAGTTTAGAAACACCAGTCAATATTTCTTCCCGCACTAAAAGTTGCATAACTCCGTAAAAATAGAAGATAATCGAATTTTCAAAAAAGCGTTTTGACCGGAAGGAATTCAGCTTTATTTTGCTTTTTTAAAATATTTTTTTGATTTTTTTTCGATCCGATACGCATTTTTGTACCTGACCGTTTTTCGGCCTTTTTCGACCATCGCGAATTGGGCGCATAACTTGAGGACATTTTTTTTAAATCTTTTTCATCTACGGTACATTTAAAACCGTTAGCAGAGGCTCCATTTTCGTTTTTAAAAAATTTTTATACCTGACATTTTCTCTTAAACTCTATAGTTTTTGAGTTACGTTGCATCCTTCAAAATTTGTATTTTTGAGCCAAAAGTAAATTACTTTGCGAGAAAAAATCATATGAAAATAATAATTATTTCAGAATTTTCTTATGAATTTTTTTAAAATTATTTCGCTCGAAACTCTGATGATGACGTTCCAGCGAAAAATTGTATCTGATTAAAATTTCCGTACTTCGTGATACAAAAAAAATCTGAAAAAATTCAGGAACATTTGGCATGCTATAAACAACAATGATCAATAATCGTTGTTCATCATTGCTTAATAAATTGTTTAAATAATTACTTGAACAATTTGTTAATGACTTTTGGGCAATATTATCATTGATATTTGTTGTTTATAGCATGCCAAATGTTGCTGATGTTTTTCAGATTTTTATTGTCATATTATTGTTGTCATTTTATTGTTTTTTATCATCATCAGTTGCTAGCGAAAATAGTAAAAAAAAAAAAAATCATAGGAAAAATCTGAAATAATTCCAGGCGATTTCGTGTATACGTACGCTACTTTTTTTGTACTTGACATTTCCTTTTAAACTTTATAGATTTTGAGTTACGTTGCATCTTTCAAAATTTGTCTTTTATAGCCAAAAGTTAAATAACTTTGCAAGAAAAAATCGTACACAAATTTTTTTTAAACAAAAATGGAGCATCTGCTAATCCTTCCAAATGTAGATAAAAAAAGGCAAAAAAAAATTCCTCAAGCTGCGCGCCCAATTTGCGATGATCGAAAAAGGCCAAAAAACAGTCACGTACAAAAGTGCATATAAAAAAAAAATCATAAAAAATATTTTTTTAAAAGTGAAACAAAGCTGAATTTCTTCCCGCCAAAACGCTTTTTTCAAACTCGATTATCTTTTTTTTTGGCGGAGTTATACAACTTCTAGTGCAGCAAGAAATATCGACTGGTGTATTCAAACTTTTGAGCGGGGGTGTATATTATAATAGTACAAATTGCAGAGAAAAATCTTTTTGCTGACATGTTTTTCATAATAAATTCTTGATATGCAACCAAAAATCGATTTTTGGGGTCTGTCAGACTAGAATACTGTCCTGATTCTCGGACCTCAATTTTTTGTAGTAAACGCGTTAATTCATTTCCTGTACTTCGACATTCGCTTTTTATCACGTACTCGTCCGATATATATCGTCCGCATATATTCACAATTTGCTAACTCTTTGGCCGCGGGTACGTGTTTTAAACTTTCGGTTTAATGACAAAACTTTTGCCTCGTCGAGCGAAAATTCCGATCTACCTTCTGCACTCGCCCTTTTTAATTGTGTCGCGACCATCACGCGTAATTACAAGTTTCGCCAAAAAAAAATTATACATATATGCACGTCGTGAAGTGTCACAATTTCTCATAAAATGCCAGTCGAGCAAAGCTAGTTAAAATACGAATTTAAATCTCTAAAATGATGGGACACGTTGTCGCCAAATTGCACGAGTTTGTCCCTCAAATTTTGGATGAATGTAGGTAGGAAAAACGTGTTATAAAATATTGAGAGTCTAATTTCCGAATAAATAATCATACCCAAAAGTAACGAGATTAAAACTAATCTTGAATCATTTCGTCTAATCGGCAAATAATAAAATTTACAATAAGAACAATTTCAACCCCTTATCATTGAAAAATCAATTTTTTTTTGAATTTTATACATGGAATTCATATTAACAAGTCCATGTAAAAAATTTTGCGAAATTTGTACGGGGTTTAATGAAATGATCATGGCCTTAATCTACTTTCGTCTCGTTTCTCTTTCGCTGCTAAGTTAGTCCCTCGGATATTCCATCATAGCCGACAGTAAACGAAGATTAATCGAATAAATTTTACGAACGAGGGGGTGAGAAAAAACTCATGATAACCGAGAAAAAATTTCGCACCGTTAATTCTGCGCTTTAATATTCTTGTCAATGGACCCAATTCACCAGGAAAGTGTCGTTAAACGTTAGAAACCTCATCCTCAAGCCCTTCTTCGTCTTCTTTCTTATTCTCGCCTTCTATATTCGCTATCATACACGCCTTTTCTCGTCTACATATATATATATTCTTCAGCTACACATGCATATATATATATAGCACGAAACACACACAATAGCCAGGCTATTCTGTATGGATCGGCATTCTGACGCGCTCGTAACTTTTACGAGGATATAACGGATATGAAGCGCAGAGCGAGGAGCATCTCAAGGGATTATGAAGTAAGAAAACGACGTTTGGTGAGTTCGGAATAATAAATTACAAAAATGAGTCTCAAGTGCAGAAACGCAGAAGCGAGTCAGTCTATTTTCCTCAAACTATTTGTACAAGACCATCCATGCATTTTAACTTGATTTTCATTGCACAATTTTTCTTTCGACGTTAGTCAACATTTAATTTCCACCAAGTCGAAATTGGGGACTCAAAATGCAGTCCAAAATGCAATTATCTGGGGACTCTCTGAGTTTATTCAAGAACTACCTCGATGACTATGCTTCGGTATCCGCCATTTTGAGGGTCCCAAAATAAGACCATAAACATCCCTGACCTTGAAACTCACTCAAAGGGAGTTTGAAATAGCGCGATCAAACCCTCTTCGCAGCCCTCGTTCGAGTTTCATAATATTATTCATTCGTATGTCCAATGTAAACAAGAGGAGCATAATTAGTTTTCATCTTTGCGGCGTTTTGCGTGTACAAGCCTTAAGAAGGAAGAAGAAGTTAACCCGCCCTCTCTCGTTGGAGAGAAAACATTCTCATTTCGTCTCTCACAAACCGACCTGAGCAAAGCTCTGAGGTGAATGTTCTCAAATTGCTAGCCTCTTCCTCCTCTCTCTCTCTCTCTCCCTCTCTTGAACACTCTCTGGCAACTTGAAATTTTGTCGTGTGTCTCGGGATCGTCACGGGGGATAAACTTGAGAATTCGCGCGCCCAGTGAAACGAAATTAGAGCCTCTCGCGGTGCAAGCTCCGCCAAAGGGGGAGTTATATGTGTACATGTTCACAGAGACATACAAGGAAACCAGAGAACATGGTGGTAACGTATATATACTGGAAACACACAAAGTTGGGGATCGCTCCAAAGACTAGAGAGAGGGAGTGAGAGAGAGAGAGAGAGAGAGAGAGAGAGAGAGAGAGAACGTGAGAGACTGACTCTGTTCGACAAGTCGCCATCTTGAATCCTCCTCTCCCAAGAACAACCTTGGGCCAATCTAACTTGTCGCTTAAGCGAGAGAGATCCTTGTCTTGGAAACCTTATGCGTCCGGGTCTTCCGACGATATACCCACTAACGCTATAATACAAAGCGGAATGTCTTGCTCTTCGAATTGCATGGATGGTCCTAACATTTATTTTAGCCTCCCCCATCGAGTCAGTTTCCTCCCGAGTGGAAAATTCGTCTGATCCCGAGTTTTCTTTCCTTCAACGCAATTTCGTTCCAATTGGGGATGTTCGGTTCTTTGGAAAGAACCGATTCTCCAATCGATTTTCATGAAAAATCGAATCCAGAGAATCGATTTTTAAAAATGGTAAAAAAAAACTAATTGCTGATTACAGCTTACGTAAAGTATTTAAGAAGTTTTTGCTATGGAAAATGATTAAATTGGATTGATTTATTTTTAATACGAAATGATGAATACAAAATAAAATATACTTAAAAGCAGTTTTCATTCTGGTTAAAGATAGTTTGATTCTTTTGCACATTTGCACTTTTTAATATATTCTTAAAAATATTATGAATATATTTAACAAATCAGACTTTTTTTCTATTACGTATAAGTTTCTATTGTTTTACGATATTTTGTATGTTTGTGCTTTCGATTATTTTTTTCGTTGGATCATGTTTCCAATATTTTAACTTTTATTTTTTTTTTTTACTATTTTTCTCACATTTTTACATACTTTTTTTCTTTTAACCTTGACGTTGATGTTTCATAGACTTTCGTCAATCTTAATTTAATTGCTAATCTTTAATAGATAATGAGTTTAATAGAAAATCGAATTTTCAGTTTTTAAGGTCAAGAATCGATTCAAAAGATTGATTTTTTTGGACAAAAAAATCGATCTTTTAAAGACTCGAATCGGAATCGAACATCCTTAAGTTCCAATGAATCCATTCGATTTTTTCGTTCCATCGCTATCAAACAAGAACGATGATGAATATTGATCTTTCGAAAAAAAACCCAAAAAAGAGTAGTCCAGAAGGAAAAGCGTTTTTACATTTTCCACGATTTTTCCGACAGTTCCAATAGTTTTTAATTACAAAAAATTCTTGCTCAACATAATTTCATCCCAATTGATCCGATTGTTTCATCACGAGCAAATTAATAATACTGGTCAATGCCGACGATTTTATAAAAGTTAGCAAAAAAAGAGTTCTAATAAGGAAGCCACTTCCCACCCTTTTTCGACAATTCGAGTTCGTGTCCCAAACATTCCTCCAGAAAGTTTTTTTTTTTGAAAGAATGGAATTTCACAAGAATCCAAAATTTCGAGCAAAGCTCCAAACTGAGATGAGAGAAAGCCAGTTCCAAGTTATACACTGAAAAACAAAATTCTTGATTCAAGACGGGACAAGAGTGCCAGAAAGTTTTCGATAGAGGGAATTGCTTTAGCAAGAAGTTTCCGTAAATCACAGAGCGCGCGCGTGCGCGCGCTGAAAGCAAAATGCGAGCTTTTACCCTGTCACCCCTTCCGTATACGTTTTCATCCCCTCTCAGTCATTGTAGTCAACATTTCGAGGCCGATAAATAACCCAGTTGAAGGTTTCATCGTATAACGTCGGCGCGAGATGGAATAAGAGTGAGAAGAGGCGAGAAACTATACGCGATATCGCCCACCGAAAAGCTCTCCTGTTATTCGAGGGGTGCATTTTTCGGCGTGGCTTTTGTGTGTTGCTCGAGCTTGTACATATAGAGCGGGGCCACAGTAGTAAAGTTTAACGAGCCGACGATTGCGAGTTGCCGAACTCGAGTCCGAATATCGCTTGAGCAAAAACTCAATGCGCTATACACAGATATATATATATATGGGGCATTCCATACCAATTCGACCTGGGTCTGACCCTCGACCCCTCAAATCAGGTTCCCGATTTTTCCTATCATTATTCTCACTCTATCGAGCAATTACGATTTTTTAAAGATTTTTCAAAATAAATTTGAGCGCCTCATGAATTTTTGGAATTTTTTTTTTGAATACCTCGATGACCGTAATCGAAAAATCTGAAAAATTCCCAAAAATACAGTGTCAGATATAAAAAATGTTGGTGTATAATTCACAATGTAAGGGCTTTTGCTTCAATCCATTTTTTAGCTTTTTGAGCAAAAAAAAATGAAACAAATAAGAAGCAGAGGTCAATTTACTGTAGATTCTTGCTCGAAATTTTGTATGTATAATACGTATTAGTGAGAGTAATGATAGGAAAAATTGGGAACTAGATTTGAGAGGTCGAGGGTCAGCCCAGGTCGAATTGGTATGGAATGCCCCATATATAGCACCGTTGAGGGCAAGAGGAAGAGAGAGAATCTCTCGCCTCTTCTCAGTCACTCGTTTGCCAACATGCAGTTGAACGACGCCGTTGCACTGCGACTATTAGTAGTTACTTCCTGCGATAGCTTTTTTTTCCTCCCCTTATACCAAACAACCCCCCGCGACCACTCGAAAACTCGGGGGTTGCTTCCGCCTCGAAAGTGCCTCCGCTATAAAACGTGTACGTTGCATATAGAGCTTGCATACGGATACGCATATAGCACTCGAAAAGCGTTTGAATCCATGAAACAATAATTTCCAACTCGTCAAAATTTGATTGCTAGGCACAAATACTTGTAATTTAATATAGTCAACAAAATTGACAGATACATCATTCTGAATATTTTGTCGTATGAAATAGATACGATAGTTGGGGGCAATTATGGAAACAGGTGACAATCTGAGAGATTCTAATAATTTTTACATTTTTCAAATTATTTGCCAAGTACAAATATGTATAATTCAATATAGTCAACAAAATGAACAAAATTATAGTTTCTATGATTTTTTTTAGTTTTTCAAATTATTTGTCACACACAAATGTCTAGAATTCAATTTAGCTAATAAAATCAACAGAAATATTATTCTGAATATTTTATCGTATGAAATCTGTGGGATATTTGAGGACAATTATGGAAACAGGTGACAATCTGAGGCATTATAATAGTTTTCACATTTTTGAAATTATTTGTCAAGTACAAATATCTATAATTCAATATAATTAACAAAATCAGCAAAATTATAGTGTATGATTTTTTTTAGTTTTTAAAATTATTTGTCATACCCAAATGTCTAAAATTCAATTTGGCTAATAAAATCAACATTATTATTATTTTCGTGTACATATTCCGCATATAGCACTCGAAAAGCGTTTGAATCTATGAAAGAATAATTTTCAAGTCGTCAAAATTTGATTACCAGGCACAACTATTGGTAATTCATTACAGTCAACAAAATCAGTAGAAATATTATTCTGAATATTTTATCGTATGAAATAGGTGGAATAGTTCGGGGCAATTATGAAAACAGGTGACAATCTGAGATGTTATAATAATTTTTTACATTTTTCAAATTATTTGCCAAGTACAAATATCTCTTAAACAATATAGTTAACAAAATCAACAAAATTATGGTTTCTATTATTTTTTTTTAGTTTTTAAAATTATCTGTTATGCACAAATGTCTAGAATTCAATTTAGCTAATGCAATCAACATTATTATTATTATTATTATTATTATTATTATTATTATTGTTTGTGTACATATATATTGTGTATCTCAAAAAGCGTTTGAATCTATGAAACAATAATTTTCAAGTCGTCAAAATTTAATTGCCAGGCACAAATCTTGATAATTTGATATAGTCAACGAAATCAACAGAAATATCATTCTGAATATTTTATCGTATAAATTAGGTAGGATATTTTAGGGCAATTATGAGAACAGGTGACAATCTCAGATCTTACATCAATTTTTTACATTTCTCAAATTATTTGCCAAGTTCAAATATCGATAATTCAGTATAATTAACAAAATCAACAAAATATAGTTTGTACGTTTTTTTTTAGTTTTTAAAATTATTTGTCATGCACAAATGTCTAGAATTCAATTTAGCTAATGCAATCAACACTATTATTATTATTTTTTGTGTATAGATTGTGTATCTCGAAAAGCATTTGAATCTATGAAACAGTAATTTTCAAGTCATCAAAATTTAATTGCCAAAAACACAAATATCTGTAATTTAATACAGTCAACAAAATCAACAGGAATATCATTCTGAATATTTTATCGTATGAAATAGGTAGGATATTTGAGGGCCATTTTGCAAACAGGTGAAAATCTGAGACATAATAATTTTTAAATTTTTGAAATTATTTGCTAAGTACAAATATCTATAATTCAATATAATTGATAAAATCAACAGAAATATCATTCCGAACATTTTATCGTATGAAATAGGTAGGTTATTTGAGGGCAATTATGGAAACAGGTGACAATCTGAGACATTATAATAATTTTTACTTTTTTCAAATTATTTTTCAAGTACAAATATCTATAATTCAATATAATCAACGAAATGACAAAATTATGGTTTCCATTATTTTTTTTGTATCAGTTTTTTAAATTATTTGCCGAGTACAAATATCTAGTAATCAATCTAGTTGATAAAATCAACATTGTTATTAGTGTTGTTGTTATTATTATTATTATTATTATTTGATCTTATTTATAAAATATAGAATAAGTAAGGGCAATCATAGAAAGACGTGATAATTTGGAACACAAAATGAGATATTTTGATCTGGCGTTTCATGAAAAAAATTCACACTTTCTCTCGCGTCTCAATAACCCGAAAGCGATTTATCATTTTTCGCCCTTCCTGTATTCCAGACGAGAAGCAATTATTCGACGGTTTTCATTCGATTTCCCCACCCGTCATCCGGTTCGCCTCTTCGCCGTTTGTCTATCCATCTGTCTATCTGTCCCGGGTAAGAACATACGCCCGATTGAACTCGGGACACACGGTGAAGGATTCCCTTTTGCCATATAATCGCAGAGGTCGTTGAATAAATTGGATCGCGCTTATTTTCTCGCAAAAACTCATCATCACTCTGCGCTGGTTCCACGCGATGTCACCATCTGGGATCGTTATTTTTGCTCTGGAATAATTTTCACGATCGCAAAGTGTGTTGAAATATAAGCAATGCTTGGGCACGAAAAAAAAACAGAGTAAAATTGACACTCGAGAATATTCAAATAGAAAATTCGTTTACCAATATTTTCAGAGTTCAACTCTTCAATGTTAATTCAAATTCTGCAGGAAGACTCGACGATAATTTACCATATATTTTTAAATAATTTTCTTTAATTATCAAGAGTCTGTGGAAAGCGTCTCGACGCCAAATAACACTTATTTCGCCAACTAATTTCTTGTACAATCATTTCCGGTGCATTTTCGTTTCGCTCAAAAGCTTTAATTCGAAATTATTGTTCGTCTATTTGGATCTCGCGCATCTTGATAATGAGAAGGAAAAAAAAGATGAAGTTACACAAGAATATAAATAATAGGGTGGCCACTGTCAGGGAAAACCTGGAAATGTCAGGGAATTTTTTGAGTGTCAGGAAAATCAGGGAAATTAAGATATTAGTCAGGGAAAATACGAAATATCAATTATCAATTCGAGAAAAAAAAAGTGTAGGGGAGCGTGGGGCTAGTTGGAACAGTTTTTGGAAAAAGGCCTGTAACACCTAAAATATGTATGCTTTCGAGATGGTGAGTAAGAGGGTTTGTAAAGTATATATCTGAGCACTAATTTCAATTGAAAAATAAATTTAAATCTTTAACCATCTTTTACACCAGACGTTTTTTAAAAAATGGGAGCTGTTACAACTTACCCCATGTCTGGGGTTAGTTGTAACAGGCTCGGGGCAAGTTGTAACAATGAAAAGACTGGCAACATTTATAAGAAAGAACACGTTTTCATTGGTTCACAGTCTTGTATTATTCATCGTGGTTCATTCTTGTGATGATTATAATCTTTGGTAGTCTCTCATGCTAAAAAAAATACAATACAATAACTTGGCATATTTTTCTGGGCAATATCAGAGTAAAGAAGAGTAAAAGAATGCACAAAAAGTCGCAAATAATTTGTTATACTATGTAATCACTATACTACAAGTTGTAATAATATTATTTATACAAATACATGCAGAGAGCAGAAAAAAAATACACGCGCATGGGGCAAGTTCTACCATATTACAACTTGCCCCATGGGCTTATTATGTCTACTTAATGAAATATCTCAAAAACTACAAACTTTAGTATAATTTTAAAAACAGCGAATGAAAGCCAGTTGAATTTACGATGTAACAAGGAAAAAACAATAAACAATAAATTTAATTTTAACAGTCAACATCAAAATTTTCGTAAGTATTTTTTTTTACGAAACCAGGCCGAAATAGAGCTCGTGTGCATATTCTCTTATTTTGATGTCTCGCGGGGTATTAGCGGTGTTTACGTTATGCTGCGAGTTATAAGAAGCACATTGAGCAAAAAAATTAAATGAAAATGTTTTAAATTCCTGGTCAAAATTGAGTGTTACAACTTACCCCTGTTACAACTAGCCCCACGCTCCCCTATGGGCATTTTTTTGTGCGCACCATTGAAAAAAAAAATTATCGGTGAACATTTTTTCTGTTTTTTTTTTTCGTGGCAAATGCTATGTTCCTACCATGTCACTTTTTTCACAAATCCGTCAAAGAAATTTTCGAAAATGTCAGGGAATTTTTTTCGTTTGATTTAGTGGCCACCCTGAATATGGCCGAAAAAACTTTGAGCAACGATCATCTCGCAAGGGTGTGTTTAGTATATATCGCGTTGAGATGGTGGGTTTCATGAGATTACCGAGTCTTCGCTCTTCCTCGTGATTTTCCTTTTTTTTCCTTTTTTTTTTTTTTACTTCCACCCTCCGTCAGCCTCGCTCATCTTTCCGGGTGTATCTTTTTCGTTGTACCGTATACCGCAGCCCTCCTCTTCTTTCTCAGACTCTCTCGTGACTCGACGTGAAGAGCTTCGCGAGAGAAGCGGCCGAGCTCTACACGAGAAGAGCACACCAAGAGGATAAGAGAGCTTTCTGGCCCGGTTATTAAAATTCGCCCCGTCCTGTAAAAGGGGCTTTGCGAATCCTCTCTCTTCGCCCTTCTTCCCATCTCTTTGCCTCTCGCACAGACTCGAGACAAGAGCAAAAACGCTTTTCCTCCAGGCACGATCAAATTCACGTTTTACTCCCGTCAAACGCTAATTTCGAGATGATTCGCTTTAAAGAAAAAAAAATAACAAAAATGCCCCTCTTGTCTCACGGATGAGAGACAATCACGTTTATTGTTTCAGTTGTGCCACCAGTTTAGATAATGTATGAGAACAAAATATACTTATATACTTAAAAAAAAATTCGTCTTAAGATATCCATGAAATATGATTAAATTGCTCCCCGTTTCTGTCATAAAAAGGATGAACATTTTAATGTTTATTTTTTAAATAAAATAAACTACGAGACCTAATATATAAATCGAAGGATGCGTTTAATTGTAATGAGAATTGAAAAATTACAACTTGTGTACAAACGAAAATTCCGAACTCACAAAACCGTCGTCTTTCTCCATGAAAATTTACATACCTAAAATATACGCGGATAATATATGCTTCATATATTTTTATGCATAAGTTATATTTTGCTCATATACTTCATGTATATAAATATTGTATACGAATAGGATATTATTTTTATGCAGGTAAGATATATGCAAATTAATGTGCAATATATATTGCGAATGAAAAATATACGACACATATTTTCTGCATTTATTTTATACCTCCATAAAATTTCTCAGGGGTTTTTACCCCTCGTGATCTCCCCTCTCAAATACGCTTTGTATCCTCGTTGAATGACAAAAAGAAAGAGCGTCGAATTGCAAAAATTTTCATTTTCCTTTCAAATCAACGATACATGAAAAAACTCGCTGTTTGATTGTTAATAATTAGAACGTCAATGTCTGTGCGTCAATGTGAATCATCAGAATAAATTCGAGCTCTTGATTCTTCAACATTCATCATAATATTCACGCACGTACGATTGAGAAAAAATATTCTATTTTTTTTTTTTCAAATCCGTACAATCGACGTGAAAGTAAAATCATGTAGAAATACAACAATCGATACAGAAAGCAAATTACACGCTGTCATTTGACTGATATCGCTTGCCGATGTTGTTTAATGCTTTACGCGCAATTTATCACGATTTCACGCAAAATAAAAAATTATTATAAATTGTAATATAATAAAACACGACATATCTATAATTCACTCATTCATCGAGTCGAGAAAAAATGAATTCCGTTCGATTTGCATTAATCGTCTTTTTGCCAATCGAAGCTGTTTCAACTTTTATAAAATTTCTGCGAATGAAAAAAAATTCAGAATCAAAAAAATAAATTTCGCTCTTTTCAAAGTAAAATTTATCAAAAAACCACGAAATTTCATTTTTTCTCGATGAATTTTATTTCTTCTCAACACCATTTTCTTCACACTTCTCTTCTTCTTCACTTATTAATTTTTTTTTTACAACAACGACAATACTAATAATACGCATAATCGTATTAGAAAAACGTGTTGAAATCACGAATTTTTCTCAATAAAAAAAAGCTCATCGTATCTTTCTTCTTTTCTCCCTTTTGCCACTTTACTTACTCACTAGTTTGTTGCTTTTTGTCTTTAAAACAACTATAATTTTCCCAAAACGACGACTACGTCTACGAATATTTATGAGCCCCCAAACCCCGCCCCCAGCCCCCGAATACAGAAAAATCTATACACACAAATACATCGACCAGTCAAAGCAGGGACCACGTGATTATGTCTGAGCTGGGAACCACGATTTTGCATGGAGCACAATTACATCGTTCTCGAATCGACTCGACAACATCAATTTTTCCTTCCTAAAAAAAAAAATCCAGGACCCTCTCACACAAATGTTTAACGTTATTATTATTATTATTATTATTATTATTATTATTATTATTTCACATTTAATTTATCAGTTCCTCGTTACATAAATTTTCTTTTCGATGGGAAAACACGAATTATTCGCTGCTGAATAATCGACGAACCGTATTACCAAGATTTTCGATCGAAAAGCAATTATGTCATTTATACTTGACGCTTCGGTGAAAACTCGTTATGAAACGACGAGACCCTGGAGAATGTATGAATGTGTGTGTGTGTAGATTTGGGTGTGTTTGTGTGAGTTTGTTATCGATGCGGCCAACTTCCAACGATGAATAATCAAGGACCTTATCCTCATCGTAAAATAATGACAGTTTCGTGACGATGACACCGATAGAGCACGAAACCAGCTGATACAAAGTTTCCAACACTTTTTTACGATTTGGATGAGAAATATTCGATACTACTTTGACGCTAAAAATGATCAAAGCCTGGATGATAATTTCTGGATTTAAAAAAATCCAAAAATGCAACTCAATTTAATACGAGAAAATTGGAAAATTCATTTTTGTCAGTGCCCAGAAAAATACATATTTTATCGAGCTGACATTTTTGTTCATTCGCAAATTTTTCGAATTTAGTATCCTGTTTTGTATTCAAGAAGAATCAGGAACCCATCTTTTTTTTACGATCCATTCATTCCATTCTTTTCCATTTTTTTATCCATTATTTTGCGCGTGGGAAGTCTCAATCTTGTCCACTCTCGTCCTACATAAATGATAAATAAATAAAAACGGATGACTGAGCTTTTCCTCTCGTGGGAAAATCTAGCGGCAAGAAATTCTTGGAACGTGACTGGGAATAAGAGGAATTCGCGTGCACACCTGACGTGAGGTGAGAAAAATCGACTTAGCGAATAAGAGCACGCGTCAAATAAAAAGCTTCTCTTTTTTTATTGTATTATTTGTTAGTTTAATGAGATTTGAATTTAGAAAGGACGATGTCATTCCTAGAATCGATAAAGTTATGACTTATTTATAAATTCGTCTTCAACAGCCCTCTTTATTCCCTCAAACTCTTTAGAAATTGCATTTAATTCGCACACTCATTAAAAAAAAAATCGAATTCAATTAACTGATTGTTTATAACAGTTTATTGTTTATTATAAATCAACAAATGTCGAAAAAAGGGATCCTTGGACAGAATTAAAAGAATGGAGTTTTTCGGGATCGTGATTTTATTTTTTGACAAACATTTGGCTGATCAAAATGAATTCTAAGGATCCTAAATAATTTTTTCAAAAATATCTCCGAAACGGACCCTCTAAAAGCTCTGTAAAAACTCCAAAACTGTTTTTGAACTCCCTAAAAAAAAAGTACGAACTTTTATTCAAATAAATTCAGATAATCTATGTGAATTTCTCGACGAGCTTTTTATTGCCAATTAAATTTCCAATCTTTCCTTCAAATCAAAAAGCGTCAGTCAAATAATGAAAAAAAAAAGATAATATCCTATAAATAAAAGTAGAAATCTTAAAATTTCATAAGCATAATTTTTTATTCAATTTTGATGTGTCAGATTTAATTTATCTTGTTCCCTTTAAAGTTTGTCAAGGGACGAATATTAAATTTGATCCTGCAGGAAGGTAGATAATCCATGTGAATTTCCTGACAAGCTTTTTTTGCCCCCTTGGGGATGTCAAAGGTCGCGCTTGTCCAAAAACTCTTCCCTCTCTCTCTCTCTCTCTCTCTCTCTCTCTCTCTCTCTCTCTCTCTCTCCCTCCCCCCTCTCTCTCCCGCCCCTCTCCCTCTCTCTCCCTCTCTCTCTCTCGCTATTTCTCACCCTTTTTTGGGTGACCTTTCGCGGCTGTAGTCCACTTTATCAATCCTCTTGACGAAGAAAAGGGGAGTCTTCTCGCGTGCTCGGCAGTTCCGTGGTGAAGATATATACTGCTGTATAAACGGGAACTTCACACGCGAATCGCTTCTATATTGTCGTCGTCGTCGTTGGACTATGAATGGTCCCGCGGGCTGGATCTAGACGAAAAAACGATTTATCTTTAACGCTTGCGCGCTCGCGCGTTTCTTCACGAGAGGAAAAGCGAAAGGTCTGTCTCTGCAAAGCGCCAAGAGGGCACAAAAAATAGAAAAAAACCGAGATTATGACGGCTTTATTCACGGAATAGTGACCGATGTCTTTTGACCCACGATGAATGACCAAAGAATAGCTGAACATTTTTATTAAAGAGATAAGAAAAATTATCAAAAATCGACATCCGCGAGACGATAAATTCTCGAAAATCTAATGGTGCTCAAAATAATTTTAACGAATGAAAAATATGTCAGTGCTCGAGGAAAAAATGTGTGGACACAATTTTGTTCAGATTCGAAAATGTTCTAATTCCATCGATGTATTTTTGAGCGGAAAAGTAATTCGTTCTTATTTTTCTCCCAATGTCATAATTGTGCAAGAAAAACTTGACTCAATATAACTTTTTATCTTCCACCAACCAGTGATCGACAAAAAAAATCTATCTATTTTTATTATCCAATTTTTTCGAAAAATTAATAATCAGCAAGAAAATATTACTAATTTTTTCCAAGAAATAGTAATTAGCGAGAAAGATATTGCTAAATAACCAAAACAATCAACAATTTTTGGAGAAATGTTATTGTATTAATTTTGGAAATAGTAATAAATAAATAAAACATTACTAATGCATTTTTTAATAAGCATTGATTAAATATTCGTATTAATCATTTGCGATATCGTATGACATTCGATACAATAAATACTAATGTGTGAAATATTCAAAAGATCTAGTTGTTATAAAAAATAAAACAACTTTTTTAACAGAGTTGTTTGAGCTTATAACAATAACTCAATCCGTACACGCAAGTACGTAAATATACACAATACTTTTCTACAATTTACTGTTTTTTTTAAATTAATTAGTAATATCTTTCCTACCAATTACTGTATTTATAAAAAAAACTTGGTAATATTTTTTCGCTAATTACTAATTTTTTTTGAAAAATTAGAAATATTTTATCACTGATTACTAATTTTTTAGAAAAATTAGAAATATTTTGTCACTAATTACCAATTTTTTTGAAAAATTAGAAATATCTTTCCGCTAATTACGAATTTTTATAGAAAATTCGTACTATTTTTTCACTAATTATTAATTTTTCAAAAAAATGATTAATATAATCAATATCGTTGGCAAAAAAATTGATACTGCCGATCACTGTCACCAACTGGACAATGTTAGGATAATTTTTGTACGAATTTGGTAATTAAAAAAATCGCCATTTCATCACAATTTTGCGGAAAAATTAATTTACTTTGGACAAACGCGAATGTTCGTCACTTCGACGAATCCCCCAAATTTTGCATTCATCGGTGCAGCATTTCAACGGCTCGTCGTAAAAAAAAAACAAAAAAAAAATAGAAAAATTCAATTCACGCGGCAAAATTTACGATTTGGGAGTTACAACGTCCGCAGTGCGGAATATGGTGTAACTGAATTTTCCGCAATGGTCGTAACTTCCGGGCAATAAGTTTCGCCTTTTTTTCCTCTCAAACGATCAGCAAAAGTGGAAAATAAACGTGTACGAGAGATCTCACTTCTCGGGTTAATTCAATTGCGGTCATTCTCGAGAAAGAAGCGATGAAAGAAAATTATTCTTAGCCTTTTTCCTGTAAAAAAAAACCTCCTTCGAACCATTACACATTGACCCAGAGTGCGTGAAATAGGGATGAACTTTCTCCAGGCGCTACGAACTTCATAGCGATTTTCATCAAATTTTTTTCTTCGACGATGATTCTTTTTTCTCTTTTTTTTTCTTTCATTTCGTTTGGAATTTTTTAATTTCTCGACGTGATATCCTCGAACAATTATTCCCCTCCCGTGGAGTCGATTTTTGAGCGAGGCCTCCATGCCATCAGCCACAGGCGAGTCCCCACTCTTCGTATTCTCCACGTGGCCGCAGCGAGAAAAAATAAAAATTACAACAACCTCGAAATTTAAAAAAGAAAAACACAAAAATCGATCGAGATCGATGCGCGTCGATATATATCGACTAATTAGTGCGATCCGCTGGCTTTTCCCGTGTCTCGCGCACTATAAACTGTTGATGCAACTTTATGTAAACATGTACAAGTATATATTTACATAAAGCCGTGAAAACATGTGCTCGAAAGTATATATGGGGCATTCCATCCCAAATCGGACAGTTTGAAAAACTTTTTTTTTTATTTCCTCAATTTTTTTATATTTTTGAGTACCCGTCAAAAGACCCTTCCTGTTAAATTTTGAGATTTTTTAGATTACCCTTTCAAAAGATATTAAATCAACAAAAACACCGCTTTTTTTTTGGTATTTTGGTCATAACTTCTTTAATAATGGTCCAAATTAAAAGTTTTTTTTTCAATTTTTTTGTCTTTTTATGGCCTTTTCAGAAAAAAATACAATAAAAGTATTCGACGAGTTTTTGAATGAGTTTTTTTAATTTTAACCTTTAAATCGCGTTTTTAAAAGTGAGTGTCATTTTTTATTTTTTTCAAATTTTTTGCTTTAAACATCTATCTATTCAACCATTTTTAAGACTAGTCCGATCGTGGGATCCCAATAACTACTATTTTTTTCGATTTTTGAAAATTATATATTTTTTTTTTTATAAATTATTATGAATACCAATTTTTGTTACTGTATAGTATTTTTTTCAATACTTAGAATTTATTTTGACACTTTTTTATTGTTAACAGTTTCTTAAAATTAATAATTAATCGTTAAGTCTGTTTATGAACAATAATAACAACAGTTTTTATTTATTCACGTATTTTTTTGAAATCTTACATATACGATTATTTCCTGAATTAGAATATTCCTTTGCCAATACGTTTCCGTTGCTCGTTGGAATAATTGAATGAAATTTTTCCGTCCCCCTGTGATTGACTTCGCAGTATTTTATCGCAAATAAAATATTTCTTTTGCATCCGAATAATGTTTCTCATGTGAAAATTTGACAGCAATATTCGGTAGACTATTTAGGTTCAATGCCAACTTATACAATTCTTGAAATGTTGTTATTTGCTCATCGATTAATTATTAATTTTAAAAATCTGTTAACAATGAAAAAGTGTCCAAATTAATTCAAAATCATTTGAAAAATACTATACAGTAACAAAAATTGGTATTCATTAGAACATTCATGATGTACGATATTTTATATCACGAGGTGCAATATGGACGTTATCCTGTCCGCTTGCGGACGTAAAAGCGTCCATTATTGTACTGAGTGATATAAAATAATTTATAGAAAAAAAAATTTATTTTCAAAAATCGAAAAAAAATAGTAGTTATTGAGATCCCACGATCGGACTGGTCTTAAAAATTGTTGAATGGGTAGATGTTTGAAACAAAAAATAAAAAAAATAAATAAAAAATGACACCCACTTTTAAAAACGCGATTTAAAGTTTAAAACTAAAAAAGCTCATTCAAAAACACGTCGAATATTTTAGTTGTATTTTTTTCTGAAAAGGCCATAAAAAAACAAACATTTAAAAAAAAAACTTTTAATTTGAACCATTATTAAAGAAGTTATGACCAAATTACCAAAAAAAGAGCGGTTTTTTTGTTAATTTAATATCTTTGGAACGGGTAATAAAAAAAATCTCAAAATTTAACAGGAAGGGTCTTTTGATGGGTACTCAAAAATATAAAAAAATTGAGAGAATAAAAAAAAAAGTTTTTCAAACGGTCCGATTTGGGATGGAATGCCCCATATGTAAGAGCCGCAACAGTTGAAGTTGCGCTTGGTCGATGATACGTCGAACGTTTCGACGAGAGGCCTCTCTTCCTCCTGAAACTCCGATAATCTTTCCGCCTCGTCCGCTTTCTCTCTACTTACGAATTCTCCGATGATGCCTTTTTGTCTCGAATCTAGCTTGCTCAGAAATGGTCGAACTTTGAAAAACGATAAACGAGAGAGATACGTGGAAAAAGCTAAATCCAGATCGGAAATCGAAGGGAAAACGGTCAATTTCCGACTTGGATTTGCCAAACCATCCCTTTTGCTGTTGGAAACTCTTCATCGATCCATGAATACTCATTACAGCCTCCTTTTGCCTTCCACCCTCTTATTTCCCTTCTACAGTTCTATTTTGCAGGTGCATTTACGTCTCTACCGGTTAAAAGTCTCGTCGAAGAGCTCTGCAAAGATTTTTGGTCGACGGTGCAGTTTTATGCGGTAGAGATGTAAATTTTTCGCAGCTGTTTTCTTCAGAGGCAAAATCCATATTGCCAATAATTAATTAATTATTGGCAAATTTTTAAATCCTAATTTTTTAAAATTCTTCATTTTGCATCATTCGAATGAATGAAATGTTATTAAAAGTGCGAGACGATCTGGTCTGATAAATGTGAAATCATTTTTCCAGAATTGCTTCTGATCAATTTTGCCCATTTTGTTTATTAATTTCGATGCCTTTTTTCGTCAACAACGACGATCGACTGGATAAGTCAGCGGATCGATTATTCTAATTACCCATATTTCGCATACGTAGTCATAAATTTTTCATAAATATATTACATATAACACTTTATAATATAAATTAATGTTCAATTTATTTGTATTTCGTTTTTATACGAGCAGCTATGTGCTTCGCTTTTTTGAAACGCTATATTCGCTTGAGAAAATGATATTTCATAAAACGTTCAAGTTTTACGAACGTTTTATAAAAATAATATTTGAAGAATAAGTAGTTAAGCGCGCCTATAAATGAAAAATAGTGGAGAATAGTGAAAAAAAGAGTGAGTACTCGCCAAGCTAAGCTTAGGCTAAGTTCGCATTTGCTTCGCATACACTCGAACTTTCGCATTTTCACGTATACACATTTTGCAATGTTCATTCATTTGTTTACGATCAATTTTTATCGCATATTTTAATATATCGTGTATCGTAATGATGATATAAACGTCTCTCCATAAATCGACGAGTGCAAGTAGTTTAGTCTGTTATTGGTCGGACATTAATTTGTCGTTGATTTTTTTTCCAATTTCCCGTATCTTAATTTTTGCTTGGCAAAAGCCGAAGGGGAAACGACGGGAAAACGCTTCACTGGCAAATTACTCGACCATATATGATCGTTAAATAAATATAGCACGTAATATTATCGGTCGTAACGCCTTAATGGCTGGACCCAGTCGACGACAATTTTTTTCTCTCATCCCTCTTTCTCTGCATGATAAAATTAGAAGGAGAACTAATTTGAAAGTAAATTGATTTCACGCTATAACAAAATTTAGGGTTCCGTAATTAGTTGCATTTTCAAATTATCGTTTTATTTTCGTTCAGAATTTATATGGGTTTAATTAACAACAAACCAGTGAATTTTGATTAACCCTATTCGATTTCATAGTTTAGAATGTTTATATTAATTTAAATACTTGAATATTAAAACATCTAAATGTTTTCTAAAATATACAAATATTATGATTATTCATTTCATTAGTATTAATATTATTAATTATTAATTAAGTAACACGATAAATTTTTCTTTTAAATATGATGATTGTGCAGAAGCAAAGAGATAATAATTGAAGTGTCTCGATTTGAATTCGAAAGTGTTTGATGTCTTTTTTGAATTTTTTATGACCACACCCAGAAAAAAGATCTTGTACATTTAACTAAATCCTAGTCAAGCCAAATAAATTTTTTTAGTTGTAGGCCGGCCTAATACAACTATTCATGTCAACGAAAATTTTTTTTTGAATGACCACTAGGAAAATATATTGCGATCTAATAAATTTTTATTTAATATTGATAAATATTATTTCAAACTGAACAGATATGTATTAAAATGAAATAATTTTTTTTTAAATATTTACACAATATATATTTTTGAACATTTCAATCTTTGAATGTATATTTACACATATGAAGTCTACAATTTCGTAAAGCTTCGTCTTTTTTTTAACAGAAGGGAAAAGAAAAAAAACCCTTTTTTATGGGAATCCTTTTCGGGGTTTCGACCATCTTGCGTTTTGCCGCAATGTTCATGGCATTGAATATCCATACTGATAAATAAGGATATCAATCATAGACGAGCTTGGAAAGGATATAGGCGTCGAGAGGCTGGTTCGCTTGTGCGAGAGGTAGCCACCTGGCGGATTTTTGAGGTACTGACAAATCTGCAGATATGATCGGATGAGATTACGGGTGAATAGGTATTTAGTAACAACGAATAGAATTTTTCTTCAAGGCCTGTTTCTCGTTGACAGGGAATTCAAATAAATAAATATAGTTGAAGTAAATATCGCCCAAAATTGGATGGAAAAAAAAAATTTCTTTAAAGTAACTAAAAAATAATTCAATAAACGATTATAGTACCTACGACTAGATCTTTTTTCTGGGTGCAAGAATTCTCTTCACACAATCTCAATATATCAGATCCAAAATATGGACTATATAAAATTGTTGTTCGAAATTTTATGTTTTCCTATGACTCGCAGCGCATAAACCCCATTTTCCAGGTCTATTTCGCTTATATCCTATTTCGAGGAGAATATACTCATATTGTATACACGCTACAGTGGGCATAATATTACCGATATTTTCGCGTCCATAACGACGTGAAAATTGAGCAATTTTTCCGCTCACTGGGAACCGTAAAAATTCGTAAATTCCCCGAGGAACAGTAGTAAACCATTTTTACGTTGCTGCGTACTCGCATTGAGATTGAATGATAAAAAAAATAGCAGCTTTTTCGAAATAAAAGCTGAAAAATTTGACGGTCGTATGAGAGCGAATAAAAAAATTTCAAACGGCAATTTTTTCGCTCAAATAAAAGTGCGAGAGGCATTGCAAAAAAATTTTTAAAAAATCATGTTTTTTCGCAAATTTATTAGAAGTAGGGTTCAAAGTGATTTCAATGAAAAAAAATTATTGACCCTTTGAGGAATAAATTAAATTTCGTCAAAAAATAGAAGTAGAAGAAAAATATGACAAGTATTATCGAATCACAAATTTCAAGGTGTGTACACAGTTAAGGATATGTTGAGTCCCTATGAAATCTTTTAATGTTAATTGTTCAATAAAAAGCTTCTTAATCGTCATGACATTTTTACACAATCTCCTGAATACTTCATGTAAAAACATATTAAATTTTCAGAATTCTATCATCATTACTTCAACCTCCTCAAGGGTTAAAATGAAAAATGATGAGAAAATTCTGAAAATTTGGTATGTTTTTTTATGAAGTATTTCAGAGGTCGTGTAAAAATTTCACGACGATTAGGGAGCTCGTTATTAAAATATGAACATTTTGTTAAGAACAATTTTTTAAACAAATAAAAAAAATGTTTATCAATAAACTTCGTTTTGTTTCCATTGCTTTCAATATAGTGTAGATATTAAAAAATTGAGAGGTCAATAAAAAAACTTATCGCAAAGTTATATCAGTTTCCATAAGACTACATTTAATTTAATTTAATTTGTTAATGTTAATTGTTCGATAACGAGCTTCCTGATCGTCGCGAAATTTTTACACGACCTCTTAAATAATTCATCCAAAAACATACCAAATTTTCAGAATGTTCTCATCATTTGCGATTTGGGACTCAACATTCTTAATTTGGGGCCAAATATAATGAGGGACCACAAAGTGACGTTCGCTTGGATTTCGTAGAAGCAAGTGTCTAGGTCCGAGTGCGTGTACACCTGTTGCGGTCGTTTCACCCTCTCTGGGTCGTGCCTCGTACGTTTATTTCGAAGAGGAGACGCGAGTCGCTCTCTTTTCTCCGCCATATTATATATACAACCCTTGCCCCGTGTAAGTATCAAAGGGCGGAAGGGGGTAGAAAAGGGGGGGATGGTTACAGAGAGATTTGCCAGTGACGCCGCTTTACGAACCCCTTGTTGACCAGTTATTCCTCGTCCGAACGCCAGCATCAGAAACCATGAAGTTCCTTCGGTTGTGATTTTTTTCTTCCCTTATCACACATCCCTTTGGCAAAAGCGTTTGGTAAGTCGTGCGCATCTTATCGCTGTTTCCCCTTTGGCATCTTGCTTGCCTTTAAGTCAGCCATTCATTCTTTTTCTCCTCAAAGGGCAGGGCGTATAATTTTTATTGAAGAAAGTGACTTTGGTACTCGAAAACGAGGTAAACAAAAAATAAAAATTTCTTACAACAGCAGAGAATGAAAATACGATTAAAATCATATGAAATGTCATTTGATTGGGATTCATTTTATTATTATTATTTTTTAAATGAAAATAAAGATATGGTTGGTCATTTGAAAGATAGCTATAATTTCTATTTGCATCATAGAATAATTTTTAAATTACGTTTAATTAAAGTCCTTTGGGAAAAGCTATCCCTTTTCTCAAATCGATTAAGGTACTAGTCAACTTTAGAAGGCAAAAAAAAAGTAAATTTTTAAGATTTTTTTCTCAGATCCTTTATCAGATATCGCTATAAAACTGTTATCACGTCATTGTTTCATTCTTCGAAAATACAAAACAAAAATTTATTTTTTATTTTCATTGTTTGAATAATTTACTGAAGGCGTCAAAGTGGAAAATGTCTTTTTCCATGGCTGATAGATAATATGTCAGGATTGGCAAATCGGAAATGAAAAAATTTAAAATCACTTTAAAGAGGAAGGTTTCTTACACAACAATTAACCACCGTTAATGGAAAATCGATAAAAAAAATAAAAATAGTGGATGTTCGAAATGAAAATAAAAATTTAATTTTTCACAATTTATTTTAAACATCCGCCATTTTTTTTAAATCGATTTTTCATTAACGATGGTTAATTGCTGTGTAAGAAACCTTCCTCCTTAAAGTGCTTTTTTATTTTTTTGGTTCGGACTTGCCGATCCTGAGATTAACTGTCAGCCATGGGAAAAGACATTTTCGACTTTGGCGCCTTCTATAAATTATTCAAACGATGAAAATAAAAATAAAAATTTTGTTTCGATTTCCGTAAGATGAAACAATGTTGTAATAACAGTTTTATAGTCAAATCTGATGAAGGAGCTGCGAATTTTTTTTTTTTAATTTACTTTTTTGGCCTTCTAAAGTACCTTAATAGTTTTGTTCACTTCAGATTTTTATTTTGAATCTTTAAAAAATCTCGTGGCTTGTCATTTGATAATTTTCAAAAACACTAAAATAATTTAACACACTAGAATTATTTAATTATTATCAAACACTGAAGCACCAAAAACATCTTCAATTTCGTCCCTGAAAAAAAATTATAAATCCTGCACACAAAATCCCCCAATTTTTTGTGTTCCGCTTGTTCGACGATGCACTTCGTTCGATAATAAAAATAAGAGACGTTCGAGAAAGGGGAAATAACTGTACCAGGACTACTTTTACTATTTTAATATTTCTTTAAACATTGAATATATCCTTTCTCGATGTCGAGGTACTTTTTCGGGAAAACGACGAAATTGCAAGAGAACAAAGAAACTAAAAAATTTCAAAAATTTCTCGTCAATGTCGAACACGAGATTCCGCGAGAGTCCTCGAGTGTGTGCGTAGCAAGTGGGTTTTTTTTTCTTATTCGGATGCGCTCTTACTTGTGTGCCCCTCAACGCAACTCTGCAAATCCTCTGATATCGATGATTGCAGTGCGTATGAGCGTGGGCACTCATGTAAGACCACGTACCGGAAAAATGAGAACATATGATACATATATAATATATATACCCCATTTTTGCGAATATACGATATAAAAGCTTTCGGCTTCACTGTTATACGTTTATGATCATATTATAGTTGATTGTTTTTTTTTTCTCTCACATGATTACATATGAAATATGTATTCACTAATATGCAGTAAAATATATGTGATGTTTTTTGTTTTTCGTTACATGTATTATGTGGTTATTGCATATGTTCGCGATCGATCCAACTGCGAAGCGTGTGTTGTTCGTGCTTTTTTCATTGCGCTTTATTGTCGTCGTGCAGATTCAATCCCCAAATATTTCCCATGTCGTTTTTTTTTATACATATACATATTATACATATAATTAGAGGATTCTGTGTGTATGCATTTTTTTTCTGTCAATTGTTCGTTATTACACATTTGTATTATCGTAGTCAAGCGTTAACGAGCGTTATTTCCATTTCGGAGCATCAATCGGGCCACAATGCATTTTCAAAATTCATTCGAACATGATACAATCGAAATATCGAAAATCGATCATGAAAATTGTATAATGCAAAATCGTAGGCAATAATAGTTTTTTTGAACAAATTTTTTTTAATCCGCTTTTTTCATTTGTAATGATCAATCCTGTTTTGGACGTCACTTCGTTCGCACACGAAATACCAGAGCTCTCTCTCTCTCTCTCTCTCTCTATCTCTCTTTTTCTCTCCCTCTCTCTCTCTCCCGCTCTCTCTCTTTCGCTCTCTCTGTCTCTCTCTCTTATTGTGTGACGGTGGAAAATTCATCGCCGGATTAAATTGAATGAAACTCTCGACGAGATTAACGGGCTTGTGGGTTCGACAGTAGTTACGCTCGAATTTGGTCAGACGCAATTACACACGAACCCATAGATTCGCGCTGGTTTTATTTTTTCATCAGTTCGATGATTCGCGACTCGTTGAACAAAACATATATTTTTTCGTTAACGAAGCGTACTTTTTATTGCACTCTTTCATGATATTCTATTTTAATGATAAATTCTCGGTTTGAAGAGAATTCTCTCAAATTATCGCGCATTTGGAAAGAATACTCGGTTTTGCGAAAATATGCGCTCGATTATTTTTGAGTGGAGTTTTTATCGATATAGGTTTATAGCGGGATGGTCATTTTAACCAACGTTTGACCTTGAGATTTGATTCATGATTTTTTTCACAATTTGTCGATGGACGCTAACATTTAAAAAAATATAATAATTTGGGTTTGTTTGGGTTTGTTGATGGACAATTTGTTGATGGACGCTAACATTAAAAAAAAAAATAATTTCTATGACTTTTACATTTTAAAAATGTTTTTTAAATTGAACAACAACGTCCGGATTTAAAAATCAATAAAAGTTCTCCAAAATCCGCATTTTCATGAAAAGTGAGTCAATTGTGTATTCTCCATGGATTGATCCATTCAATCTTGCTGGATTGAAAAAAATTAAATATTAAGCATGTTTCATGTGCAGATTTTCAAATCCTCAGGTTGTCTCTCAATAAAAAAAAGCTCCACAGAAATCAACTCAACAAAAAAACCGTAAATTGGCATAGAAAAATGAGATCTGTCTACTACAACTTATGGCTTCAAACTTTCGATAAAAAAATTCCAAGTTTATTAAAAATTTTTGAGAGCTTTTTCAATGGGCGTCTTTTTTCAACGGAAAAAAAACTTTTTTCAACAAGGATGACAAAAGAGTCCTTTAAATTAAAATTAAATTAAAGTTAATTGATTAAATTAATAAAAATTAATAATAATTAAAATTAATTAATTAAATTGAAATTAAAAAATGCGCGGTCGATTATTTTTGAGTGACTTTTTTACCTATACAGATTTATAGCGGGATGGAAAAAAAAGTATTGGAAACAATTTCTACAAAATTTCGATTAAAAAAATACCTATTGAAAATATTTTATGGAGATTGATGGACGTTAACATTAAATAAAAATTAATTTCTACGACTTTTACATTTTTAAAATATTTTTTAAATTGAACAACAGGGTCCGGATTCAAAAATCGATGAAAGTTCTCAAAAATCCGCATTTTTATTAAAAAATGCGCCAGTTTCGCATTCTCCATGAATTAATCCATTCCATTTTGCTGAATTGAAAAAAATTAAATATTAAGCATTCTCCATGTGCAAATTTTTAAATACTCAAGTACTCTCGCAATAAAAAAATAAATCAACGGAAATCCACGAAAATCAATTTAACAAAAAACCATCAATTGGCATATAAAATGAGATCTGTCTACTAAAACTTATGGCTTAAAGCTTTCGATCAAAAAATTCCAAGTTTAGTGAAATTTTTTCAGAGTTTTTTCAATGGGCATTTTTTTCGATGGAAAAAAAAAATTTCGGAAGGAATGACAAAAGAATCCTTAAAATTAAAATTGCAACATTCATTGACCTCAATATAATCATAGCAAAAAAATCATGAAGCCATCGAGAAACTAAGGGTGAAAAGTTGGATTACATCGACAGGAAACATATTTATGTAAATGCCGAAATTAATGGATCTATTTTGGGTTCAATATCGTTAAAATTTATCCAAAGCAGCGTTCACATTGCCGGGATCGTTTCAACGCGAGTTTCGTTATCGCATCAAACTGTTGGCTAAATTTCTCATGATTTCCGGTATTCGGAGGTTGTGTAAAAATTTGCAACCGCAACTCGGAATGTCACGCGGTTACAATGGGGTTGCGTGTTGATTGGCGTACAAAATTCGCCCTGGTCATGTCTCGTATATTTCCGCTTGACCTAAACACGTAGCACAATTCGACGATTTTCTCGATGTACTTCAACGCTGACCATTACATTGCAAACGCGTGTAAAATGAATTTTCCATTGGCGACACACACGCTTGCGAGTCTATTCGACGAGACAGAGAGCTCTGTTCACACGCGCGAAAATTCAACGAGCCCTTAGGTTTCCTCACATAACGCTCGTTTATCGATGAAAATTTCGTCACCAGCCCGCTCTCACCCCTAAACATCCCTCACATATGCACATTTGTCTGTATACATATACTTTTACACCAATGATCGTTGTGACGATGAATTTTCATTGGAGAACATTTCACATTTACGCATCATTCTACGATTAAATCATCATCGCAATTCCGTTTAAAATGAGGAGCTCGATTTTACGGGTCATTTCGTCTCAGGGCAACCTGATTGATATTGTGAAATAATTTTTTTTTCTTTGATCAATGCACAATAAATAATAAAGTTGGAAGCAAATTGCAAGATGATAATTGGATAAAATTTTTTATTAATTTTAATTTTGTTGATCTTGGATGGAAAAATCGGTGTAAATCCAATTTTGTGAGAAGCCCTTAAGGAAACAAACTATATTTAGAAGTATGTTTTACTTTTATAACATTTAAATCGTTTATATTTGCAAATGTATATTTCCAGAATAGTTTGGATATATCGGAGCTATATTTTTCACCTTGATATATTCACTATATTTCATATTATAATATATATTTTATTTCCATATCGACAATGACAAATGGTTGTTCTTGAGACAAATTGCCACGTTTATGCATTCCTCTCTAAATTTTGCAGTCACAATAACGACAGTTTTAATCGTCATTGCATGAACTCGGGAATTCATTTTACTGTTCATCGTTTGTATCATCATTTATCGTTTTGATAATAATTATCATGCGTATATTTAACGTGACAAATTTTTTCTTATGAATAACGCCAAAAAAACTGCATGAGCGCAAAACAATGAATTTTGTTGTGAAACAAAATTATTAGAACATAAAACTTCGTGTTTTGGTTCTCGCATCGATGCTCTTAAAAATCATCGAAAATCATCCAAAGCCAAAACAACGAGAAAGTGAAAAAAAATGCATGTGAGACGCACTTTTTGCACTTAAAACGCCTTTTTTTCAATGTGTCATCGCTGAAACGAAAAAAAAACTTAATCGGCGCTACGCGGCGATCAAGTGATGGCTAAATTTGAAAAAATGTTATTTTTTTTATTAAGTAGTTAAGAACGAAAAATCACCTCTGTTTTGAATGGACGATTGGAAGGCATTGCAAATTTTTACTATTATTCAATTCAAACTAATTAATTATTATCCAATTCAAAATGTACAATCATTATTTTGAGATACTAAAAAAGCTCGCAAACCTTTCGTCCGGAAAGGGGCGTTTTTTGTTGTCGCCAACCTCCGTCAGCTGACACGCTTCATAAGCTCGGAGACCGGAAACGACAGAGTTTGCTTGGTGCAGAATTTGTTCGACGCCGGTCTCTCGTTTTTCGCCGAAAAATCTGAAATTGCTATCTTTCCACGCGAGAATGCACATTCTCTTTATCTCTTGTTCGACGAAGGACGACGCGCTGATGACTTCCGGTTTTGTTGTCAAAACCGTGACAGAAATTTTTCCAAAACTCGGTTTCCTCCGAACAAAAGGATGGAACCAAAAACATTTTCATGAAAATAAAAGATCCAAAGGAAATCGAGAAATGTGCATTTCGCGTCCAAAACAAGATGGCGGCGGGATTCTTCCGTTCTTTATTTAAGCGAATAAGTGGAACTATCAGATGTACCTTTTATTGCTTTATATTCTTACGTTGTCTTTTTTTCTATGGATATATGCATATAATTCAAGAGCATGAGCACGTGATTGCGAGAGGAGAGAAATAAAATTCCCGAATGCCGTAGAATACGTAATGTCTTAATCGAACTTTGACCTTGGTAGCTTGATCTGGTACTCAACTCCGAGGAGGGCGGTGACTTGTCCGATTTCATCACAAATGGAGAATGGTACCTGATCGGTGAGTCTTATCCGTGCGCACGTCCAACTGCGTCAGCGCGATTCAGCGCCATGACGATGCGTCACGATTTTGACATTTTTTTTCGCCAATAGTTGGAGGAGAATGATCAAATGATCGTTTGATTTTCGTAAATTGAGAATTTTTGTTATTTTGTTTCATTCGTAGAAGAAATGAACAGTATTTGATAGAAAAATTGGCAGCTCCTCTAATGTTGAATTTAAGGAATTGTAACCAATTGATTTTTATGATTTTTTTAGTTGTTTTTTACAAATACACAAATTTGATTTACTGATTTTGATCGTTTGATTTTCGTGAATTGGAACTTTTTATCATTTCGTTTCATTTGTAGAAGAAATGAACAATATTTAATGAAAAAATTGGCAGCTTCTCTAATGTTGAATTCAAGGAATTGAAACCAATTGATTTTTATGATGTTTTTCGTTGTTTTTTACAAATACAAAATTTTGATTTAATGATTTTGATGGTTTAATTTTGGTGAATTGGAACTTTTTATCATTTCGTTTTATTCGCAGAAACCATGAACAATATTTAATTGAAAAAATCGCAGCTTCTCTAATGTTGAATTTACGGAATTGAAACCAATTGATTTTTATGATTTTTTTAGTTGTTTTTTACAAATACAAAAATTTGATTTACTGATTTTAGTGAATTGGAACTTTTTATCATTTCGTTTCATTCGCAGAAAAAATGTACAATATTTAATAGAAAAATTGGCAGTTTTTCTAATGTAGAATTTAAATAATTGAAATCAATCGATTTTTATGATTTTTTAAATTGTTTTTTACAAATACACAAATTTGATTTATGTACTGATTTTGATCTTTGATTTTCGTGAATTTGACCTTTTTATCATTTTGTTTCATTCGTAGAAGAAATGAATAATATTTAATAGAAAAATTGGCAGCCTTTCTAATGTTGAATTTAAGCACCAACCGATTTTATTGTTTTATAATTTTTTTTTAATGCACACATTTTATTTACTGATTTTAGGGAGTTGATCAGCCACAATTAAATGCATTATGGAAGATTGTTGTTAAGTCGTTAAAGGGTTGTACCGAATCGTCAGCTGAAAAATCACATTTTTGGAAATTTTTCTTTAATTTCACATATTTTTACATGCGCTCGGTATTTCGAAGAATAAAATCTCAATAAAACTTGTCAATTTTTTTGAGTGAAAATGTCTAATTATGACGGAGTTACCGCCGTTTTTATAATTATATCACAGTGTCACAATAAAATAATAAATCTTCATTTTCTAGATATAAATAGAAGATACAAAAAAATGCCAGCATAACTCTGTGAATTTTATTGCGATTTTTTTCAAATTTATTAAAGAACATTTATAATATAATATCCTGTCAAAAACTATCGTTAAAAAAGTACATTTTTTACTCCAATTAAGTACAACCTCTCAACTTTTCTCCATTTTGAGCAAATCACGTCTCAATGCTAAGTTTGAGGTCAAGAGTTTGCAAAAAAAAAAGTTAAGCAATATAAACAAAAATTATCAACCAATCATCATTATCGATTTTCCAGTATCGAAAAATGTATTACTCAATTATTCGTCATTTTACGATTTCATATGACCTTCTTTATATTCACTCGAAAGCTCACGAAATTTAAATAATTTTGGAGACAAAAAAATATTGATCAATTCACCTCGAACTGCCGAGCGATATACTCATGGACAAAAATGTAGATTTCGAAATTTATTTTCACGTCAAAACATTTTCATATGTTTTTTTTTTTGTTTTTTTTTTACTGCGAGTGCTGCTGTCGTCGTAAAGCCGTCGACCGCGAATAGGCGGGGTTTTTATGCTTTTATGGTGAAAACGATTAAGCAACAACGAGGTTCAGTGGAGAACCATTAAACGAAAAATGAGGGAGAAACGATTGAATATAATTGACCTTTGAAAATATCGTTTTTGTTTAATCGCTTAATTTTTTTATTTTTCTCGACGATATAAATCTATCGACGCGCGAGTATCGATCTCGCTCGTTTTGAGCCCAAAATTCGAGAATCGTCAAAACGTTTTTGCGTTTGGCGAAAAATCATGTTTGCCTTTTTTCCACAGGAATGCCGGGCAAGAAGAACACGATAAATTACCAGTGTTGCCCGGAGCCTTACGTCGACGTTACCTTCACGATACAGATTCGCAGGCGAACTCTGTATTATTTCTTCAATCTCATTGTTCCCTGTGTACTAATATCGAGTATGGCGCTGCTCGGTTTCACCCTTCCACCGGATTCCGGCGAGAAACTCACCCTAGGTAAAGTAACCCGTTCTGCACGTTACGCCTGCAAAATATTTTTAAAAAATATCCATTTACACACATATATATAAATTTCTAAAAAATTGATTCTCTACTGAAAGATAAAAACGTGAAAAAAGTTGCACCTGAATATTCAACAAAAAGACACTTCGTCGAATTCGTCATCGTTGACGATCAGAGCAAAAAAATGCTGTATCAATTTTTTGTGCATTTTTAAAAATCAATATCGAACACTTGGTTGCTCGAAAATACAATTCTCTGAAGCTTGAAAAAGTATCGAAAAAAAATCCTCAATAAAAAAACCGAATATCCTCGCGAGCACTTTTTTCTCGTGATATTTATCGATATTGCTAGTCTGCTCCCCTTAATCCTGTTATAAATATATATTTCTTCAACCTAGGCTTTCAACTATCTCACTGATATCGTCAAAATATTTCAGCGGTATTTTGACAAAGAACAAACACAAAGTATATATATTTATATATACGTAGAAATATTCTGTAATATCCTGTTTCACTATTAATATTGATCAATCAATCAATCGACTTGCTCGAAAAAGAAATTTCTTCCTCCAGCACACATTAACTGCTTATATAATGTACTATTACGATACTACTGATACTTTACTATTGTATTGCTACTAACTATAATACTACTAGTGATCTATCGCTATATATATTTATAAATATATATATATATATATATATTATAAGTATATAAATATTTATATATACTCTTATATTCTGCGTTGATTTGTTTCTTGCGTTTCTCGAATACTGCGTTGAACTTTTAAACGTATCAATGACGACCGAAAAAAAAAGAAAAAAAAAATGAAAAGATTACATAATCAAATTGGATAATCAAAGATTTGTTAAAAAAAAAATACGATAAAAATATAGTTAGGTCGAACGAGTGAAAGGATGCGTGAATGACTCTTACGTCCTTGATATATATATATATCACCTTATTGATCTTTTTTTTTTCGATATATGTTTTTTCTCTATATACACATACACACACACGATATATTGATCTTGGATAACGAAGTTAGAGGTGATCGCTCGGACATTCCGCAAATTACAAATTTTCGCTCGTCTCCCATTTTTATCCCAGAATTTTCAAAATTCCTCGGCACTCAATTCACCAAAAATATATCTGTAATATTGGACAAAGCTTGGGGAGGAGAGTGGAGGGTACCTCAAGCTACAAATGAAACTGTACAAAAAACTCTACATGCAAAAACATAACAAACATTCGGACAAATGTGAAACACAATCTGCCACTCATAACTTCTTCATGAGATTATTTATCTCTCTGGAAATATGCCTCAAATAAAACTCTACCAGATACGACTCTACAAAAAAAAAACTTAACTATTTCCACCACATGTCAACTCGACTCAAATTAACATCCAATTTCAGATTATCTCTCAGAGAACATTCTCTGTCGAATACGACTCTGTAAAAATTAAATAATCCATTGGAACCTCGAAACGAAATACAAAAAGCTCATTCATCTTTATTACATTGCAGCTGTACAATTTCTGTAATCTGCAGCCATCATCAAAAAATAAAATCTTGTCATATAACATGATCCCTTCCAAATATGATTCTATTTCAAAAAATTCAATCATTCCCATCACATTTGAACTGTCCAATCAGTGCAATTAAGATCATTCATCCAAAAATACGATTCGATTCAGAGCTGTGCAGTACTTGAAAGTACTCGGTACTTGTAGGTACTTGAAGTACAGTACTTGCAAGTACAAAGTAGTTGTACTTGAATTTTTCAAGTACTTCCTGTACTTGAAGTACTGTACTTGAAAATTTCAAGTACTTTTCTGTACTTGAAGTACTGTACTTGAAAATTTCAAGTACTTTTCTGTACTTGAAGTACTTTTTTCAAGTACAAGTATCAAGTACTTTTGAATGTGTCTTGCTGATGGCTGCATGTGCAAAGCCTTTGAATATGGGTCATCCCATGTCGAAACGACCAATGAAATTAAAAATTCTTTTCGAAAATTAAAAATTTCACCATTTTTTCAAGTTTATTTTTTAAATATTTCGAATACTATTATAGTTACGAAAAAATCGTTCTGGGTTCGTCTTAAAGAGTATACTTGGGGCTAGGAAGAAAAAAAAATTCCGAAACAAATTTTTGAAAAATGATGAATTTGGAAAATTTTGAATTTTCCAAAATCGTGAAAATCCACGATCAACATTAAATTTTTGGTTTAATTTTTTTTATATATCACCTTGTACTGATATTAAAACTTCCTGAAATATTCAGAAATGTGTTTTTTTTTTGTTTCAAAAATATGAATTTTTGAATTTTGGTAAACATTTTTTTACCTCTAAGTTAAGTGAAGTTGATCAATCATGTAATTTTGATTGCTAAAAATTACAAAATTACATGATTGCTCAACTTTTAAAAAAATTCATATTTTTGAAACAAAAAAAAACACCTTTCTGAAAATTTCAGGATCTTTTCAAATCAGTACAAGGTATTATATTAAAAAAATTAAACAAAAAATTCGATGTTAATTGTGGATTTTCACGATTTTAAAAAATTCAAAATTGTCCACATTCATCATTTTTCAAAATTCTTTGTCGGAATATTTTTTTTGTCGTTGCCTTAAGTATACTCTTCAAGACGAAACAAACGATTTTTCATATCTATCATAGTTTTCAAGATATTTAGATAAAAAAAATCGAAAAATGGTTAAGTTTTGAATTTCGCATAACTTTTGAAAAAAAAATTTTTATTTTTTTTCCTTGGTAGAACTTGGTTTTACGATAAAGTAAAACTTCTGACTAAATTTCATGGAAATTGAAAGTGGTCGATTCCAACTCTTGCTCGATTTGACATGGAATGACCCAAGTACCAGAATTTATGAGGCATACCCGAAAACTTGAAAAGTACTTGATACTGGTACTTGATTTTTTCAAGTACTTGTACTTTAAGTAGTCGTCTTGACGAGTACTTGCAAGTAACAAGTACTTTGTACTTCAAGTACCACCGGTACTTGATACTTCAAGTACCTACGGTACTTTGTACTTGATACTTGAAGTACTTTCAAGTACTTTGCCCAACTCTGATTCGACTAATAATCTCGACTCTTCCAAATACAACTCTACCAAACACGACTCTACGAAAAAAAACTCTACCTGACAAGACTCTACCATCTGGACCACGTTGCAGATTGCAAGTCCGGTGAAAGCTCAAATTGAATTGCGTATCTAAACACTCCAAAACAAAGTTCTGCCGTCTCTACAACGTCAAAACTCTACCGAATGCTCAACTCAATTTGCAACACCGCGAGATAAATGATCTCTCCAGCAGCATACTCTGACAAATTCCGACATGAAACACAAAAATATTTCCAAACTCAAAAGCACCGAAAGCCGTTACCGTTACCAAACTGCTTATTTTTATAGCTTCGGTGAGAAAACAATATCATTGTCCTTATTTTTATCACGCATACGACCGCATATCCGTTGTAAATATATATATATATCACCGTACAGTTGCATACACAATTTTATCCGGAATATGCATCCAACATGTAAACGAGAATGATGGATTTTCGATAGCTTCTGTATCTCTGCGGTGCGCGGTAATCCTCCCCCCTTTCCTCGCCCCCTTGGCCAACAATCCCCGACCATTTTCAAGCTGGATAACGTCGTCGTTGAAAACACGGTTATGTTCCCTCGTTCCGTGTCGTAAAATTTCGGCTAGCGTATCGCATATCGAAAGAGACATATGAAAATATCGAAGCGGCCCTCTCTCTCTCTCTCTCTCTCTCTCTCTCTGGGTCTCCGGTACCGCAAAATATTTTTCGTTCTCAGAGACTTTTTGCCTGTTCCGGAAACAACTTTGCGGAACTAACCCGACATATCGACACATATGTCTGCGCCGTATGTGAACCCGGCAGCGATGAGTTTGCAGAGTCGTCCGAGCGAGAACAAGTTGCCTTTATTCACTGTATACATATGGGTCATTCCATGTCAAATCGACCCCTTTCCATTTCGATGAAATTTGGTTAGAAGTTTTTGTTTTCTGCAATAAACTGCAATAAAACGAAGTTCTACCAATGGAACAAAATTAAATTTTTTTGTTCAAAAGTTATTCAAAATTGAAAATTTTAAGTTTATTTTTCAAATGTCTCGAAACTATTATAGTAACGACAAATCGTTCTGAATTCGTTTTAAAGAGTATACTTGGGGCTTGAAAAAAAAAATTCCGAAAAAAGAATTTGAAAAATGATGAATTTGAAGAATTTTGAATTTTCAAATTTTTTTTTTTCTCAATTGTCATTAATTGAAATTTTTACTGCTCAAAATTACAGAATTACATGATTGCTCAACTTTACTTAATTAGAGGAAAAACAAAAAAAATTTTTTTACCAAAATTCAAATTTTTTTATTTTTAAAACAAAAACACCATTCTGAAAATTTCAGAATCTTTTAAGATCAGTACAAGGCATTATATAAAAAAAATGGAACCAAAAATAAAATATGGAACTTGGATTTTCACGATTTTTGAAAATTCAAAATTCTCCAAATTCATCATTTTTCAGAAAAAAAAATTCGGAATTTTTTTTTTTCGTAGCCCTAAGTATACTCTTCAAAACGAATTCAGAATGATTTTTCGTAACTATAATAGTTTTCGAGATATTTGAAAAATAAACTTAAAAGATTTGAAAAATTGTAAAATTTTAAATTTTGACTAACTTTTGAAAAAGAAATTAAATTTTTTTTCGTTTGGTCAAACTCTGTTTTATTGAAAACGAAAACTTCTGACCAAATTTCATCGAAATTGAGAGGGGTTGATTCCAACTCTTGGTCGATTTGACATGGATGACCCATATACATATACATGTATGTGTGTGTTTGTGTACATAGAAAGTACGTGATTTGAATTTTGACCGATTTCAGACCCGCAAATTTTTTTTTTGACGTGATAAACGCGTTTTTACATGTTTTTCGGTGATGGATGATTTTGTTACTTTCAGCTATATTAAACATTACATATACAGGGTGTCACAGAAGTAACGAAACAGCTGAATATTCCCTCAGCTATGATATTTTTCGAGAAAAAATAAAACTTGACCTTGAAATCACCTTGAAGGTCATCGTCAAGGTCACTGCTAAGTGCACCTAGTTAAAGTAACTTTGCTTTTTGCGGAAGAATTTCAAAAGCTTCTATTCCCAGAGATATCTACACCTTCTTTAAGTTTAATTGACAGAGCGCCTTCAAGGTCAAAATACAATCTAAGTACATATTTGAACGTAAAATTTTCTGGTCCATCGATTGCCGATGTCGAAAAAGGGTTTCCATTTGAAAGAAAGTTGACCTTGAAATAACCTTGAAGGTAATCGTCAAGGTCAAAATTAAGGTCACCATTGAATTCCTCGTTGAAAGTTACTGCAAGAATGACCTTGACTTTTTTTAAAAATATCTTAGCTGAGGAAATATTCAGCAGTCCCGTTATTGTGTGATACCCTTTTTTTTATTAATGCAATACTTTTTTGATATTATGTTTTTATTGTTCCACGTCGCTGAAAAGGTTTCAGCAAAAGTTCTCCAAGGTTGTCAGGCTTTTGAAAATCTTGTTCTTCGTTTATCAAGTGGTTGGCTAATCTGGCGATTATTTAGGGAATTTCATTTCGAACGCTGTCGATTTTTCGAAACGAGATTATTCGGCGTGATGGACCGATGATTCATTTTTCGAGGTAATTTTTTGAAGCTCATTTGAAATTGAATCACTTCCGGTTGGTTCGTCGTTGAAACAAACGTCGGTTTTGCCACGTTGACAGCGGAATGATTCCCTTTGTTGCTTTTACGGCGACAAAGTTCATCAGCGAACGAAGTTTCGAGCGGTCATTTTAGAGGGGTTGAAGAAAATAAGGGAGCCGGTGTTAACGCGATTTAGTATGGCGAAATCTTTTTTTCTTTTTTCTGTCGCTTGATGCCATAGTCGGGTCTCACGTGGCGCGTTATTAAATCTTGGAAAACGAGGTACTTTCCTGGAAAGAAAGACAAGGTCTCGAGAGACGAGCGTTGAGAATGACAGAAAAGTAGGGTAGCTTTTTCTTTCTCCCTCGATACATATATATATATATGGCCGATTCTACCGATCCTCAAGGAGACATCCGGCATGAAAAATTTGATTTGTCTGCAGACTGAAAAAATAAACTACATCTCATTTTATATAAAGCAAGGTAAATTTTGTCCCATTATTTTTCGGTTCTTTCATGCGGATAACAAAAATTATCTAAATCTCGTACATTCAAAAGTTCGTATTTATCGAAAAATATGTTAGATTTTATTATAATAGTGGTTTGTACCATATTAAGAGGGTTAAGAAAGAGAAATTCGTGTTTTTCAAAAAAGGGACCCTAAAAAAAATCTATTTCACATTTTTTCCTCTCAAACTTTGTTTTTTTTTGCATAAACAAATAAACAGAGTACAATGACAAATGGATGACCGTCGAATGGAGAGTACAGTTTTCAAAAAGAGTCTAGCTTCACAAAAAAAAAATTTGCTGTCGAGGAAAAAGATTGATGGGAGAATTCGTGGTTATTATGGAACCATAATCTTTTCCGCCCATTTTTTTTTTTTTTATAATCACAACTTGAATAAAAAAAATTAAGCCCCTTTGAAGGAAGTAAGGTCCCATAGCAATTACAAGCATGCAGATAATTTCCAAGACATGAATTTTAAAACTTCATAACTTGTGCAAACACAGCGAAGATTGAAAGATGTATTATAGAATTTATGAGCTGTAGCTACAAATGTTTTAGAACCTTTCAAGAGTTAAGTGAACTCTCGTTAATGAGAAAAAAAAATTCTTCGTAAAAGAACATTTTTAAAAATTGTGCCCTCCACACTAATTTAATCCAATATTTAATTTAATCTAATTTAATCCAATATTTATTTTAATAAAAAAGAATATGAACTAAAAAAAACAATGAAGATTTTAAACAGATATTTGTCGGGAAATTGGCATCGTTTTTCAAGTGAAGGAGCTTAATAAGACATTTTTTCAGCCGGAAGTAAGTGGAAATAAATGGATGGAAATTTGCCTTGCTGGGCATGGAAATAGGGAATAATATTTTCCTTTGAAGCTTTTGTGGACTAACAGGCTTGTAATTTTTCCGAAACTTCACTTCTTAGATGTAACAATGGATGTAAGACCGGGAATTGAATCGCATTTTCGTGCCGCATGATTCCGTAATAATTGGTGGAATAGCTCATATATACAGATATTTTTTTCCATCACATCCCCGACATACACTCCTTCGACATTCCTCTTTCATAGACCGAGTCTCTCTCCTCTTGCTCTCGGAAAGCCCCCAGAAGGTCTTTTCATTTCTTTCTCGGCCTTCTTCGCTCTCTTACCCCTTAACTCACCCTATCTCTCTCTCACACACATTCTCTTACGTTCTTCGCAAAAGTCGTATATATATTCTTCTTTACATTCTCGAGACTTTGCTTTATTCTCCCTTCTCTCTCTGACTTTATCTGTCGAGTACCGGAAATATTATCTCTCTCTCTTCGTTCGTCGGGGCAAATTGTACAAGAGGCAAAGAACCGAAAACGTTATTACTATCCTTTCCACGCTCTTTTATCATCTTTTTTTTTCTTTCATCCAACCATACGTCACAAGTGTCTCGACAGTAGCTAATTTCACCCCGACGTTTTGCCCTTCAGTCAGTCGTGAAGGATTCGCATTTGTACGCCGCCATTTTTATCATGGATAATTCTTCCGGTGATTGCTCGATCGAGCTATAGAAAAATCACACTCTAACCCTTTGTCAACTTAGTTTCAAATTTAAAAAATTCACTCAAAACTCAAAAGAGTAAAAGACTGTAATTTAGCAAAGTTCATAAGTTACCCAAATTCCTCAATTTGAATCCAATCTCAGATAACGTTTATAAAATTATATTTATTATTTTAAAAAAAAATCATTTTTAAACAATCCCCTATTTTCCCTCGGGAGTTGCAAAAGCGGATAAGCACGAGGTCCACATGTGTGTAAAAAAAAGACAAAGAAAAGACACCCCTGGATTTCGCGTTTCGATTTTTGCCTCTCTCTCGTCACTTTTCCATATGAAATCGTCGCGCGTCGAATTCCCCGCAGGCTTTTCATAGTTTCCCTCTCTGATCCGGACGGATTGAGATTTAACAAAAAGGGAAACGTATATAAAAAAAACACACTCGCAAAAAAAACGAGTGTAGGCAACATTGCGAGGCAAAACAAAAAAAGCGTGCAGCAGCGCGTGTACATTAGCGAATGAATCTCGAACATCGGGAATCCTGGAGAAAGGCGTATGTGTGGTGCAGGATAGAGATCGCAGCTGCTGAAAAGGCCTGAATTCTGTTTGACAAGAGAGAGAGAGAGAGGGAAAGGGACGGGGGACGCGTTGCGCACGTGCGAATCGAAAATACACAAGTTATTCCGTATTTATCGCGGTATCTCGTTGAACATGCAGCGATTGGATGGATACCTCCTGATAGGAAATAAAAAAACAGTAAAAAATGAAAAAAAAAATATAGATATATATGTATGAGAGAATCAGACGCATGGAAAATGCATCGGATGAGCAGCGATGGCAACTTTTGTTTTATTCGATGTAGATAGAAAACCTCGGTGAATTTAAAGTTTCAACGAAATTCTAGCTCTCTAAAATGACATTTTCAATGTCGTGTTCGAATGATTTTCATCCCCAAAATATTGGAATTCATCGCCATAGTCGAAGGGATGAGTAACTGTGGCAACTTTTGTTATAAATCGACATGAATAGGACGTCCAAGTGCATTAATAGTTTCAAAGAAACTCGAGCTCTCCAATTGACATTGCAATGTCGTTTTTCAATTATTTTCATCCCCAAAATATTGAAATTCATCGCCATAGTCGAAGGGATGAGCAACGATGGCAACTTTTGTTATCAATCGACATAAATAGGAAGTCCAAGTGGATTAATAGTTTTAAAGAAACTCGAGTTCTCCAATTGACATTTTCAATGTCGTTTTTCAACGACTTTCATCCCCAAAACATGGGAATTCATAGCCATAGTCTAAGGGATGAGCAACGGTGGCAACTTTTGTTATCAATCGACATGAATAGGACGTCCAAGTGGATTAATAGTTTTAAAGAAACTCGAGCTCTCCAATTGACATTTTCAAAGTCGTTTTTCTATTATTTGCATCCCCAAAATATGGGAATTGATAGCCATAGTCGAAGGGATAGGCAATGATGGCAACTGTTGTTATCAATCGATTTAAATAGGAAGTCCAAGTGGATTAATAGTTTCAAAGAAACTCGAGCTCTCCGACATTTTCAATGTCGTTTTTCAATGATTTTCATCCCTAAAATATTGGAATTCATCCCCGCAGTTGAAGGGATGAGCAACGATGGCAACTTTTGTTATCAATCGATATAAATAGGAAGTCCAAGTGGATTAATCGTTTCAAAGAAACTCGAGCTCTCCAATTGACATTTTCAATGTCGTTTTTCAATGCTTTTCATCCCCAAAATATTGGAATTCATCGCCACAATCGAAGGAATGAGCAACGATGACAACTTTTGTTATCAATCGATATAAATAGGAAGTCCAAGTGGATTAATAGTTTCAAAGAAACTCGAGCTCTCCAACTGACATTTTCAATATCGTGTTTCAATGATTTGCATCCCTAAAATATTGGAATTCATCGCCACAGTCGAAGGGATGGGCAATAATGGCAACTTTCGTTATCAATTGATGTAAAAATGAAGTCCAGGTGGATTAAAAGTTTCAAAGAGACTCAGACTTTCCAAAATCACATTTTCCATATTTCTTTTCATAATTAATAAGTAATATCCATTTATATCATATATCCAAACGATTTCACATAATACACTGAAAGTAAAATCATGTGCAAATCCTTTTGAAAATTCGACATTTTCCTTCACGATAATAGGACATCCAGAGATACTCAGCGAATGCACACCGGCATTATATACGAGGAGGATTCATGAGGAAATTTTGCCACGTTCTCCAATACGCTCGTAAAATGTAGATTGAAATAAGCATTGACAGTATGAGATCTCTCGCCGCATCGAGTTACAAATCCGAGCATAAATTGGATTGTACTATATATTCCTTACTATAAATATATATACATATATTTCTCTCTCTCTCTCTCTCTCTCTCTCTCTCTCTCTCTCTCTCGCTGTTCACACTTTGAATGCTTGTTCGAGTATGGACACAGCTCAACTATATCTTATCGAGCATATATTGTACAAGCATCAATGCATATGTGTGTATCGGGGCTTCCTCTGGACCCGCATACACGCGATCCTCTTGCCTGGTAATAATAATACAGTTTGGGTGGTTACAACGGGGGATGGAACGCCGTACATACGCTCCCGATATATTCGCACCCGATATATTTCGTGTCACGTACGTAGGTGGTGAGCTTCCGTTTCGCGCTTCGTAATTGGCCATCGAGGACAATTGGATTACGCAGACCACGTGGAATATGTGAGACCAACGTTCCGCGCTGGCGATTTTGGGTCAGGCCCGCAAGAGTGTCATTCGTTTGGCGGAAGTAAAATTTCAAATCCAACTTGACCTTGAATCCTCACCAAATACCTGCTTCAAATGATTCTTAGGTCAGTATGAAAAAGAGTGAAAATTTCAAATCCGACGCGACCTTGAATCCTCACAACCTGCTCCAAATGATGCTTAGGTCAGTATGAAAAAATCGTGAAAATTTCAAATCCGACTCGACCTTGAATCTCCACCAAAAACCTGATTCAAATGATTCTTAGGTCAGTATGAAAAAAGTGTGTAAATTTCAAATCGACTTGACCTTGAATCCCGACCAAAAACCAGCTTGAAATGATTCTTCGGTCAGTATGAAAAAATCGTGAAAATTTCAAATCCGACTCGACCTTGAATCTCCACCAAAAACCTGATTCAAATGATTCTTAATTCAGTATGAAAAAAGTGTGTAAATTTCAAATCGACTTGACCTTGAATCCCGACCAAAAACCAGCTTGAAATGATTCTTCGGTCAGTATGAAAAAATCGTGAAAATTTTAAATCTGACTCGACCATGAATCCCCACCAAAAACCTGCCCTCAAATGATTCTTAGGTCAGTATGAAAACATTGTAAAAATTTCAAATCCGGCTTAACCTTGAATCCCCGTCAAATATCTGCTTCAAATTATTCTTTGGTCAGCATTAAAAAATCGAGAAGTTTCAAATCCAACTCGACCTTGAATCTCCACTAAATACTTGCTGCAAATGATTTTTAGGTCAGTATGAAAAAAGCGTGAAAATTTCAAATCCGACTCGACCTTGAATCCCCAATAAATACTTGCTTCAAATGATTCTTACGTCAGTATGAAAATAACGTAAAAATGCAGATCCACTTGAAGTTGAGGGAAAATCGTCACGGAGCCTCTTTAATTTCACTTGGAATTACGGTTCAGTAAGATCGAAAAGTACAGAGATTATGCTATTGACTGCTTTTCTTTCGTCTGCTCAAGTCTTCAGTCAACAGACTTTATTCGAAATAAAGTCTTTTAAATTATCAGAATCAGGATGAAACGAACGCTGTTTTGGAGTTGGAAGAATCACGAAGAGACGCGCAGACTGAAGTCGAAATTTATTTTCATTCGTTAAGGCCCGATATGGTGCATTTGTTTCTTAACGTAATCCATTTTTCGTACATTTTTCCAGAATCCTAAAAATTCTCAGATTTCAAGAGTTCACAACTTTATTCCGCTGTTTAGTTCATCCCAAAACCTCAACATTTTTGGGAATCTTCAATGAGAAAAAAATCAGTTTGAGTTTGAGGAAATACAAACGAGCGACTTTTCAAAAAAACGTACATAAGTGGATCTGAACTGCATCTTTCATCACTTCGGCATATACTTCTTTTTTCCTGGTGAAGTTCTTCCTCGATCGCCTATTCTTGCCCTGTCTGTTGTACAAACAATCCGCGCTTTTCAACCCTCGGTTTGTCCACGTTTCGCCAAAGTGATGAAACGTTTCGGGCTTTCCGGACCAAACACACAAACTGTGCAGGATTTCTGGTCCTCGTACGCATTTTCCTTTCCATTTATATGTGTATATGCGCAAAGCTCGTGGGAGGACGATGGTTTTAAACCATTACATAGCTCTGGTGCGCATTATCCGCCCACCGCGACGAATGGATTAACTCGGTCGGGCGGTTTAATGTACCGTATAAAAACGAATTGAAAGTTCTATTATTCCGCCATTACGTAACACAATCCCTCCGATTGTTCCGAACACATTGCGTACAATGTCGAGCACAGCATATCGGCGAAGTCTCATGAAAAATAGATGGATCGAAATATCTATTCGAGACAGAACTTTTCGTCATTTGCATACCGGAAATTTATTTAGATTTAGTTCAGATACAGCTATTGTATATCCAAAAATATATTCAGGATATCGAATTGTCCATCGACATTATATATACTTTTTTTCATAAAGGAATTTTCGATTTCCATTAATGATCATCCTGATCGTCTTGATGGATTCTTTTTTTCGGTTTCCATATTGAAAAAAGAATGATTCACTGTAATAATAGTAATTTAAGGGATCCCTTCATTGCCGAGTAATCCCAACCAAGCAAAAAATCATTACAACTACTGAAAAAAATAAAGGGATAAAAAAAAATAGCCTAAATTTTTAGTGGTTTTTAAAAATGCTGTATCTCAGTGAAAAATGGTCGCATCGAGGTCTAAAATAAGAAAATTGAAGCTGAATAAACAAGCTATCCGGTCCATGCAATAGTTCAGCTAGAAAAAAAAATTCAAGTCACTGCAGCCAAAAAAAAGTACATAAAATTTGCAAAATTTTGTTTTCACACTATTTCTTAGGATTACGTGGAATCTGTATTTTCGAAAATTCGTTCGCTGCAAGATCTCGAAACTAGAAACTTAAAGCTTAAAAATTATTTTTTTAGACCTCGGTACGACCATTTTTCACTGAGAAACAGCATTTTTAAAAACCACTGAAAATTTAGGACATTTTTTTTATCCCCTAATTCTTTCAGTAGTATATCAAAATTAGCCTTTTCATTAAATGATCATTATTTTGTTGGTTTAATTTTCATAGTTGTAGTCGCCATTTTGTTTACTTCACGTTACTACAAAATGAGGTAGTTTCGTGGTACCAGAATTTATGCTTGAATGGTATATCGTCATTGTAATATGGTTCAACCTAATTTCTGTCTCCGGAACATTGGTTCAGACGACCTCGTCGATCGATTGGTCGTTTCAAACTTGATCGAGATCTTGGTTAACTCGATAACAAGTTGTATGGGAATAAATATAGCTTTCGCCAGGTCGATTTTGAGTCCAAGATTATTAGAGCATAGTGAAAATATACGGTGACTCGACGAGCAGCTGCATAACGGTGAGGTTAGGTTGAATCTCTCTCTCTCTCTCTCTCTCTCTCACTCCTTCTCTCTCTGTCGAGAGGATTTCCCGCCTTCGAAGCTTGTCTGTATTAATGAAATTTCCATGGTATTAACGAGAACGTTAAATTCCAAAGGGAGACGGGGGATTTCCACGGTAGATCCTCAGCTCTGGATACATCCTTGCATATATATTATATGAGGCATTCCACGTCAAGTTGGCCACCCCATTTTTTGAAATCACCAAAAATCGCATAAAATTTTTTATAAAGTAGTTCCAACTATCAAGAAAATTTGCGATTTTTTCCAGATTTTTAAATTACATTTTTTAGCCGGAAAAAAATACAATAAATTTGTTTGTCCTATTTTATAACTCGAAAATTATTCATTGTACGACAAAAAAAGTACAACATAAAATTTAGCATTCTCAACGTGGTTTTCACTGAAATTTTTTACAAACTCCTCCGAAAGCTCTATATACCATTTTCGGAGCAAATAATGATTCGATATTTTTTTTTTCAGAATTGACATCGTCGATTCGTCTGTAGTTTTAACAGTTTTTTACTTGATATATTTATAGACTATGAAAAAATTGGCGTAGTGGAGAATCCATTATTTCAAATGCATTCTTATTGATACAATCTATCATTATAGAGTGATTTACCGAAATAGTGTAGATATTGATATTTTATCATTATTAATCGTAGACAGGGAAAAATAATAAAATAATCTCGTTTTGATACTGCGAAGACGATTCCAGGAACAAAGCTTCATTCCCAAAAATCATGCCCAAATCGAACTAAAAAAGTACTCATTGGCCATAGAAACGTCGATGTAAATTAATCAAAGAGGGTAAATTAATTCTTTTTTGCAATCGAGAGACGTGAGTAGCCTTTGACTTTAATTTGAATAAACTTTATCGGTGTCCATGGGCCCATTGATAAAGTTTATTAAAATGTACAAAAAAAAATTTTTTAAAATCAAAATTTGAAAAGTTAAGAAAATTGAAAAAGTACAAAAAATAAACAAAAATGAGGGCTTTAGAAAATATCTATAGATAGATTTCAAAAAATGGGGTGGCCAACTTGACATGGAATGCCTCATGTATAGAGCTCTGCATCCGATGAGTCAAAAGCGTTGATGAATCATAAGTAATTGTCCACAAGAATAAAAAAAATCGCCGTTTCAATCATAAAAAATTTGATTCATGATAAAATGGAGACAGATCGCAGTTTTATTAAATAGTACTAAAAAAATAATGAGAATATTTATCTAAAGGAGAGAGAAGAAAAAAAATTGTCTTTTGAACTAAACAGAATGAAAATTAAGGATTCTAAACATGATCGTGTAATTTTTTTCAAAAATTTGTTAGCTTGATACAGAAAAATGGTTCGATAGATCGAATAAAAAGTTTATAGCGTTTATGTGGGTATATTGAGTTGCAAAAGTTAACATTAGTCATTTTATCAATATTTTCAATTTACCCGTTGATTTAAAACAAAAACCATAAATAGCCCTTTTTTCCTGTTTTTTCAAATTCTTTCAAGGATGGAAAAAATGTTTTTTTTTTCAAAAAACCATCGCCAATTCTTGCAGAGAATTAATTCAAGTTTCTTAAACCCCCTTTTATTTTCTGTGCAATTATTAGTTGCTGGGATAAATGATCAAAGACAAAAACATATCATCTTTGATTAAAAGTTCGGTATCTCAGCGATAAATGCTTGCATCGAGGTCTTAAAAAAAGCAAATTGAAGCTGAATAAACAAGCTATCTGGTCCAGGCAATGGTTTAGATGGAATTTTTTTTTCAAATTCAGTGCAACCAAAAAAAGAAGTCAACAAAAATTGCAACATCTTTTTTTGCACTATTTCCTAGGATCGCGTGGAACTTGTAGCTTGGAAAATTTTTTCGCCGTAAGATCTCAGAACTAGAATCTTAAAGCTTCAAAATGCTTCTTTTTAGACCTCGATACGACCATTTTTCGGGTGGGGGTCGAAGAGTCGACTAACCAATATTTCGAACGGCCGAAATCCCGAATTTCACGATTACGAGCGTTCGAATAACGAAGCACCGAAATCCCGAACGCTAGAAAAGCGAAAGCGGAGAGAGCCGCCCCATGCGTAAGAGAGAGAGAGATGCGCCTCCTCTCTCTCTTACGCATGGGGCGGCTCTCTCGACTTTCTCTTTTCTGGCGATCGGGATTTCGGCGCTTCGTTATTCTAACGCTCGTAATCGTGAAATGCGGGATTTCAGCCGTTCGAAATATTGGTTAGTCGACTCTTCGACCCCCACCCGGCTAAAAACCCTCCCCCCCGCCTTTCCGCTCTTGCGAGTGCGAGAGAGAGCGCCTATAGGGGTCGTGTGAGAGCGAGAGAGAGAGTCTTTAGCCTGCCCTTAATTGTGTGAAGTAGTGTATATTTCAAAATATATTAGGGATACAGAAATTATCGTTTTACCCGATGCATCCAAAATGTATCTTTTACATATCTGCGGAATACTTTTTTCCCCTGGGAGTTATCTCGGTAGTCTTGAACGAATTTTCGTGAAAAAAATGTGATCAAAGTATGTCGAGGAATTTTGGGGTTCCCGACGACGACGACGACGGATTATTGCAAAGGTTTGGGGGGTTGATGAGGTTAACCCAGAGTGATATTTGGAAGACCGTTGGTTGGTCACAAAAGCAGCACGGAGGTGGCTTGATTGGACATTAGCATGACAAAAGGTTCTCTCGTAGGCAATGGTCGAGCGCTTGTGCCTAGTCACCTCTCATTACAGTCTTACCGGTTGGTACCTCGCTCATACGGATGCCGCGTACACATACCCACGCGTTTTCATATGCATCTATCAGCGCGATTCAACGTTGGCTTTATGATTAACACACGTGTGACCCCCGCCCCCCCCCGTGTCCCTCGTTTAAGGAAACTTCCGGTCATACAAATCCGCTCCCGACAAATTGACTTAGCGCGGAATATGGAAACTAGACCTGGAAGGGGACGCGCTTCAGGATATTAGCCCCTTCGGGAATACCGCGTGCCGACGTACAAATCTGCATATTATGCTGGGCAAAATGTCACAGGCATTGTATGATCAATTCCACAGATTCTCACGCGCCATCGGGTATCAACATTTTTTTGACTCACTACCAATGTTTTGAGTAAAGGTGGTGAGTCTTCTCACACTGAGCAAACAGTTTATTTGTAGTAAAGAAATATATGGGGCGTTCCATCCCAAATGGGACGGTTTGAAGAACTTTTTTTTTTCCTCAATTTTTTTATACTTTTTAGTACCCATCAAAAGACCATTCCTGTTAAATGTTGAGATTTTTTTGATGACCCAATCTAAAGATATTGAATTAACAACAAAAAACCGCTCTTTTTTGGTATTTTGGTCATAACTTCTTTGATAATGATCCAAATTGAAAGTTTTTTTTTCAAAATTTTTGTCTTTTTATGGCCTTTTCAGAAAAAAATACAACAAAAGTATTCGAAGAGTTTTTGAATGAGTTTTTTTAATTTTAACCTTTAAATCGCGTTTTTAAAAGTGAGTGTCATTTTTGATTTTGTTCAAATTTATTGCTTTAAACATCTATCTATTCAACAATTTTTAAGACTAGTCCGATCGTGGGGTTTCCATAACTACTATTTTTTTCGATTTTTGAAAATTAATTTTTTTTAAATTATTATTAATACCGATTTTTGTTACTGTACAGTATTTTTTTCAATATTTAGAATTTATTTTGACACTTTTTTATTGTTAACAGGTTCTTAAAATTAATAATTAATCGTTAAGTCTGTTTATAAACACAATAACAACAGTTTTTATTTATTCACGTATTTTTTTTTAAACCTTATACATATACGATTATTTAATTTAATTTAATTTTCAAAAATTGAAAAAAATAGTAGTCATTGCAATCCCATGATCGGACTAGTCTTTAAAATTGTTGAATAGATAGATGTTTGAAACAAAAAATTAAAAAAAAAAATCAATAATGACGCTCACTTTTAAAAACGCGATTTAAAGTTTAAAACTCAAAAAATTCATTCTGAAAAGGTCAATATAGATATATATTAGACCGTGAAGAGCCTTCTACTTGTCAAGATAAACTTTTCCCTTTTTCTAAAAAGGCCATTTTCATTCATTTCAATGGAAACAAATGTGCTTTTTTTAAATATGGTCATACTATCGAGGCGGGTGTATAAAAAAGCAGTGGGAATTTTCATCTAAAATTGATGAGCTCGAAAATTTCGATCAACCCGTCTCGCTGATTCTCGCAAATTGATCGATCTACGCTCAGCGTTACAGCCTCCCTGTTCGTTTCTTTTACAAATACATACATAGAACAACATATATATACAGTTGCCCGGGCAACATTCCCAAACCAAAAATGCAAAATTGCATCGGTTGGAGGGGGGATTACCGATTTAGCGTCGAAATTACGGGACTTCGAGGGCGCGTGACATTTTCTCGTTTCGATAAAATTTATACCATGACCGCGAACGACGCGAGGGAGATAGACGGGTATTGCAAAATGAATGAAAAAAAAGGAAGAAATTGCGGTTACCACAGTGAAATGTGTCAATGACTGTAAATCGAAATTCTCGTGCAAATGAAATTAAACGATTACCCTCGTGGTTTTAGATTTTTTTACCGTGCAATTATGGCGCAGGTGGTTTAGATAATTTTTGGAAATAGTCAACACGCCTTCCTGAGTAAATTTGAAAATTGATAAGCCAATCGGAATTGCCTTTCGATGGAAAAGAAATTGTTTCGTGGGAGATCAAGACCAAGCTCCTTGAATGAATGAAAATTCAACTGTGTCTAGTGTTTACCATTTATTATGCCATTTTCTTCGCATCACCCTTGTATGTAAATTTTCCGTGGGTATCTCCATATACATATATGACCTCCATCAAGTCAGCAGAGAAAAGTCTCAAAAATGGATTCAACTTATACCAGAATTAGGTGCTTTTTAGGTGCTAATTTGGTGCTGAATTGGAAATTTTAGTGCTCCTTAAGTTTTTCCAAAAATCCAATTGCAAAAGTTCTCTGCTACCTTGATATCAAGCTAGCAGAGACTCATTGTTAGGCAACACTTGATAAAAATCTAAGAGCATAGGAATTAAGTGCTTTTTAAGTGCTTTCGAACCGTATAAACTAAAACCCCAAAATCCCAACGAAAATATTTTTTTTCAATTTTTGAAATTTTTTGGGTTTTTCGAAATCTAAAAAAATACGTTTATTGGGAATCTAATGGTATAGGAATTAAGTGCTTTTAAAGTGCTTTCGAACGATGCAAAAAAAAATCAAAAAATCCAACCGAAAGTATTTTTTTTCAATTTTGGAAATTGTTGAGTCCTTTCAACATTTGAAAAAATACATAGATTCGGATTATGATGCCATAAGAATTAGGTGCTGTTTAGGTGCTCTCGAACCGTGTACGAGTAAACTCGAAAATTCCACCGGAAGTATGTTTTTTCGATTTTTAAGATTTTGAGATATTTAAAATTTTTTAAAAATACATAGAATCGAAATCTATTGCTACGAGAATTAGGTGCTCTATTTAGGTGCTTTTGGACCGAATGAAAATAAATTTAAAAATCCAACCGGAAGTATTTTATTACCAACTTTAAAATTTTCGAGACTTTTCGAAATTTGAAAAAGTACATAAATTCGCAATGTAATGCTATAGGAATTAGGTGCTATTTAGGTGCTCTCAAACCGTGCAATAGTAAAGTCGAAAGTCCAGCGTGAAACATATTTTTTCGATTTTTGAAATTTTTTGGGTTTTTCGAAATACGAAGAAATACGTTTATTAAAAATCCAATGCTTCAGGAATTAAGTGCTTTTTAAGTGCTTTCGAACCATGCAAAAAAAAATCCAAAAATCCAACCGGAAGTATTTTTTTTCAGTTTCACAAATTTTCGAGACTTTTCGAAATTTGAAAAAGTACATCAATTCGAAATGTAATGCTATAGGAATTAGGTGCTATTTAGGTGCTCTCGAACCGTGCAATAGTAAAGTCAAAAATTCAACGTGAAACATATTTTTTCGATTTTTCAAAATTTTTGGGTGGTTCGAAATCCGAAAAAATACGTTTATGGAAAATCTAATGCTAAAGGAATTAAGTGCTTTTTAAGTGCTTCCGATCGGTGCAAAAAAAATCCAAAAATCCAACCGGAAGTATTTTTTTTTTTAATTTTAGAAATTGTTGAGTCTCTTCAACATTTGCAAAAATACATAGATTCAGATTAGGTTGCTATAGGAATTAGGTGCTGTTTAGGTGCTCTCGAACCGTGTACGAGTAAACTCGAAAATTCCACCGGAAGTATGTTTTTTCGATTTTGAAATTTTTAGAGACATTTGAAAATTTTGAAAAATACATAGAATCGAAATCTATTGCTATGAGAATTAGGTGCTATTTAAGTGCTTTTGAACCGAACAAAAGTAAATCTGAAAATCCAACCGGAAGTAGTTTTTTATCATTTTAAAAATTTTCGAGACTTTTCGAAATTTGAAAAAGTACATAAATTCGCAATGTAATGCTATAGGAATTAGGTGCTATTTAGGTGCTCTCAAACCGTGCAATAGTAAAGTCGAAAGTCCAACGTGAAACATATTTTTTCGATTTTTTGAAAATTTTTGGGTTTTTCGAAATACGAAGAAATACGTTTATTGAAAATCCAATGCTTCAGGAATTAAGTGCTTTTTAAGTGCTTTCGAACGATGCAAAAAAAAATCCAAAAATCCAACCGGAAGTATTTTTTTTCAGTTTTACAAATTTTTGAGACTTTTCAAAATTAGAAATTACATCAATTCGCAATGTAATGCTATAGGAATTAGGTGCTATTTAGGTGCTCTCGAACCGTGCAATAGTAAAGTCAAAAATTCAACGTGAAACATATTTCTTCGATTTTTCAAAATTTTTGGGTTGTTCGAAATCCGAAAAAATACGTTTATGGAAAATCTAATGCTAATGGAATTAAGTGCTTTTCAAGTGCTTCCGATCGGTGCAAAAAAAATCCAAAAATCCAACCGGAAGTATTTTTTTTTTTCAATTTTAGAAATTGTTGAGTCTTTTCAACATTTGCAAAAATACATAGATTCAGATTATGATGCTATATGAATTAGGTGCTGTTTAGGTGCTCTCGAACCGTGTACGAGTAAACTCGAAAATTCCACCGGAAGTATGTTTTTTCGATTTTGAAATTTTTAGAGACATTTGAAAATTTTAAAAAATACATAGAATCGAAATCTATTGCTATGAGAATTAGGTGCTATTCAAGTGCTTTTGAACCGAACAAAAGTAAATCTGAAAATCCAACCGGAAGTAATTTTTTATCATTTTAAAAATTTTCGAGACTTTTCGAAATTTGAAAAAGTACATAAATTCGCAATGTAATGCTATAGGAATTAGGTGCTATTTAGGTGCTCTCAAACCGTGCAATAGTAAAGTCGAAAGTTCAACGTGAAACATATTTTTTCGATTTTTTGAAAATTTTTGGGTTTTTCGAAATACGAAGAAATACGTTTATTGAAAATCCAATGCTTCAGGAATTAAGTGCTTTTTAAGTGCTTTCGAACGATGCAAAAAAAAATCCAAAAATCCAACCGGAAGTATTTTTTTTCAGTTTTACAAATTTTCGAGACTTTTCGAAATTTGAAAAAGTACATAAATTCGCAATGTAATGGTATAGGAATTAGGTGCTATTTAGGTGCTCTCAAACCGTGCAATAGTAAAGTCAAAAGTCCAACGTGAAACATATTTTTTCAATTTTTTGAAAATTTTTGGGTTGTTCGAAATCCGAAAAAATACGTTTATGGAAAATCTAATGCTAAAGGAATTAAGTTTTTTTTAAGTGCTTCCGATCGGTGCAAAAAAAAATCCAAAAATCCAACCGGAAGTATTTTTTTTTTTAATTTTAGAAATTGTTGAGTCTCTTCAACATTTGCAAAATTACATAGATTCAGATTAGGTTGCTATAGGAATTAGGTGCTGTTTAGGTGCTCTCGAACCGTGTACGAGTAAACTCGAAAATTCCACCGGAAGTATGTTTTTTCGATTTTGAAATTTTTAGACATTTGAAAATTTTGAAAAATACATAGAATCGAAATCTATTGCTATGAGAATTAGGTGCTATTTAAGTGCTTTTGAACCGAACAAAAGTAAATCTGAAAATCCAACCGGAAGTAATTTTTTATCATTTTAAAAATTTTCGAGACTTTTCGAAATTTGAAAAAGTACATAAATTCGCAATGTAATGCTATAGGAATTAGGTGCTATTTAGGTGCTCTCAAACCGTGCAATAGTAAAGTCGAAAGTCCAACGTGAAACATATTTTTTCGATTTTTTGAAAATTTTTGGGTTCATCGAAATACGAAGAAATACGTTTATTGAAAATCCAATGCTTCAGGAATAAAGTGTTTTTTAAGTGCTTTCGAACGATGCAAAAAAAAATCCATAAATCCAACCGGAAGTATTTTTTTTCGGTTTTACAAATTTTTGAGACTTTTCGAAATTTGAAAAAGTACATCAATTCGCAATGTAATGCTATAGGAATTAGGTGCTATTTAGGTGCTCTCGAACCGTGCAATAGTAAAGTCAAAAATTCAACGTGAAACATATTTTTTTGATTTTTCAAAATTTTTGGGTTGTTCGAAATCCGAAAAAATACGTTTATGGAAAATCTAATGCTAAAGGAATTAAGTACTTTTTAAGTGCTTCCGATCGGTGCAAAAAAAATCCAAAAATCCAACCGGAAGTATTTTTTTCTTTTAATTTTAGAAATTGTTGAGTCTCTTCAACATTTGCAAAATTACATAGATTCAGATTAGGTTACTATAGGAATTAGGTGCTGTTTAGGTGCTCTCGAACCGTGTACGAGTAAACTCGAAAATTCCACCGGAAGTATGTTTTTTCGATTTTGAAATTTTTAGACATTTGAAAATTTTGAAAAATACATAGAATCGAAATCTATTGCTATGAGAATTAGGTGCTATTTAAGTGCTTTTGAACCGAACAAAAGTAAATCTGGAAATCCAACCGGAAGTAGTTTTTTATCATTTTAAAAATTTTCGAGACTTTTCGAAATTTGAAAAAGTACATAAATTCGCAATGTAATGCTATAGGAATTAGGTGCTATTTAGGTGCTCTCAAACCGTGCAATAGTAAAGTCGAAAGTTCAACGTGAAACATATTTTTTCGATTTTTTGAAAATTTTTGGGTTTTTCGAAATACGAAGAAATACGTTTATTGAAAATCCAATGCTTCAGGAATTAAGTGCTTTTTAAGTGCTTTCGAACGATGCAAAAAAAAATCCAAAAATCCAACCGGAAGTATTTTTTTTCAGTTTTACAATTTTTTGAGACTTTTCGAAATTTGAAAAAGTACATCAATTCGCAATGTAATGCTATAGGAATTAGGTGCTATTTAGGTGCTCTCGAACCGTGCAATAGTAAAGTCAAAAATTCAACGTGAAACATATTTTTTTGATTTTTCAAAATTTTTGGGTTGTTCCAAATCCGAAAAAATACGTTTATGGAAAATCTAATGCTAAAGGAATTAAGTGCTTTTTAAGTGCTTCCGATCGGTGCAAAAAAAATCCAAAAATCCAACCGGAAGTATTTTTTTTTTTAATTTTAGAAATTGTTGAGTCTCTTCAACATTTGCAAAAATACATAGATTCAGATTAGGTTGCTATAGGAATTCGGTGCTGTTTAGGTGCTCTCGAACCGTGTACGAGTAAACTCGAAAATTCCACCGGAAGTATGTTTTTTCGATTTTGAAATTTTTAGAGACATTTGAAAATTTTGAAAAATACATAGAATCGAAATCTATTGCTATGAGAATTAGGTGCTATTTAAGTGCTTTTGAACCGAACAAAAGTAAATCTGAAAATCCAACCGGAAGTAGTTTTTTATCATTTTAAAAATTTTCGAGACTTTTCGAAATTTGAAAAAGTACATAAATTCGCAATGTAATGCTATAGGAATTAGGTGCTATTTAGGTGCTCTCAAACCGTGCAATAGTAAAGTCGAAAGTCCAACGTGAAACATATTTTTTCGATTATTTGAAAATTTTTGGGTTCTTCGAAATACGAAGAAATACGTTTATTGAAAATCCAATGCTTCAGGAATTAAGTGTTTTTTAAGTGCTTTCGAACGATGCAAAAAAAAATCCAAAAATCCAACCGGAAGTATTTTTTTTCCGTTTTAAAATTTTTTGAGACTTTTCGAAATTTGAAAAAGTACATCAATTCGCAATGTAATGCTATAGGAATTAGGTGCTATTTAGGTGCTCTCGAACCGTAAAAAAGTAAACTTGAAAATCAAACAGGAAGTATTTTTCCTTGCTCCCCTAGCCGAAAGTACGCACTTCCCGGCCGCATTTCAGGCAGGAAAGAACAGTTTCCCTGGCCTGTCGACGGTAGCGCGCTCTGACGGGATTTTTGCGGCCGGTGATTGAAATATATATAGCACGCATTACGCGCTGAGGTAGCAGACGGTCTGTTCGGCTCGTTTCGGGCTCCCTCGGGCTTCTCCGCTCATTGGCTTTCCGTCCCGAGTCAATATGTATATATATACACCGCACGCATTATGCGCCGCGGTAGCAGACGGTCCGCTCGGCTAATTTCGGGCTTCTTCGCTCGTTGGCTTTTATTTTCCGTGTCAGTTTGCGCCCGTGTGTTGACGTTTTGCCGTGATCTGTGCGTCAACCTCTCTTATTGCTGTTAATTTTCGTGCGTGTTATTTCATCTTTTGGATATGTTTCTAATGCCCGCCCCGACCAGCAAAACCTCGGCTTCGCCTCGGCCTTGCAAAAGTCGGGCGGGCCTCCCCCCGAACCTCGCTTCGCTACAGTACGCGAGATTGCCGATAGGCGCGCTGACGCAGGCCACGAAAGAAAAATCCACTGTAAAATCCAGTCGTATACAAATATGGCCGAACACAAGTCAGCTGTCATGCTCATGGCAGTATTGTATAGATTTTAATTAATTAATAAGCGTACTTTCGACTAGGGGATCAAGAAAAATAGTATACGACCCACGGCCCGAACGCTGGATGCCCTGGCATGTGTGATATACTATTTTCCGGATTTTGAACAATTTTCAGATTTTTCGAATATCGAAAAAAACAGATTCGATATATAATAATATAGGAATTAAGCGCTATTTAGGTGCTTTCAAACGGTACAAAAGTAAACTCGAAAATCTAACCGGAAGTTTTTTTTCCGAATTTAAAAAATGTTGAGACTTTTCGAAATTTAAAAAAGTAGAAACATTCGAAATCTATTGCTAGAGGGATTAGGTGCTTTTTAACCGTACGAAAGTAAACTTCAAAATCGAATAAGATTTTCGAGCTTCATAATATAATACCTAAATTCAATTGCAATATATTTCGAATCTATTAAATTTTTCAAATTTCGAAAGGTCTCAAAACATTTCACAATCGGAAAAAAATACTTCAGGTTGGATTTTCAGGTTTATTTTTGTTCGCTTCAAAGGCACCTAAATAGCACCTAATTCGTGTAGCAATAGATTTCGAGTCTATGTATCTTTTCAACTTTTAAAAAGGCTCTAAAAAGTTCAAAACCGAAAAAACATACTTCCGGTGGGATTTTCGAGTTTACTTGTACACGGTTCGAGAGTACCTAAACAGCACCCAATCCCTATAGCATCATAATCCGAAGCTATGTATTTTTTCAAATGTTGAAAAGACTTCACAATTTCCGAAATTGAAAAAAAACTTCCGGTTGGATTTTTGGATTTTTCTCTTGCATCGTTCGAAAGCACTTAAGAAGTACTTAATCCCTTTAGCATTAGATTTTCCATAAACGTATTTTTTTGGATTTCGAACAACCCAAAAATTTTGAAAAATCAAAAAAATATGTTTCACGTTGAATTTTTGACTTTACTATTGCACGGTTCGAGAGCACCTAAATAGCACCTAATTCCTATAGCATTAGATTGCGAATTGATGTACTTTTTCAAATTTCGAAAAGTCTCAAAAATTTGTAAAACTGAAAAAAAATACTTCCTGTTGGATTTTTGGATTTTTTTTTGCATCGTTCGAAAGCACTTAAAAAGCACTTAATTCCTGAAGCATTGGATTTTCAATAAACGTATTTCTTCGTATTTCGAAGAACCCAAAAATTTTCAAAAAATCGAAAAAATATGTTTCACGTTGGACTTTCGACTTTACTATTGCACGGTTTGAGAGCACCTGAATAGCACCTAATTCCTATAGTATTACATTGCGAATTTATGTACTTTTTCAAATTTCGAAAAGTCTCAAAAATTTTTAAAATGATGAAAAACTACTTCCGGTTGGATTTTTAGATTTACTTTTGTTCGGTTCAAAAGCACTTAAATAGCACCTAATTCTCATAGCAATAGATTTCGATTCTATGTATTTTTCAAAATTTTCAAATGTCTCTAAAAATTTCAAAATCGAAAAAACATACTTCCGGTGGAATTTTCGAGTTTACTCGTACACGGTTCGAGAGCACCTAAACAGCACCTAATTCCTATAGCAACCTAATCTGAATCTATGTAATTTTGCAAATATTGAAGAGACTCAACAATTTCTAAAATTAAAAAAAAAAATACTTCCGGTTGGATTTTTGGATTTTTTTTGCACCGATCGGAAGCACATAAAAAGCACTTAATTCCTTTAGCATTAGATTTTCCATAAACGTATTTTTTCGGATTTCGAACAACCCAAAAATTTTGAAAAATCAAAAAAATATGTTTCACGTTGAATTTTTGACTTTACTATTGCACGGTTCGAGAGCACCTGAATAGCACCTAATTCCTATAGCATTAGATTGCGAATTGATGTACTTTTTCAAATTTCGAAAAGTCTCAAAAATTTGCAAAACTGAAAAAAAATACTTCTGGTTGGATTTTTGGATTTTTTTTTGCATCGTTCGAAAGCACTTAAAAAGCACTTAATTCCTGAAGCATTGGATTTTCAATAAACGTATTTCTTCGTATTTCGAAGAACCCAAAAATTTTCAAAAAGTCGAAAAAATATGTTTCACGTTGGACTTTCGACTTTACTATTGCACGGTTTGAGAGCACCTAAATAGCACCGAATTCCTATAGCATTACATTGCGAATTGATGTAATTTCTAATTTTGAAAAGTCTCAGAAATTTGTAAAACTGAAAAAAAATACTTCCGGTTGGATTTTTGGATTTTTTTTGCATCGTTCGAAAGCACTTAAAAAGCACTTAATTCCTGAAGCATTGGATTTTCAATAAACGTATTTCTTCGTATTTCGAAGAACCCAAAAATTTTCAAAAAGTCGAAAAAATATGTTTCACGTTGGACTTTCGACTTTACTATTGCACGGTTTGAGAGCACCTAAATAGCACCGAATTCCTATAGCATTACATTGCGAATTGATGTAATTTCTAATTTTGAAAAGTCTCAGAAATTTGTAAAACTGAAAAAAAATACTTCCGGTTGGATTTTTGGATTTTTTTTGCATCGTTCGAAAGCACTTAAAAAGCACTTAATTCCTGAAGCATTGGATTTTCAATAAACGTATTTCTTCGTATTTCGAAAAACCCAAAAATTTTCAAAAAGTCGAAAAAATATGTTTCACGTTGGACTTTCGACTTTACTATTGCACGGTTTGAGAGCACCTAAATAGCACCTAATTCCTATAGCATTACATTGCGAATTTATGTACTTTTTCAAATTTCGAAAAGTCTCGAAAATTTTTAAAATGATAAAAAACTACTTCCGGTTGGATTTTCAGATTTACTTTTGTTCGGTTCAAAAGCACTTAAATAGCACCTAATTCTCATAGCAATAGATTTCGATTCTATGTATTTTTCAAAATTTTCAAATGTCTCTAAAAATTTCAAAATCGAAAAAACATACTTCCGGTTGGATTTTTGGATTTTTTTTTGCATCGTTCGAAAGCACTTAAAAAGCACTTAATTCCTGAAGCATTGGATTTTCAATGAACGTATTTCTTCGTATTTCGAAGAACCCAAAAATTTTCAAAAAGTCGAAAAAATATGTTTCACGTTGGACTTTCGACTTTACTATTGCACGGTTTGAGAGCACCTAAATAGCACCGAATTCCTATAGCATAACATTGCGAATTGATGTAATTTCTAATTTTGAAAAGTCTCAAAAATTTGTAAAACTGAAAAAAAATACTTCCGGTTGGATTTTTGGATTTTTTTTGCATCGTTCGAAAGCACTTAAAAAGCACTTAATTCCTGAAGCATTGGATTTTCAATAAACGTATTTCTTCGTATTTCGAAAAACCCAAAAAATTTCAAAAAGTCGAAAAAATATGTTTCACGTTGGACTTTCGACTTTATTATTGCACGGTTTGAGAGCACCTAAATAGCACCGAATTCCTATAGCATTACATTGCGAATTGATGTAATTTCTAATTTTGAAAAGTCTCAAAAATTTGTAAAACTGAAAAAAAATACTTCCGGTTGGATTTTTGGATTTTTTTTGCATCGTTCGAAAGCACTTAAAAAGCACTTAGTTCCTGAAGCATTGGATTTTCAATAAACGTATTTCTTCGTATTTCGAAAAACCCAAAAATTTTAAAAAAATCGAAAAAATATGTTTCACGTTGAACTTTCGACTTTACTATTGCACGGTTTGAGAGCACCTAAATAGCACCTAATTCCTATAGCATTACATTGCGAATTTATGTACTTTTTCAAATTTCGAAAAGTCTCGAAAATTTTTAAAATGATAAAAAACTACTTCCGGTTGGATTTTCAGATTTACTTTTGTTCGGTTCAAAAGCACTTAAATAGCACCTAATTCTCATAGCAATAGATTTCGATTCTATGTATTTTTCAAAATTTTCGAATGTCTCTAAAAATTTCAAAATCGAAAAAACATACTTCCGGTGGAATTTTCGAGTTTACTCGTACACGGTTCGAGAGCACCTAAACAGCACCTAATTCCTATAGCAACCTAATCTGAATCTATGTATTTTTGCAAATGTTGAAGAGACTCAACAATTTCTAAAATTAAAAAAAAAAAATACTTCCGGTTGGATTTTTGGATTTTTTTTGCACCGATCGGAAGCACTTAAAAAGCACTTAATTCCTTTAGCATTAGATTTTCCATAAACGTATTTTTTCGGATTTCGAACAACCCAAAAATTTTGAAAAATCGAAAAAATATGTTTCACGTTGAATTTTTGACTTTACTATTGCACGGTTCAAGAGCACCTAAATAGCACCTAATTCCTATAGCATTACATTTTGAATCGATGTACTTTTTCAAATTTCGAAAAGTCTCGAAAATTTGTAAAACTGAAAAAAAATACTTCCGGTTGGATTTTTGGATTTTATTTTGCATCGTTCGAAAGCACTTTAAAAGCACTTAGTTCCTGAAGCATTGGATTTTCAATAAACGTATTTCTTCGTATTTCGAAAAACCCAAAAATTTTCCAAAACCGAAAAAATATGTTTCACGTTGGACTTTCGACTTTACTATTGCACGGTTTGAGAGCACCTAAATAGCACCTAATTCCTATAGCATTACATTGCGAATTTATGTACTTTTTCAAATTTCGAAAAGTCTCGAAAATTTTTAAAATGATAAAAAACTACTTCCGGTTGGATTTTCAGATTTACTTTTGTTCGGTTCAAAAGCACTTAAATAGCACCTAATTCTCATAGCAATAGATTTCGATTCTATGTATTTTTCAAAATTTTCAAATGTCTCTAAAAATTTCAAAATCGAAAAAACATACTTCCGGTGGAATTTTCGAGTTTACTCGTACACGGTTCGAGAGCACCTAAACAGCACCTAATTCCTATAGCAACCTAATCTGAATCTATGTATTTTTGCAAATGTTGAAGAGACTCAACAATTTCTAAAATTAAAAAAAAAAAATACTTCCGGTTGGATTTTTGGATTTTTTTTGCACCGATCGGAAGCACTTAAAAAGCACTTAATTCCTTTAGCATTAGATTTTCCATAAACGTATTTTTTCGGATTTCGAACAACCCAAAAATTTTGAAAAATCGAAAAAATATGTTTCACGTTGAATTTTTGACTTTACTATTGCACGGTTCGAGAGCACCTAAATAGCACCTAATTCCTATAGCATAAGATTGCGAATTGATGTACTTTTTCAAATTTCGAAAAGTCTCAAAAATTTGCAAAACTGAAAAAAAATACTTCCGGTTGGATTTTTGGATTTTTTTTTGCATCGTTCGAAAGCACTTAAAAAGCACTTAATTCCTGAAGCATTGGATTTTCAATAAACGTATTTCTTCGTATTTCGAAGAACCCAAAAATTTTCAAAAAGTCGAAAAAATATGTTTCACGTTGGACTTTCGACTTTACTATTGCACGGTTTGAGAGCACCTAAATAGCACCGAATTCCTATAGCATTACATTGCGAATTGATGTAATTTCTAATTTTGAAAAGTCTCAAAAATTTGTAAAACTGAAAAAAAATACTTCCGGTTGGATTTTTGGATTTTTTTTGCATCGTTCGAAAGCACTTAAAAAGCACTTAATTCCTGAAGCATTGGATTTTCAATAAACGTATTTCTTCGTATTTCGAAAAACCCAAAAATTTTCAAAAAGTCGAAAAAATATGTTTCACGTTGGACTTTCGACTTTACTATTGCACGGTTTGAGAGCACCCAAATAGCACCGAATTCCTATAGCATTACATTGCGAATTGATGTAATTTCTAATTTTGAAAAGTCTCAAAAATTTGTAAAACTGAAAAAAAATACTTCCGGTTGGATTTTTGGATTTTTTTTGCATCGTTCGAAAGCACTTAAAAAGCACTTAATTCCTGAAGCATTGGATTTTCAATAAACGTATTTCTTCGTATTTCGAAAAACCCAAAAATTTTCAAAAAATCGAAAAAATATGTTTCACGTTGGACTTTCGACTTTACTATTGCACGGTTTGAGAGCACCTAAATAGCACCTAATTCCTATAGCATTACATTGCGAATTTATGTACTTTTTCAAATTTCGAAAAGTCTCGAAAATTTTTAAAATGATAAAAAACTACTCCCGGTTGGATTTTCAGATTTACTTTTGTTCGGTTCAAAAGCACTTAAATAGCACCTAATTCTCATAGCAATAGATTTCGATTCTATGTATTTTCCAAAATTTTCAAATGTCTCTAAAAATTTCAAAATCGAAAAAACATACTTCCGGTTGGATTTTTGGATTTTTTTTTGCATCGTTCGAAAGCACTTAAAAAGCACTTAATTCCTGAAGCATTGGATTTTCAATAAACGTATTTCTTCGTATTTCGAAGAACCCAAAAATTTTCAAAAAGTCGAAAAAATATGTTTCACGTTGGACTTTCGACTTTACTATTGCACGGTTTGAGAGCACCTAAATAGCACCTAATTCCTATAGCATTACATTGCGAATTTATGTACTTTTTCAAATTTCGAAAAGTCTCGAAAATTTTTAAAATTATAAAAAACTACTTCCGGTTGGATTTTCAGATTTACTTTTGTTCGGTTCAAAAGCACTTAAATAGCACCTAATTCTCATAGCAATAGATTTCGATTCTATGTATTTTTCAAAATTTTCAAATGTCTCTAAAAATTTCAAAATCGAAAAAACATACTTCCGGTGGAATTTTCGAGTTTACTCGTACACGGTTCGAGAGCACCTAAACAGCACCTAATTCCTATAGCAACCTAATCTGAATCTATGTATTTTTGCAAATGTTAAAGAGACTCAACAATTTCTAAAATTAAAAAAAAAAAATACTTCCGGTTGGATTTTTGGATTTTTTTTGCACCGATCGGAAGCACTTAAAAAGCACTTAATTCCTTTAGCATTAGATTTTCCATAAACGTATTTTTTCGGATTTCGAACAACCCAAAAATTTTGAAAAATCGAAAAAATATGTTTCACGTTGAATTTTTGACTTTACTATTGCACGGTTCGAGAGCACCTAAATAGCACCTAATTCCTATAGCATTACATTTCGAATCGATGTACTTTTTCAAATTTCGAAAAGTCTCGAAAATTTGTAAAACTGAAAAAAAATACTTCCGGTTGGATTTTTGGATTTTATTTTGCATCGTTCGAAAGCACTTTAAAAGCACTTAATTCCTGAAGCATTGGATTTTCAATAAACGTATTTCTTCGTGTTTCGAAAAACCCAAAAATTTTCCAAAACCGAAAAAATATGTTTCACGTTGGACTTTCGACTTTACTATTGCACGGTTTGAGAGCACCTAAATAGCACCTAATTCCTATAGCATTACATTGCGATTTTATGTACTTTTTCAAATTTCGGAAGGTCTCGAAAATTTTTGAAATGATAAAAAACTACTTCCGGTTGGATTTTCAGATTTACTTTTGTTCGGTTCAAAAGCACTTAAATAGCACCTAATTCTCATAGCAATAGATTTCGGTTCTATGTATTTTTTAAAATTTTCAGATGTCTCTAAAAATTTCAAAATCGAAAAAACATACTTCCGGTGGAATTTTCGAGTTTACTCGTACACGGTTCGAGAGAACCTAAACAGCACCTAATTCCTATAGCATCATAATCTGAATCTATGTATTTTTGCAAATGTTGAAAAGACTCAACAATTTCTAAAATTGAAAAAAAAAATACTTCCGGTTGGATTTTTGGATGTGTTTTGCACCGATTGGAAGCACTTAAAAAGCACTTAATTCCTTTAGCATTAGATTTTCCATAAACGTATTTTTTCGGATTTCGAACAACCCAAAAATTTTGAAAAATCGAAAAAATATGTTTCACGTTGAATTTTTGACTTTACTATTGCACGGGTCGAGAGCACCTAAATAGCACCTAATTCCTATAGCATTACATTTCGAATTGATGTACTTTTTCAAATTTCGAAAAGTCTCGAAAATTTGTGAAACTGAAAAAAAATACTTCCGGTTGGATTTTTGGATTTTTTTTGCATGGTTCGAAAGCACTTAAAAAGCACTTAATTCCTGAAGCATTGGATTTTTAATAAACGTATTTCTTCGTATTTCGAAAAACCCAAAAAATTTCAAAAATCGAAAAAATATGTTTCACGTTGGACTTTCGACTTTACTATTGCACGGTTTGAGAACACCTAAATAGCACCTAATTTCTATAGCATTACATTGCGAATTTATGTACTTTTTCAAATTTCGAAAAGTCTCGAAAATTTTAAAGTTGGTGATAAAATACTTCCGGTTGGATTTTTAAATTTATTTTCATTCGGTCCAAAAGCACCTAAATAGCACCTAATTCTCGTAGCAATAGATTTCGATTCTATGTATTTTTAAAAAATTTTAAATATCTCAAAAATTTAAAAATCGAAAAAACATACTTCCGGTGGAATTTCCGAGTTTACTCGTACACGGTTCGAGAGCACCTAAACAGCACCTAATTCTTATGGCATCATAATCCGAATCTATGTATTTTTTCAAATGTTGAAAGGACTCAACAATTTCCAAAATTGAAAAAAAATACTTTTGGTTGGATTTTTTGATTTTTTTTTGCATCGTTCGAAAGCACTTTAAAAGCACTTAATTCCTATACCATTAGATTCCCAATAAACGTATTTTTTTAGATTTCGAAAAACCCAAAAAATTTCAAAAATTGAAAAAAAATATTTTCGTTGGGATTTTGGGGTTTTAGTTTATACGGTTCGAAAGCACTTAAAAAGCACTTAATTACTATGCTCTTAGATTTTTTTCAAGTGTTGCCTAACAATGAGTCTCTGCTAGCTTGATATCAAGGTAGCAGAGAACTTTTGCAATTGGATTTTTGGAAAAACTTAAGGAGCACTAAAATTTCCAATTCAGCACCAAATTAGCACCTAAAAAGCACCTAATTCTGGTATAAGTTGAATCCATTTTTGAGACTTTTCTCTGCTGACTTGATGGAGGTACATATATGCAAAGATCGATGTTGAATCGGCGAGCGGTTTGCGTTAGGGAACAGAACTAATTGGATCGTCGATGTTATCCTCACGCTGACCGGAAGTCGCCGTTTGGATTTATCGACGCGGTTTGAGGATCCGGTTGGTGCGCCCCCCTCCCTTCGTCCAGTCAATCCAACTATCGGCTTGGCCACAGCTTGTCCCGGGTTTACTCGTCGAGTACTTATCCACAGACCCACAGAGAGAGAAAGAGAAAGATTGAGAGAGGGAGAGAGAATTTCCTGGTCATTTTCGCCTCCGTGCGGTTTCACCCTCAACGCCGCACATTTACTCTCCGGCGACGTAAATCGATTAGACTTATTGCGCAAAGGAATGAAATAGTCAAATTTTCGTCGTTTGAGTAAAGAGGAAAAATTACGGTTCCGTCAAACTTTTTTTTTCAATCCAGATATCTAGGGGGAAGTCCCCCAGTACCGGACACTTGAGGTTATTCATTAATAAAACTATTATACATATAAGAACTTCGATTTTTCATATTTTTTTCACAAACTTTGCAGTACTCTTTGGTGTGTTAATGATAGTACAGATTTTTAAAAAACGGAAAACTAAGAAAAATATATTTTTGAATTTAATAGTTAAAATAGTCGAGTCCGAAAAGTGGCACCTAGTACTGGAAAGTATGAATATTATTTGAAAAAGTGGATTAAAAATGGTTAAATTTTGCAATGATCGCAAATTGCCACACTGGATCCAGTCATTATTGTCATCGAGGCTTTTTTCATATTTTCCTCGGGCCATTTTCCTTTCGTCATTATTTTTAACTGATTTGTCATAGTGAAATACCACCACAACAAAAACAACATGTTTCAAATAAATATTTCAATAACGAATAAAAAAAATGGCGTCCGGTACTGGAGAAGAATCGAGTGTCCGGTATCAGGGACTCAACATGCAAGATTAAATAACAAAATGCGTTGCCATTTCACAAACATTTTGAAATTTAACCTTCATTATTTGAAAGAATACTTACCAAAAAGCATCCCAAGCTCAAAAACGGAGCCGCAAAACCCCTATTCTTTAAACAATGAATGTGTGAAAGTTACGGCTGGCACGAAATATTAATCGGCTCCAACGAAAATCAACTCTCGACAACGCGCGCATGCGCACTGTGGCTAGCTCTCTAGCGCCACCGTTACCACTGTGGCCACTGTTCGAACTACGCACGAGAACTATTGTCGTTGCTCTCTCGTTTGGCTTATATCAACAATATCCGGTACTAGGTGCCATTCGGCGTTAGGAGACTTCTCCTACAGGATATGAAAAGCTTTTTTTTCAACGCTTTGAAAACTCGATATTTGACTCCGGAGAATATCGTCCAAGTTTCGACAACAACCCATTCGATATCGATTTTCCGTCGCGTTATCCAGTATCTCGATTCGTTTCTTGACATCTTTTTCGAAGTTGAATTGCAGAAAAAACTTCATTTCTGTCGACGACCTCGATGGAAAAATTTCGATAGCTTCGACAAGCTCAATTTCAATTTGAGAACGAAGAAGCCATTTTATTTCGAATAATTATAATGATAATATAATTATTATAATCATAATTATTGATTATTATAATTATTGTAAAGGATCGGAAAGGACTTTTTGCCAATACATTTTTTATTATTCATGATTATATCGCTAAAAAAAAAATAGCAACGTTCTCTCCCATTTTGAGTGTCTTTCGTAGAGGTTGTTTTTGTCTTAAGCCAGTTTGCCAACCACTTTTCTCTTCTCGTTCGATTCCACATGTCGTGTTTTTTTACCAAGAATCTTCGTTCTCCAAGATATTTCCTGGTGTTTCTTTCAGCAGATTAGATTAAGAAAAAATCACAAAGACACATCGGCGAAACATCTCAATCGTCGACGTTACATACAACAATTTTTTGTTATCTTTGTTGAAATATTTTTACAATTATTTATGTTTTTCTATTGTTTTTTTCTTCGTCGATAAGAATGAGAATTTTTTTATGAATTTTCAACCCTGAATATCTCGCAGGAGTGACGATTCTACTGTCGCTGACAGTCTTCCTGAACCTCGTTGCCGAGAGCATGCCGACGACGTCGGACGCTGTTCCCTTAATAGGTACCTAATTATTAATTTTCTTTATTTTCATTTTCGAATTGACGTCACCGACTATTATACATCCAAATACATCCCTCTGTCTAAATCTGATATTATTAAAAAAAACACTAGCCTTCCTCCTGCCCAAATCACCCTATTCTAACCCTTAAGTACCCAAAATCTAACCGGAAAATCTAATTCTTCGTTCTCCAAAAATCTGTCTGTCTGTATGTCTGTGTCTATGTATGTTCGCCCGAGCGCAACCCACGGATTATCGAATGAAAAAAAAACAACTCGCAACCCTTACCCCTAGCCCCCTTAAAAATGGCACACGATCGAAAATATTAAACATTTTTTTGCGGAAAAAAATTTATTAAATTTCAAATTAATATTTTTAATTAATGAAGCTCAAACTCTTCGTGAACTTCATGTTTACTTGGCGGCAAAAAAATGATGATTCACGCGTATATTTTCGTTCGTGCATTGTTTCAACCCCTCTCACTCATTTCACTACCCCTCTTCCTCACTCACACGCGTAGCTATACCTACATAACTACGTGTTTATAGTCTGTGTTTCGTAAACCTTTCCCCATATGGAAACTCGTTATTACGACGAAGCGTGTGTTCCGAGCGCGACGATACTTTTCGAGGGATTTGCCTCATTTTCAGTTTCTCTTCTCACTCTTCATCCCTTGACTTCTCCCACCCTCGTCGTTTCCGGCGAACAATATTTTTCGTCCAATGACATTCTCTTCGCCATCCTCATCATCATCGTCGTCGATTTTCTCTCGAAATTCGCCACCCAAAAAAAATATACGATGCAAAGTAACGATGCAAAAGTGGTCGTAGAAAAATAAAAATAAAAACTATGTATTGTATTTTTTGTAATTTTTTATTTCGTCACAAAGATCCCTTTTTTCAATTGTCTTTCATTCAAATTCCCAAAAATTCGCGATCATCATCGATCGAGGGACTTTGCGAGAAGTCATGAAAGAAAAATTTCAAACTCTCGGTTTTTTCACCCTGATTTTTGTCCGGTCAACAGAATTGTCAATAATCGGGAAAAGATCACGACATTTGATGAAAAAACACGTGACAAACATCAATTGATGTTTGACAAAGTGAAAGAACAGCTCGTGCGATTATTTATAATAATGACATTTTTTTCATCCCCTATTTTCCCACTTCTTTTCATAAAACGGAAGCTTAATCTCTTCTGTCAAATTTCCATCTTTTTTCTCATCCCTCAGGTTCACCAACACGCATAAACTGCATAATTTCCCTGTCCCGAAATATCGATTAATCATACTCGATTATTCGCGAGGAAACATTATTTTTCTCGTTCGTTTTTCTTTTTTATTTTTCTTCATCTATTTCGTACAACGTGCGATGTATCAGCGCGTGAGAACGGTCGACGGTTATATTAGCAATGATAAAAAACGGGTAAAGACGTTCTAAAAGAACAACCTCATAAAAATGACGTTAAAACAGATTTTAAAAAAAACAACAACAACGACATGAAAAAAAAAGAAAATCAATCTTATGGACGATGTAAAATGACGTAAAAGTGACAACTCAGCAGTTTCGTTTACGTAGCTTGTCGTCATCTGAGACTGCTTTAATTTCGTTTTAGTAATAATAAAAATACAAATTGCATCTACTAAAACTTTTATACTCGCATTATCTATAAACATATACATATATATATGACATTTATTTATATACTTATATGTATACACTATGTATCTTGTATTTTACTGTCTAACTCTGATTAACTGTAAATCGTAGAATTAATTATCGTAAAACGAACTTTTATACGATATCTTCATAGTTTTAATTGTTTTTATCCTCTGTCAGCGATTCAATTGATTTCTCAAATTCTCGCGCTATCTTTTTTTCTCAAATTTGATTGAATCGAAATATCAACAGGAAAGTAGATTTGGCGTTTTAATCGGACGTCTCGGATGAAATAGATAATAGTGAACAAATGAACACACGATAGGGGAGCGTGGGGCTAGTTGTAACAGTTTTTGGAAAAAGGCCTGTAACACCTAAAATATGTATGCTTTTAAGATTGTGAGTAAGCGGGTTTGTAAAGTATATATCTGAGCACTAATTCCAATTGAAAAATAATTTTGAATCTTTACCCATCTTTTACACCAGACGTTTTTTGAAAAAATGGGAGCTGTTACAACTTACCCCATGTCTGGAGCTAGTTGTAACAGGCTCGGAGCAAGTTGTAACAATGAAAAGACTGGCAACATTTATAAGAAAGAACACGTTTTTATTGGTTCACAGTCTTGTATTATTCATCGTGGTTCATTCTTGTGATGATTATAATCTTTGGTAGTCTCTCATGCTAAAAAAAAATACAATACAATAACTTAGCATATTTTTCTGGGCAATATTAGAGTAAAGAAGAGTAAAAGAATGCACAAAAAGCCGCAAATAATTTGTAATACTATGTAATCACTATACTACAAGTTGTAATAATATTATTTGTACAAACACATGTAGAGAGCAAAAAAAAATACACGCGCATGGGGCAAGTTCTAACATGTTACAACTTGCCCCATGGGCTCATTATGGCTACTTCATGAAATATCTCAAAAACTACAAACTTTAGAATAATTTTTGAAAAAGCAAATGAAAGCCAGTTAAATTTACGATGTAACAAGGAAAAAACAATAAATAATTAATTTAATTTTAATAGTCAAAATCAAAATTTTCGTAAGTATTTTTTTTTACGAAACCTGGCCGAAATAAAGCTCGTGTGCATATCCTCTTATTTTGATGTCTCGCGGGGTATTAGCGGTGTTAACGTTATGCTGCGAGTTATAAGAAGCACATTGAGCAAAAAAATTAAATCAAAATGTTTTTAATTCCCGGTAAAAATGGAGTGTTACAACTTAGCCCTGTTACAACTAGCCCCACGCTCCCCTACTGGGATGACGAATTAATTCCCTCGCAGCTTTTTACAGGATGTTTTTGCAAAAAATTGTTGTCGTAATTTCGCGATAGTCACGATTGGAGAAAATGTTTTCTTCAAGCTCTTTGGGATTCGTATATTTTACAGGTTGTCTCTAATTAGTAACTCAATTATATTTCGATACGATTTTAAATTGAAGTATTTGATTGAAAAATATTTTTTTCATCAGAATTTAATTGAAGAATTTGATTGAAAAATGTGTTTTTAATCAAATTCAATTAAGCATAAAATTTCACAGAAGAATTGCAGGATTTCGAGCGACGATACATTTTTTCAAATCACGGTCAATTTAACTTCATTCCCAATCATCAGTGGAAAGGAATGCAGGAAAATTGGAACAGAACTGTAATTTTGATCGACGAAATTTAAGCTCAATTGGACTCTCGTGATTGTTTTACGAAAATAACGAATACTTAATAAACAAAAATTGCAATTTTTTTAAATGGATGAAATATTTCGGTGGAAACATACCGGAAAAATAAATAGATAAAAAAGCCATTGACGGATTTTTGTTTCATTAGGAAAAAAAATCGATTTCGATATTTTGCAATTTTTTAATTAATGCAGCTGTCAATATACGTATCCGCAAAGAAAATTCTTATTTTACACGTGGAAAAAAAAAGCTTCGTGATAATTATGCATAGTTCGTTATCCCCTGTCTCTCTCTCTGCCTTCACAAAATAATGCTCGTCAAGATCCGTTGATGACGATGGATGAGAGCGCGAACAAAACCCGCGGTCTAATAAATCTCGTTTTCTGTCCGAATCGCCTCTGTGAAACGCTCGTTCGCGCGTGAGGCTTGAAAAAAATAAAACTCCCACAAAAGAGGAAACGGTGAGGACAGGCCGAAAAAAGGGGTGTCGAATAATAAAAAGAGAAAAATTTCGTTGAATTTCTCTTTATCGTTCGCGATAACGCTCGAAGGCTCGGGAAAAGTGATAATGTTGTTTCTCGATATCCGGGGAAAAAAAAAATTCTTTTCAACGCTCGATTTATTTTACTCCTCGCCAAAAGAGACCGCGGAAGATGAAACGTCGCGTATTGTATCGTGCAATTTCCTGTTCGCGACAGTCGCGACAAATTTGAGCGAACAAAAACGATTTCTAAAACCATTTATCGGTTTCACATTCGCGATCAAACCTTTGAGCTAATTACACAGTTGAATAGATCGAAGGAAACGAGAGTTAATTCTTCCAATTCAATTAATCAATTGTCATTATTTAATCTCTCAATTATTCAATTCGGTCTTCCCGGTTTATCGTCGATTTTTATATATCCTGTGAATTGAATTATTCATGCATCTCAATTCGAGTTTTGCATTGAACGAAAAAATTCAGAAGCACCGAGAGGTGTTAGATATTAAGGTCTTGTTAATATTGATGTTTTATTGTAAAAGGGAATAATTTATTTATATATACGAATAATATGTGTTTGAATACTTATATGTATATTTTTATATATACACACATATATATATGAGACTGCGGGTGAAAAATACTTTGTACCAACGGCAGCTGAAAATATTTTATTCATTTGCTTTTCCAGAGTGTAAGTCAAAGGTAAGTGGGATTGAGAGAACGCGTGCGAGATTGCTGATAGAGGATCGCAAAGTTTCGTCTTACACGGGAGAAGATCGATTGTTAAAAGTTCAAAAAATTCACGCGAGGGTAGCTTCTTTCTTTTGACTCGGTAAAAGAATTTATAAACATTCGCTAAAAGAAAACTAAATCTCTCGCGCGACGTTTTAATTAAATTAACTCAAGCTGCTGTATTATTTTTTCTGGACAATAAATTTTCCACTGTCTTGACAATTAAATCTTTTGCTAACCATTCTAAGCACTGACAGCTCGATTGACATTCACAATTGAAGAAATTGGGATTTTTCAAGATGGACTGTAAATATGGATTTGAATAAATTTTTTTTTTCCAAGTTTTAAGGGGGGAAACCCATATCAATGGTCGAAGATGACGAGGAATTTCGGGATTTTTTTCCAACGCAACTACCGGACCAATCGTTTTCAACTTTGGAGGCTATTTTATTGTACATTCGAAGACTTGAAAAACATTTTTTTAAATAGAAAATAAGTATTCATCAGCAGCCTGCAACCAATCGTTCCTGAACGAATTTTTTCCTCATGTCGAATTGCGGCAGCTGTAGTTTTTTTGTTTTTCATCCAAAACAAAAAAATCAGACACTTTACATTCTATATGAAAGTACGCTGTCGATAAACCAAGAAAAAGTTTCAAAAGTTGAATATTGTAATAATGGCGGCACTCAGATAAAAAAGATCGAACTTTCACCTAACATTTTTCAAAAATGATTGTTCAATTAATTTTCTTTTTAATGGAGGTTTATCGACGAGGGTTTGCAATTATGTGTCTAAAAATATTTTATTGAAATGAATCGGATGAATAGTTTTTTTTATCGCTGCCGCGAATTGCGAAAATGTAGTTTCGAATAAATCGCGTTTAAAAGTTAATCAAAATCTCTGGTACCTCAAAAAAATGTTTTTCAAGTCTTCGAATATGCAATAAAATAGCCGCCAAAGTTGGAAACGATTGGAAAAAAATCCCGAAATTCCTCGTCATATTCGACCATTTATATGGGTTTCCCCCCTCAATTACATTAATTTCAAAGATCGAATTCTTTATTCTCCATTATAAATTGTCGACTGTTTTAAAAATTAAAAGAAATGTAAAGCGAGAATTGGAACATTTTTATATTTTAAGAAAGACAATTAAACCTGAAAAGGTACCATTTGATGATTTCGACAATAAATATTCGACTCTTTTAATAATCGAATCTTTCTAAAGCTTCCTAAGCTCTGAAAAACTTACTCGAAATTAACATGAGAAAAATCCTAATTTTTCGGGAAAGACTATAAACAATGATTCAGAAAAAAAATCGAGTTGAAAATGTTTCTTTAAATTTACTCGCTGAGATTTTCAACAATTTGACAGTTTTTTAAATGTCATGTAATCGATCGACCCTCGTACGACGACCGAGTTTCGAAAAAAAAGAAGAAATACGAATTTCTTCAATGTTGTACATTGATGAAATACTCTTATCTAAAAAAAATAATAATCAGGATGTTTATTCGAAGGGCGTGGAAAGAATGTGTGCGTGTGTTTGCTTGCAGAATATATATTTATCTATATTATAAATTCAATCAATATGCATATATGAGAGATTGGAAAAAAAAATAATAAGAAAAAAAAGCAAGTAAGAAAGAAAAAACAATGAAAAATGGTACAATTGTATAACACGTCGTGACTCTTTGAAGAACTGAATTACGATGGAGGATTGAGCATGGTGGGGGCAACGACTGTTTCAGGAGTGACCATCTTGCTATCGCTGACGGTGTTCCTGAATCTCGTCGCCGAGACCCTGCCCCAGGTCTCCGATGCGATACCCTTGTTAGGTACAACTGAGTTTTTACAAAGAGGCAAACATAAACGTCATTTTCTGTGTGTTATTTCATAATCAAGAGCGAGAAAAAACAAGATACAAAAAAAATGCTTAAAGACATCATTAATCGTAATTTTGTAAAATAAAAAAAAAAAATGATAAATAACAATTGGATGGTGTGAATGTGAGAAGGACGTCGAATCCTCGTAGCGGAAAAATTAGAAAAAATATCAGCGAATCGTCACCCTGAGCTCTATTCAACAAAATATCACTATTTTCGCAACTTTAGCCATTGAAAAACGAGAATTGCATTTTTCGCTTAATTTCAAAAGTGTTTTTGCACGCGAGCAATTTGCGTTGGATATTTAATGCATTTTCAGCTTTGAAAACAAACATTTATCTTTGGTCCGTTTGGGGATGAGAACCGGGCTGAAATCATTTAAATCGATGTGACACGTTGTGCTGGAAAATGTGAAAAACGGAAAACCACGCGCATATATATAGCGGAAAAAGGCAACGTTAAAAGCCACACAGATCCGCGTCGCCTCGGGAGGAAAACGCTTCCCTGATATAGTATTTTTCCCCACTGCGAATACCGACGCGACCATCGGGGATTCGACGGATATATATATATATATATATATATATATATATATATATATATATATATATATATATATATATATATATTTCTCGCGGGGTGGTCGAACGTGAAACGTTCGTACTGCTTGTGCGAGTGAAATCGCGATATTTTTCTTTTTCTGTTTTTTTTTTCTTCTTTTCAATTTCTTTCCCCGAGAACGAAGAGACGGACGATGCTGAGCGAGAATGAAAATCGAAATCCACCCAACGCGCCCTTGCATCCACATACATATAGATCTGTTATTTCCGCTGGAGACTATAAAGATTCAGAGATAATGTTTTTCTTATTTCCATCCTTTTTTTTCGATCACAAGAACCTCGGTTCATTTTTATTTGCATTTTCAGATCGAATCTATTCTGCGAAACGCCAGAAAGATGCATCTGAAAGAGAAAAAAAAACCATTTAAAGTTCATTCCATATTTCACGCCGTTCAACCATTTCCACATAAATCGAAGGTCCAGCATTTCGCATTGATTTATCTCCTTTCTGTATTCGGAAATTCATTTTTCAATATTTTACTTGTATTGAGACCTGACACGATTTTGCTGCATAAAGTTGAGTTGTGGAATTTGGAAAAATCGTTTTTTTAGCTGATAAAGGTCTACCTCGTCGTTCTCGAAGGGTTTTAAGTACAAAAATGCGTTATGATTCAGCCTGGATTGGAAATAAATTCCAAAGAAAAATCCGGTATCACGAGAGAGTGGCTTGAACGATTTAAACCCACGAAATAACCTAACTTGACGCAGTTTCAACTAACTTAACCTCGTAAATCCTCGTTTGACTTAACCAAATTGTTCCTAACCTATCCTGACTTGACTCAATTCAAGCCTAGTCTAGCCTGAGCCAACGTGAATTAATTTAACCCTAACCAGACTCAATTTAACCTGACCTGAACTCACCCAACAGGGTTTCCATCGTTTTTGTAGCTGATGATGGTCTGCCTTGTCGTTCTCGAAGGGTTTTAAGCACAAAGATGCATCATGATTCAGCCTGGATTAGGAATAAAATCCGAAGAAAAATCTGGTATCACAAACGAGTTGATTGAACGATTTAAACATACGTACTAACTTAACTTGACGCAGTTTCAACTAACTTCAACTAACTAAAACCTCGTTAACTTGATCAAATTTTGCCTAACCTATCTTGACTTGATCCAATTCAATTCCAGCCTGAGTCAACGTGAATTAATTTAATTCTTGACTAACTTAACCTTGTAAAACCTCGTTTGACTTGACCAAATTTTTCCTAACCTATTTTGACTTGACCCTATTCAATTCCAGCCTGAGTCAACGTGAATTAATTTAACTCTTAACTAACTTAACCTTGTAAAACCTCGTTTGACTTGAACAAATTTTTCTGAACCTATCTTGACTTGATGCAATTCAATTCCAGCCTGAGTCAATGTGAATGAATTTAACTCTTGACTAACTTAACCTTGTAAAACCTCGTTTGGATTGACCAAATTTTTCCTAACCTGTCTTGACTTGACCCAATTCAATTCCAGCCTGAGTAAACCGACCCAACAGGGTTTCCATCAAGGCCTCGCAATATTGTGAAAGGAATTCATGATTATACGTATTAAACGACTTCGGATTGCCGTAGGCAAAAGGATTCATAAACTCGATGAACCAAATTGATCGTCGTCACGATTCATTCTCTCTCGTCCAATTTCTCCGAATCCAGGCTCGATCATTATCACTCGTTGGCATGACGAATAAAAAAGCGAGTTTGACGCAAAAAAAAGTCTCGTTGCGATCGATTCGATGTGCCGCGAACTTTTGGCTATCCCGATGAGAGACTCCCGTCAAACGGAATAATTGACTTTAAAAACGAGATCGGACGTACCCGATTTTTTTCGACATGTTCGAGGGAACATGTCCGGCGGATGATTGAAAAAAGAAAGAAAAAAAAAATGATAGTTCCATCTTCGTCAAAGGTTTCGCGTCGCAATTGGAAAAATCGATCGCAATTGATGCTGGTAAAAATGAAATTGAAAAAAGAAAAATAAATTTATCGCGATGATTGAGTACGAATGAATGGAGTGATTGGATAAAAAACGATTAAAGATTTAAAAAAAAAAACAATTAAGCGCTTCGCCATGACTTATTTTTGAAATTATTGCTACATATATGTATATTCATTGTTTATTTAAAAAAATATATAATAATATATTAAAGAGTGTGAATGTCGTGTTTGTATCATGCTCGAAGCACAGGGAAAGTCTTTCTCTCTCTCTTTGGCATTATTGCCTTTCGCAGTGCACCAAGACGATTTTTTTCTCTTATTTTTTCATCATATCTTCGTAACGTGAGACCGTTTTATTTCTTTGTTTTCCGTTTTATACGTTTTTACTTCTTATTCGCTGATCTTTCTCGCTGAATCTCTCAACTTTTTTTCACTCTCTTCTTCGGCTTTCTTACGTTGATATCTCCATAAGTCTGCATAATTCTTTCTCATTGTATATCTTCGGCCTTTCTATGCTATACTTTACGCTCTGGCTAAGCTGTGTGATATCTTGAATTTCTCTGTTCGTCGTGTGTCGCTTTGGTAATCGCCTGGCATTAAAAAAAAAAAAACGACGGTCTTGAGCGAAAAAATATGTTCATTATAATTTTCATTACAAATTCGTTCATCAATCGCAAATCGAATGATTAAGAAAAAATAATAAATTAATTATTGACTAATCTAACTATTTAAATTAATTAAAAGTTCATTGATAATACCATAATTGCTAATCGCCTTTTAATATTTACAGGGCTTCGCGAATATAAATCGCAAAATAGGATAGTTAATAACAAAAAAAAACAGTTCTTCTATTTTACTTGAGGATGCTGTTTTTTATTCGAAATAAATTTATCCGCTTCTTCTCAAATGGGATAATAATTATTGAGAATATATTAGAGGCACTCGGAAAATTTATGCTTGTTTACTTCGAGAAACTCTCGACTCTCATTGCGTTTTATTTTCTTCTCGTTAACCACCCCCAGAATAAATTGTTAGGTCATGGTATTTTTCGATTGCGTTCTTCATCGGGATTCTTGTATCTTTTTCATAAAAAATAGATCTAGCAGAAGTGAAAGCCTCGAGGATTTTTTTGGATTTATGTATCAAGCAATACTCGGTATTTAAATTATTCTGAACAAAATATCTCAATGTGAAAATTCTTTGCAATGAAACAAAAGTTTTTCTTATAATCGAACCCTGCGCCAGTTTTTTCGATCAAATTAGCAATCTTAAATTTTTTATAATCTCGATTTCTTTCGAGGGAATTATTGCCCTCAAAATTATTTCCATCTCGATTTGTGTGAGGTCTATTTTCCGCGAAAGAATTGCAAAAATCTTGATGAAAAGCGCAAAAAAGAAAATAATGTATTTTTTCGGTACACTGAGAAAATAGTTTATTTGTCGTAAAGAAATACATAAAAATATATATAGAAATATATTTAGTCAGCAGTTTTACTTAAAAATTCCTCAACTGTTGAAAAATTTGTTAACCGTTAAGAAATATATTTTATCTGCTTCAAAATAATTTATTAGCTGTTAAAAAATATGTATTCAATTTATTAACTGTTAAAAAGTAATGGATTTCGTCATATTCAACTTTACATTTGTTAACAGTTAACAAATCCTGGTGCATTGTTTTCTCAGTGTATATGGGGTATTCCACGTCAAATCACGTGGTCATCGGCCTGACCCCCTCGGATTTTGATGTCCAATGATTTGTAGGTTTCGTTTGGCCCAAAATATGACCTCAAATTTTTATAAATTTTTATTTCATTTTTAGGGGTTCCTGGAGCTAAAAAAAACATTAAATTGAGGAAAAACATGAAGAGGGTCCTTTTTTAAATTAATGAAATTTTTTCACACAAACTAAGGCTCATAACAGATATGTTCGTCATAGTTCGATAATGGGCCAAAAATAATTACTATTTTTTTGTATTTTAATTCAATTTTTTCTATAATTTCTTATTTTGCTTGTTTCTTGTAGTGAGAATAACAAAAAACAATTCGAAAATTTATTAGCCTTGACGACCTGCAGTAAAACGGATGATTCAAACACAATTAAAAATTTAAAAAAAAAAAAGTAATTATTTTTGGCCCATTATCGAACTATGGCTAAAATATCTGTTTTGGGCCCTAGTTTCTGCGAAAAAATTTCATTAATTTAAAAAAGGGCCCTCTTCATGTTTTCCCTCAATTTAATGCTTTTTTTAGCTCGGGTAACCCTTAAAAAATGAAACAAAAATTTCTAAACGAAGGCCACAAAATTCATTGGACATCAAAATTCGAGGCGCTCATGCTGATGACCGCGTCATTTGACGTGGAATTCCCCATATACAAGGAGTCTGTGTAAAACTCCAGCGCGTTTAGAGCTGGAAAATCCTTTGGTTCCCGCTGAATAATCAAGCTCTATTCCCGATTGATTCTCGTACGTCGCGCATGGTCGAAAGGGCTGAGAGAAGCGGCGAAGAGGTATGAGAGGGCATACTAAACGAGGGAGTCAGCCACGAGAAGAAAGTAGGAAAAAACAAGCGTTGAGAGTCGTACGTTGTAAGCGCCATTGCAGTGCAAACGTGTGCATAAAAAAGTGAAAATCGATGATGGTTCGTAAACATTTCTAGTTTTCGCCGCTCGAAGCGCACTTCCGGTTAAATACGGGTGAACTTAATTCCGCATCGTATGATGAATATTTAAATTCCTTCGTTCGGCAAAAATCCAATGAATAACAAAAACGAACGATATAAGGTGAATGTCCCAATTATTGGACAGGTCCGAATTATTAAACACTATCTTGTATTTTTATTATTTCTCATTCACCTGCATGTATTTACTTATTTATAAAAATTTCATTACATATATGGAACTTTTAGCTATCGAAATGTTACCTTACTTGCGCAAAAAAAGCTTTAATTAATAGAGAAAAAAATTATTTAATCAGCAACGGTGACCCGATTTGACGTCTCGTGGTAACTGCTTATCGTTTTTGCTAAAACGCGTCGCTTTATGCGTAAGGGCATAAAAAATTTAAAAACTGTCGCATCTCAAAAAGTAAAGGCGTTTCAGGTTACTCAGAACATTTCTTACAAATAACAATTTTTAAACAAATTTTTTAATTAATTATTTGTTAAAAAATACGGTGTTCGATCATTGGTACATAGAAAATGCAGTGTGTCCCAATTATTGAACACTGGAATTCTCCAAGATGGCGTCATTAAACCCATCAAATCATCGAGACAGTTAACGTGTGACAGACCGTGTGAATCGGATTTATTCAAACAAAAACTGTAAGTTCCCGAATAAACTTACCTTTATTCTTTTAATAATAACTCTAAGATCGTCAAATATATTTTTTATTTGTATTTTCGTGCAATAAACATAAAAAGAAAAGTAAAAAGAGAATATAACCTAAATGTAACTTAAAAATACGAATGCAATGTTCAATATTTTTTGCTCTCCGATATTTCAGTCGAAAAACAAGAAAGCTGCGACAAAATCAAACAAAAACAGAACATAAAAACGAGGGAGCTGAAAATAAAAATAAAATAAAGTTCGAGTTGAAAAGCAAAAATAAACCAAATGCGAATTAAGCAAAAACCTGTCGAAAGAGACTGAATATATATTTTTGTATTTTTACATGATCATTAAAAGATTATTTAAGTGTTTGATTTTGCTTTTATTTCTTAATATTGTACCCAAAATAATATTTTCAGAACGGAAAAAGAATTCTCGCGAGTGTTCAATAACTGGGACAGGCCTGTTCAATATTAGGGACACAGGCACTTCCAGTGTTCAATAATTGGGACATTTGCATGCTTCACATTGTTATTCATTTTTTTCATTTGAAATCATTTTAAAATAATTTAAAGAGTGATTTTTCGAAAGTAAAAATATCCAAGTATCATTTAAACATGAAAGCGATGGTTTTTTGTTTATTTTATATTTTTTTCTCACCGAATTCAATCCCCAGATCCTTAGCTGTTCAATAATTGGAACATTTACCTTACCGTGAATAATTGCAATGAACTTCAAAATGGTGGCGATGCTCTGAAAAGTATGCGGTGGCGCCAAATTGTGGATTAGACATCGCCGTTGAAAATTTAGAGGATTCCGAAACGAGAGAGACTCTGCACTGCACGTACAGAGAGAAAGAGGGAGATAGAGAGAGAGAGAGATGTCGGAAGTAGATCCGGATATCCGATGTACGCGCGGAGTACGAGGCAAAAAAGACGAGTACCCTCTTTTTTCCGAGGCTGAAAAGATATATATTCGCGTGGCTTTTCGCGACCCGATGCGATAAAAAAAAGATTCCCATCGTGGGCTTGCACCGGGCTAGAGACACGCCAGGATGTAAACAGACTCGTCGTGACGGCAGAGAAGCTCGACTCGGGTTTACTACGTGTATATCTTATACGACAGGGTGAGAATACATGTATAAAGGACATTTCGAGTGAAATCGACCAGCGCCTGCCCTCTTCAATTTTGGGATGCTCTGCGGGAAATATTTCTCCACTCCAAAAAAAGCATTCTCAAATTTTTGCAGATTTTTGCCAGCTTTTCAATTGATAAAATAGGTGATATCAGGAATTGAAGGTCTTTGTTTCATTTTTTAAACACAGAGAAAAAATTATATAAATTAGTCATTTAAAAAAATTAAACATTTTTTCTTGAAACTCTGATGATCTTTTTTTTATAAATCAAACTTCGATAATTTACATTTTCTGTTGGTTTCTGCCATTTTTGGATTCATTTGAAAAACAGCCTTTTTTGGAAGAATTTCATATAATCATTGTGGATTTTGAGAAATAAATTACTTTAATTTTACTTTCATTCATTTTATTAGTTGGGGGCATTCGAAGAGACTGAGACTTCCTGATAAATCAGGAAAAATTTGAGTGCAGATTTTTAGATCTGGATTTTGTAAATGTTTTCTGCGACTCGTTCCAAAATGGAATTGGTTGAGATTCAAAGCTGGTCGATTTTGCTTGAAATCCCCCATAAGTATATTTACAGAGAGGGGAATAAAAAGTAACAGTCAAACTAGCGTTTCAGATATTCGTGCAAACCGTTGCAATACACACCGCAGTCACGTTTGGACAGTTTCTATGCTCTTGGTTCGTGTTTTTCCTGCTAAAAAGCACGATAGACCATATATATTTATATGGACGTGTATATATATCTATATATGGGTCAAATGGCGTCGACCCCGTAGCTCGTTCGTCTAAATAAAATATTATCATACTCGAGGACTTCCATGGTTTTTTTTCTCAAGCATATCTTACAGGAATCCAACCTGTGCAGCCAATTGTGCTTTTCAAACAGGGAAAAGTTTTAAAAAAATCCCATAAAGTCAACTGAAAATAAGGCCGAGATGCTCCACAGGAAAACTTCAGGGGGAGGAAATTGTGCTATTTTAATCGTGTAAAAATTGTCAATAGCAATAAATAGGGAAAATTGGTGATGATCGGATTATGGCTAAAATTTGGGACATCTACCTTTTAAATGTAAGTTTTGAAAATCAACAAAATGAATGCAACAAAATTTGGAAATTAGGAGGAAATTTTTGTGCTATTTTAATCGTGTGCAAATTTTCAATAGCAATAAATAGGGAAAATTAGTAATAAACCGATTATGGCTCAAATTTGCGACACCCACCTTTTAAATGAATATTTTGAAAATCAACAAAATGAATGCAACAATATTAACTCAAATAAAAAAAATATATCCAATGTTATTTATGAATGGCAGAGAATCATTCATAGATAATAATATAATCTCCTTTTGTTGATTACATTTTATTGATCAACGAATGAGAGTCCTGAAACAGGGAAGATTGGAAGATTGTTTTCTTTTCGTCTTTTCTATCGAATGACTCGTTGAAATTTTTGTTTTCCTTTCGCCGAGACGAGGGTCGAAAATGAACGTGGAAAGATTTATTCTCGTGCTAATATTTGTCCTACGTTGACATTTGTGCCGGTAATGTTACGATAGGCTGATGCAAGTGTTCCTCCAACCTCGAATGATTTATCGCACGCGAGAGTATTTAGCGCCATTGTTTCGAGGTTCCTGTTTTATTTCTCTCTCTCTTGTTTTTTTTTCTTTTCCATTGCACTTTTCTTTCTCCGTGGATACGGGAATGGAAAACAAAAAAAAAAAGGGAAAAAAACATGCGCCTCCACTTTTGGATCAGGCGGGTTCGAAAGAACGCACAGGAACGGGAGCGACTCGCTCCGTCGGTAAAGTAGAATCGCGCGCCAGTCATTGTGCGACATTTCCCACCGGAATCCGAACAAAAACCTTGTCTATTCTTTTCGCGATGCGATCCCGAACAAAGAACGATAACCGTAACGAGAGATGTGTAACGCTGACGCGTTGGGGGCAAAAAAAATGTGTAAAAAATAAAAGCTTGTAAAAATGATGTACACTTGTAATAACAGAGAGGAACAATAATGTTTATTTTCCCTCGATTTCGCCAACGTCAGAGCAATTTATACATTACAAAATTTGAAAAATAAAAAATAATTGTCGCACTCAACTTAAGTCGCTCAAGTTTAAGTACGGGGAAAAAAAATGTGTAAAAAAATGATGTGCAATTTTATGGACGATTTTACATTACTTAATTAATTACTTAATTACTTAATTACTTAATTATTTAATTACATTACTTAATTAATTTTACATTACATCATTTTCATGCCAAAATTTATTTTGCAATGGCGACCTCAAAAGTGTCAAGAAGTTTCCTTTTATTGTGATCTAGAAAAAAAATTCGCAAAAATTACCCTCTTTCAGTGTTTTAATTCCGTTTTCCACCAAAAGTAAGAACTTCTCAGTCTAGAATGAACTTGAGACGTCTAAGTTTCCTCTTTAAAAGTGTACGAACAATTTGTGGGTTTTCGGTATTCCGTTGGTTCGACGGAATTGCAGAGACTACCTTGAGTTTCCTAAACGCGAAGAAAAGCTTAATCGCGATGATGAGGGGAGTCTGAGTGGTTTCGGGGTTGAAGGAAATCGATCGTAATTATCGTTGATTTTGAGGTGCTTCCGGTTAGCTCGTTATAGGATCCAGCTCAATTCGAATCGGTATTAGATACCCACAGAGTGGAAGAGCCGGTGCATATTTATCTATTAGCCTCGTTGATTTCTCTCTCTCTCTCTTTCTCTCACTCTCTGGCCTCGGAAAACTTAACTACGAGAAATAAATTACATTGTTTCTGCCCGATGATATTCACGGTCGGTTTATTCCGCTCTAGAGTTCATTAATAAACGGGCACTCGATTATCGATGGGTATATAACTCGAACCTTATATTACTGCTCCTAATAAATAATACCGGATCACGCATATATATATAGGGGTCATTCCATGTCAAATTGAGCACTTTTGAACCCGACCTCTTTCAATTTGGCTGAATTTTTTTTTTCCTTTTCTACCCCATTAAAAACATTTTTCAGGCAATTTTCAAATTTTTCTACCCAAACCAAAGAAATTTTTGTTCCAATAGCTATAACTTTTTCAAAAATTGACTGATTGGGAAATCTTATTTCAAAATTTTCGTCTTTGAATGTACTTTAAAAAAAAAAATACAAACAGATTTTAAGATATTAAAATCTATGAAATTCTTCACTTTTTCAAAAATCGACTGACTGGGACGTTTTATTTCAAAATTTTCGTCTTTAAATGGACTTTCCAAACAAAAATACAAACAAATTTTAAGATATTAAAATCTATGAAATTTTTCACTTTTTGGAGAAAAATCATCTTTTTCTCGAAATTTTTTTTATTCACTCAAAAAATACTTTGATCATTTCTGGAAAAAATGCCGCCTAACATGAAGTGTGCCGACATTGCTTTCTATTGTTTTTTCCACTTGAAAAAAAATCAAAATTTTTTCGAGGATTACCACTTTCAATTTATAAATTCTCAAAAAATTCCAGAGTGGTATTTTGTGAAATAAGCCTAGCTGCGAATTTTTTTATCCATCGATAACAAAATATATAAGGAAATGTCAGCCCGGTCCATGTTGGGCGGTATTTTTTCCGGAATCGATAGAAGTATTTTTTATGTAAAAAAAATATATATATAGAAAAAATGGCGAACTTCGAGAAAAAGATGATTTTTCTCGAAAAAGTGAAAAATTTCATAGTTTTTGATATCTTAAAATTTTTTTCGAAAAGTACATTTAAATACGAAAATTAAAGAAAAAACGCCCCAATTAGTAAATTTTCGAAGAAGTTATAGCTATTTGAAAAAAAAAACAACTTTTTTTGGGTTGAATAAAAAAATTTTAAAATTTTCTGAAAAATGTTTTTAATGGGGTAGAAAGGGAAAACAAAATTTCAGCCAAATCGAAAGGGGTAGGGTTTAAAAGTGGTCTTTCGACATGGAATGTCCCATATATATATGTAAATGCACATAAACATACAAGGATATATAAACAAAGCCATTAAACATAATTTTCCTGATCTCCAACATTATAATTCGCCATTATCATTCATTTTCATTACTCGATATCGCAGCTACTATCATTATTATTGTACAATTCGACATTCACCGTGCTGGCAATTTGCATGGTGCACCATATCGATATATAATATATACATATATATTCTATGAATAGTCTCTTCTCCATAATTTCTCTCGCTCGTGTCGTAAATACAATATTGTGAATCGGATAATTCATCTCGTTAAAAAATCACGTGATAAATGATAATATGCGATAAACACATCTGTTAGCGTGAAACAGAATCAAATCCGCTTTCGAGCATTCCATTCATTTCTAATTATACTTTAATACTTTAATTATATTTTTTCCCCTACAGCGTACTTATAATTAAAAATAATCAATAATAATTCAGTTATGAATTTATAATGAATTACAAAATGGTTCATTTTCGAAAATAGAATAAATTTTATTTTTCGACAATTATCTAATATTCATCTTCAAATTGTACTTCTCATAATTTTGATTATTTGAGCGGCGCCAGCAAATTTACAATTTTATTAAAAAATTCCTTCTTTTCGAAAACAGAATAGAATTTATTCTCGAGAATTTCGTAATATTTTATTCGTTACTTTTCAATTATACTTTTGTCTATTTTTCTGCTTACAGCATATTCATTATTTTGTTTTAAAACTGCTCTCATTTTCGAAAAGCAAAAAGTCGACAATGAGACGGGATTTAAATTTACACTTTATAATGTAAACCTCAAGGATATCAAACGATTTTGTTATTTTTAAGAATTTATTATTATTATTATTATTATTATTATTATTATTATTATTATTCAATTTGATCGTTTTTGTGCTACACGATAATGCTTGTCTTGATATAATTATACTGTAATAACCAAGAGCATATATATCGTGATTGATTTCTCGAAACATTGCTTGTGACACTGTACTGGTTACATGATTTCCGCATTTATAACGTTGATTACACAATCTATGTAATGCCGTATGCTGATTGATGTTGAGAATGATTTTCAACGCGATGAGATTTCCCGGATAAATCCCGGTTTTCGAGCCTGCGTTGGCTGTCAAAGGGCCTTGAATGACCGATCTATATATGAATATACATACGTGGAATGTGTATACACATATTTATCGATGTCATGTGTACTGTTATTATCATTATTAACTGGTTGGTGAAATTGGGTGAATATACGTGTTTGTTTCGCCGGTAATATCCGTCACGTATGCGATAATTATTCAGAATTTCACGCCATTTTCCACGCAACGATCACGTGAAAATTGGTCCCGGGAAATTGGTCCCCGGAAAATTGGCCTGAGGAAAATTTGCCCCGGAAAATTGGCCTCTATTATCGATTAAAACGTCTATTGAATTGTTCCATTCGAATAAAAACAACTTCTTCAAATTGTGTAAGTTGTGTAAGTAAAATTCGGTCTTTCAGGCTTCAAACAGCACAAAAACCCCAACAACTATCGCTTATGAGCGAATGCAAAAATGATTTTTATTAAGGTATTCCTATTTTTTCCTAAAATGAAATACAGATACATCCCATTATACTGTAAAAATTTCAAGTCAAGTTGTCGAACATTTATTCACACATTACGACTTTGAAAATTCTCTTTAACCAGTATAATTTACGAATGATTGAACAGGGCCCTACTTATGCGCCCACAAAATACGGCCCTTCGCGATAGGAATACCTTCAAACGAAACAGTTAAATTGACGTTTTAGTCGATAATAGGAGCCAAATTGCGGAGGCCAATTTTCCGAGGGCCAATTTTCCGAGGGTCAATTTTCCGGGGGCTATTTTTCCTGTTACCAAAAAATACATATTTCACGAAGAAACGTAATTACTATCGCATTGTGCACGTTGTTTATCATTACTTTTTCTAAATATTGTCTCGTTGGCATTGACAAAAAAAAAGAGTAATCGTTCTCGATGTCGTTTGATTACTATTTTATCAATTTTCTTCTTTTCTCGTCTCTATAAAATTCGTAACATTTGCAATGTGCATAAATATTTATATAACATATTGTATGATATATTTGTATCAATGATGCAAAATAATTCTTCAAATGTATTTTTACTTTCATACAGTTGAAAATCATCGTATCTACCGAGGAAGATCGTTTTTGGAGCTGCGATAAAACGAAACAGTTCATTTTGACACTCTGAAAAATTCGTCGAACAACAAAAAGCGTGCTATCGTAATTTTCCCCAGAAATTCCTTATCTTTTGTTTCTCAGATCAAGCAATAACTGTAAAAAAAAATTATCGATTCAAAATCAGGCTCAATTTAACATTTTGTCGGAATAATAAAAATTCCAGCATCAAAGAGGCTTTCAGTTTATTAGGAAAAAAAAAAGAATTTGAAAAAAAATCTCTTTTAAAAGAGATTTCTTATCGAAGGTGGAAAATATTTGAAGATAATTTTCTTTACAATGGACCTTTTCTTCATCGAGCTCTCGAGACTCTTTCCCTTTTCGCCATTACCGGAAACGGAACTTTTTTTTTTCTTCCTCCAACATGACAATGACAATGGGTTGGAAAATAAAAACAGGGTTGAAAAAAAAACGTGCAAAGATAGGTGGTGAGTTTCTTAATGGTCGCGAGGTTGTTTGACGTGGTCACATTGTCTAGAGTTCCTCTGCCGCCCTCTTCCGGACTTTCTTGAATGAAATGTCTGCGTGGCCTCTCGTTTAACCCCCCGCCTATCAGCCTTTTTCACCCCTTTATATCCTCCTCACCACTGTCCCGTTGTTCTCGCTGGTAATTTTACCAGCAAGTAAAGCTTTCTCCGTCGGATGCGACTGGGGAATTAAAGTGTCCCACCGCTATTTCGAATCTCCGCTAACCACCTCGTCATATATTTTGTTCTCGTGTTCAATGGCTCTCCCTCTCTTCTTCTCTCTTTTACAGCCCCAAAGTGTACCGTAGCAAAAATGCACTTTTTTCCCTCTCGAATCCCTCCCTCTTGCCACACATTTATCCGCAAACTCTTGTTGCGCACCCCCCCCCCCCCTTTCCTCATGATCGGTTTTACGAGAGACCGGAATTTTCGCGAGAGCAGAAAAAAAGTCGTAAAATACTTCAACCCACATGTCTCCTGCCTTTGTGCTGAAGTGTATCGAGAAAATCATAAAAAAAAAAACGTAACCCCATTACGTCGCCGGGAGTAAAATTTGTCTCGCCACGAGAATGAGTGAATAAACGCTGATAAAGAAGCGAAATAGTCCCTCCGTTTTAGATGTTTAGTGTCGTGGAACAAAAAATTAATGAATATCGACGAAAATTGAATTTTTGTTGTAAAATTTAAAATTTTGAGAGACGTTAAAAAATCTTTGTAATGGGATGTAATTTGAAAAATTATAAAATTACATCGACAAATGTATTGAATAAATTTATCATCCCATATTTTAATGCTTCATTTTTCCAGTGCTGAGAATTTTGCAATAACAAAAAGATCACCAATGGGAAAATAAATATAAATTTTCGTTGTTCATTCGAGGACTTCCGGTCTTGGATATCTAAAAATAAATTCGAGACCCTGCAATTGGGAAAAAAAATTAGAGCACTGCAATTTGCGCTCCCTTAACGAGAAAATCGTACGTGGTGTAAATTCGGCAATTTTCGTTCTAAAAAAAAACCATAATTCGTTACTGACGATATAGCAAGTAGTGATACGGCGGGAAATCAGGGGTTGGTTCGTACGTTCGTTGATTTTCAAACGTGATAGATACGAAGAAATCGTGGTTATGAAGAGATGAAAGCGAGAAAATCTATCGTGGCCATTATATATATATGTACCTAAACGATATAAACGATGAAGTGACGACCGAAAAATGTAGGTCGCCGTTGGATGAAGTCCAATTTAAAAGCAATCAGAGAAGCCTATTCGCAACGACATTTTTACCTAAAAGTGTGTGCCGCAATATCGCCTCTATGAGTGGTTTTTTTTTTTCAAACTTTTTTGCCATATTTTTTTTTTCCCGCGACAGTTTCCGCAGATTTCCTGTTCGCAATTTCTCATACCGATTTTCAGCTATAACCGCTAAATCGACGAATCGTGTTACAATCAATTTACATTGGGAATTCATCAATTTTTTTTCCTCGCTTAATTCCTTTGCCATTTTTTCGAGTAGATCAGCATCACGAGATTCACGTCTACGCTCCGAATTACATTCCTCCGATATGTCGTTTAATCTTTTTTAAAAAATTCAATTCAGAGATGCATTTATTTAGGCGAAGCTTTAATTAAATTTTTTAATCAAATGTATGCTGGAAGAAAAAAAGGGTACCGAGTGAGAAGGTTTGTGTGCGTGGGATGTTGCAGGTATTACGATCCTGTTGTCACAGACGGTCTTTTCGCTGCTGGTGGCCCACGTGTTGACCCGAACCTCAGAAGCTGTGCCGCTTATAGGTACATCAGGACAAAAATTCTCCATACCTTTCGATCATTAAATTCTCCTCACATTCATTCTAAATCATCTGCCGATATAATGGACCATTTTTTTCTCATCTCACATCTCGCTAATAAATAATCAATCAATAAGCGTCGATCAAGGGATCAAATAAAATCCTTCCGTCAATGACTTTCATGACTAAACATCCACGACCGAAATATCCATTCGCCTTAATATCCGAAAATCATAATATCCATGCCTAAACTTTTTAGCAAATCCAAAATCCCACAGAATCTCCAATTCTGTGCGATCATGCAATGGAAGACTAGCCTAGGTTCATTTTTTTCAAACTCAAAACCCCAAAAGGAATCTCTAGTTCTGAGTGTAATCATCTAAGGTAACGCTAGCCAAAGCTTTTTTTCAAACCCGAAACCTCAAGAAATCTCCAGTTATTTGTGTAATCATGTGAAGTAAAACTAGCCTAAGGCCATTTCTGTAAAACGCAAAACCTTATAAAATCTCTAGTTCTGAGTTTAACCATATAAGGTAAAGCCTGTGGATATTATGATTGATTTTTTGGGCTTGGATATTTTTGGTTATTTCGTTGCGGATAATCTATTGTGGATGTTTAATTCTGTCGTCCCGTCAATTAAAGACATATTTTGGAATTTTTTTCTTGCAATATTTTTTTTTTTCCAAAATCATAATCTCATATTTCTACAAAAATTTGTTATTTCAACAAGCAATGTCCGAAGAACCCTCGGTAATGTTGTTAGCAAGAAGTATATAATTTTAACAGAGTTAGGGGAGTGTGGGGCTAGTTTTAACAGTTTTTGGAAAAAGGCCGGTAACACGTAAAATATGTATGCTTTTAAGATTGTGAGTAAGAGGGTTTGTAAAGTTTATATCTAAGCACTAATTCCAATTGAAAAATAATTTTAAATCTTTACCCATCTTTTACACCAGACGTTTTGTGAAAAAATGGGAGCTGTTACAACTTACCCCATGTTTGGGGCTAGTTGTAACAGGCTCGGGGCAAGTTGTAACAATGACAAGACTGGCAACGATTATAAGAAAGAACACGTTTTTATTGGTTCACAGTCTTGTATTATTCATCGTGGTTCATTCTTGTGATGATTATAATCTTTGGTAGTCTCTCATGCTAAAAAAAATACAGTACAATAACTTAGCATATTTTTCTGGGCGATATTAGAGTAAAGAAGAGTAAAAAAATGCACAAAAAGCCGCAAATAATTTGTAATACTATGTAATCATAATACTACAACTTGTAATAATATTATTTATACAAATACACGTAGAGAGCAGAAAAAAATACACGCGCATAGGGCAAGTTCTATAACATGTTACAACTTGCCCCGTGGCTCATTATGTCTACTTAATGAAATATCTCAAAAACTACAAAATTTAGAATAATTTTTAAAAAAGCAAATGAAAGCCAGGTAAATTTACGATGTAACAATAAGGAAAAAACAATAAACAATTAATTTAATTTTAATAGTCAAAATCAAAATTTTCGTAACTATTTTTTTTACGAAACCTGGCCGAAATAGAGCTCGTGTGCATATTCTCTCATGTTGATGTCTCGTGGGGTGTTAGCGGTGTTTACGTTATCCTGCGAGTTATAAGAACCACATTCAGCAAAAAAATTAAATCAAAATGTTTTAAATTCCCGGTCAAAATTGAGTGTTACAACTTACCCCTGTTACAACTAGCCCCACGCTCCCCTACAGCCAATCTCCGACGGAAATTTGATTTTGAGACTTTGAACTTTTATTTTTGTATATTTTTACAGCAGAGTGCCATTTAAACAAGCAACATATTAAAACACTCAGTAATTTTTTTAGTAAAAAAGATACAGTTTTAACAAATTTACAGCTGATCGACGACGGAGATTTGAGATTGAAAGTTTCAAATTTAACTGTGACTTTTTAAAATCTTTTTTTTGAGAACAATGTTCCCGGTTTCGCCTATCCTTCGAATTCTAAACCTCTGCTTAATTTAAAAAAAAATCTAAACAATTGAACTCTTCTTTTTTCTTCTGTTCAGCTAAAACTAAAAGAAAAACTGCTGACATAACCCTCGTGTCTGTCTACTCACATCTCGCTGCTAATGAATGAACTTTAATTGACAAATTACTGCCTATTATATTATACCTATATCTCGCATATAAACAATCGCTTAAACATCTAATCTTCCACCGATCTTAATACGCATATGTGCATGGGCCCGTACTTAACTCAAGATAAAAATGCACTTCGTGATGTCACTATGACGATAAAAACTCTTGTTTAAAAAAAAAGGAAAAACAAAATTCTATTTAAAAATATAAACTTCCGAACAGTGTAATACTAATGTGCATTACTATATCTACAAGTCTTTCTCGCTAGAATGCGTGGCTAAAAAAAATGTAGCAGCATCATGTGATTCTTAAAATATGTTTTTAATCATGACTAAATGAAAAATCTTAATTCAAAGGATAAAACCGTGAAACGGTGTGATTGACGATCAAGTGGTCGTTGCAATTAATAATTCCAATGGCGAACGATTCAATGCAGCTTCGAACAATTTTTTTTTCTTCTTTGCAATCGTCCTTCATTCTCATTTTAATCTCTTATTTTTAGTCGTATCTTTCATCATAATCACGGGTCGTTGCACCGTCGAGCGATTTTTTTATTAGTTAAGTGGCTCGGGGAGAAGAATGATGGAGAGCAGATATCAGTCCGTATAAATACGATGGAAAATATACGTCCGTTGTTAGAGAGAACCGGTGGAATCTTGCGGCATTGCTGACGCTTCCTATCACATGGACATGGCAGGATAATTGCTTTGTCTCCTCTCTGCTCGTGTCCAGCGAGGAGAAACGATTTGCATTCTCTTTGCTTCCTCGCGGAGGAAGCTTTTGTTTTCATTGAACGAAAAATCCGAGATTTTCAGGCCGGTACGTTAAAAGTTTTTCGTAATTCCGGAAAATAGTTTTGGAAAATTGAATAATTTTATACGTTTGAAATTCAGTAATTTAAAAATTAAATACTGAGACGAACGGGTCATTTTTTAGGCAAACAAATTTTTTTTTTAACTGCTAAAAAAAAATGCAATCAAATTTGGATGATAGCAGCAATTTTATCAAATCTGAACTTTTTAACCGATTTAAAAATCCAATTTGCACCGTCCTTGTTATGGAATGTAATTATGCAAATAATTTGAGGTCGATACCTGCAAAATTACTAAAATTAAAACAATAAGAATTTTCTCTCACACACAAATAAGGTAAATGTCCCAATTATTGAACACTATCTTGTATTTTTATTATTTCTCATTCACCTGCATGCATTTACTTATTATAAAAATTTCATTACATATATGGAACTTTTAGCTATCGAAATGTTACCTTACTTGTGCAAAAAAAGCTTTAATTAATAGAGAAAAAAATTATTTAATCAGCAACGGTGACCCGATTTGACGTCTCGTGGTAACTGCTTATCGCTTTTGCTAAGACGCGCCGGTTCACGCGTAAGGGCATAAAAAATTCAAAAAATGTCGCATCTCGAAAAGTAAAGGCGTTTCAGGTTCCTCAGAAAATTTCTTACAAATAACAATTTTTAAATAAATTTTTTAATTAATTATTTGTTAAAAAATACGGTGTTCGATCATTGGGACATACAAAATGCAGTGTGTCCCAATTATTGAACACTCGAATTCTCCACGATGGCGTCATTAAACCCATCGAAACATCGAGACCGTTAACGCGTGACAGATCGTGTGAATCGGATTTATTTTTAAAAAAACTGTAAGTTCCTGAATAAACTTACCTTTATTCTTTTAATAATAACTCTGATCGTCAAATATATTTTTTATTTGTATTTTCGTGCAATAAACATAAAAAGAAAAGTAAAAAGAGAATATAACCTAAATGTAACCTAAAAATACGAATATAATGTTCAATATTTTTTGCTCTCCGATATTTCAGTCGAAAAACAAGAAAGCTGCGACAAAATCAAACAAAAACAGAACATAAAAACGAGGAAGTGAAAATAAAAATAAAATAAAGTTCGAGTTGAAAAGCAAAAATAAACCAAATGCTAATCAACAAAAAACCTGTCAAAAGAGATTAAATATATATTTTTGTATTTTTACATGATTAATGAAAGATTATTTAAGTGTTTGATTTTGCTTTTATTTCTTAATATTGTACCCAAAATAATGTTTTCAGAACGGAAAAATAATTCTCGAGAGTGTTCAATAACTGGGACATGCCTGTTCAATATTAGGTACATGGGCACTTCCAGTATTCAATAATTGGGACATTTGCATGCTTCACATTGTTATTCTTTTTTTCATTTGAAATCATTTAAAAATAATTTAAAGGGTAATTTTTCGAAAGTAAAAATATCAAAGTATCATTTGAACATGAAAGCGATGGTTTTTTTTCTTGATTTTTTTTTTTTTCACCGAATTTAATCTCCAGATCCTTAGCTGTTCAATAATTGGGACATTTACCTTATCTGGATATTTTTTTTTAAATATGATTTCTCAGCGATTTTGAATGTTTTTTTACCCTTAACTAACTGTATCTTGAAATCAGAAATTTGCCCCAGATTCGCCATTTTTTCGACCGTTAGTTGAGCTTTTTTTTATAACGAAACCAAAATTGATAAACACATTATTCTTGCTCATTAAACTAACGATGGAAAAAATGAGGAACCTGCAGACAATTCTCAAAATTACACAATTTCTCTTAGCTATTGGTTAATAATCAAAATTTGTTCTCAACGGTGACCATGGTTCAATGTAAAATGTGATTATACAAAATTACATAGTTTGAATTTCGAAAAAAAAATTCCGTCGATTTTAGGACTAACAACAAAGACTTTGGAGTCTCTATAGTGGTTAAACTTAATGCAATATGTATATAAAGTTCTGCGAGAGATCCGCTGGTACCCGGATATAAACACGGTTCATATAATATGAACCTTTTTTTGTGGCGCCAAAATTCGTAAGTCCAGGGCAGAGAATGTCTAACGAAGAGAAAGGCGTATCCTCGGCTTTTAAAGAACAAAATAATCTCAGTTACGCCCTTCACGTCATTACAGAGTGGTACATATGTAAACAGAGTGATACGAAAACTTACAACGAGCCACGAGAATCACTCACTGTAGCTATATTTCACTCGAGCCAAGAGAAGCAATGCAGATAGTTTCGTCCTGAGTAAATATTTGAAGCTCGGTCGTATAGCAAAGTTTTCAGGTATAAGATATATATCTAAATATATATAACGTTTGTGCCCGCAGGCAGTAAATTACAACAGCATTTGCAAGAGAAAAAATTTACAAAAATAATTGCCCAAAATAATAATCTTTGGGAAATTCGATTTTATAATGAAAACAAAATTCTATGCGGGACAACAAAAATCCTGCAGGCACGAGAATTCTGTGCGAATTTAAATACGTCGATAAAACCTACTTTTTTGAGCAATTTCAACGAGAAGTGTGTTTGATATAGGCAAATAATTGGCCCACTTGTGCATTAATTTTCCGCTTGATAGCTAAATAAATAAAGCTCAATCAAATACGGTCGTTTGATTTTTTCCACAGCAGAACCCATAAATCTGGCTCAGTGGTGATCAATAGTAATAGTAATAAAAATAATAATAATAATAATAATAATAATAATATTAACATTACGTATAATAAAAATATTAGCTTTGATATTCAAGCCTAAAGAGAGTTTCGCCGAACGACCTCAGGCACGTTTCAATGAAATGCTTTGATTTACGTATCGCGACTATGAATCGGAATAGCACATCGTAGGACTTCGATAAATTGTGTACATTCACGCGTACACAAAGTCGAATATTGAGCGAACGGTTCTGAAAGTCAGCCAGTTGCAGTTTGATATAGTTGGGAAATTTCGTCCATCCAATGACGAAGCTTATCATTTCTCATTATAGGGAGCCACAATGTGTGACGTCATTAAACATCAAACGACATCTGGTACCTTTCACAGAATTTTGATATTCTATCCTAATTGTAGGATATTGTTCTACAGTGATGAGGAATCGATTGAAATTCAAAAGAAAAAATTTGAGGTTTTTTTTTCCTTAATATTAAGGGGGAACGCCACTGTGGCCGAGCTAAAAACAGCCGATTTTCGAGGTTTTTTTTTTTTTTTGCAAGTAGGAATGATTATTTGAGGATCAGACAAAAAGCAATTTATTGTAAGTATATATTCAACTATGTTCATACAAATTTTTATTGAAAAATATTCAAAACTGACAAAGTTATTACCATGAACGTAATGAAATAATAAAAAAATGACTCCCAATGACAGCAATGAAAAATCGTCTGAAATAAAAAACCCAAACATTTTTTTAATCTACACGACAGTGACGGTCGTTAAGCGTAGCCATTTTTTAAAAATAATTTGTTTCACGAAGTAGCGCTGATTTGATTTTTTTTCTTTTTTTGGCGTTTTTTTTTTATTTTAAAAAAGTCTTAGAAAATAGTAATTTTAAAAATTTTGCAAAATCGGCTATGCACAACCTTAGCCAATGTGATTACAAAATTAAAAAAAAATTTTTTTTATCGGTTCATTGGTTTTCCAGAAATCGATGCCACCGTGTTGAAAAAAGTCTTTTTGAGATATAAGCGTTTGAAGTTTTCATTGCACATTCGCTTACTCTGAATGTAGTTACACTGAGAAAAAAAATTTGTTAAAAATGCAAAAATTTGTTTGACTAAACCAAATATTTGTTTCCGGACGTTCAACGAGATCATTTTGGTAATTTAACAAAGATACAGTGGAAGTTTTAGTTAAATCGGTTAAATCGTTGCTTGAGTGGGCAAAGTTTCAGTTCAATCGAATAAATATCTTTGTACCAAATAAATTGTGTGATTGAAAATACGAATTGTTTTTTTGTTACAGCTAAATTTATTTAGTTAAAATATACAAGAAATCAACGAAACATTTCTGTACAGAAACTCAGTAACGTGTAAATTGGACTAAACAGTATCTGGAAATTCACCAAATAATTTCGTTCACCTCATATCTTATGGTTAACCAAATCCATTTGTTGAATTAATTATAGTTTCATTATTTCAAACAAATTAATATTGAATCAACTAAATTTGTTTCAACTAAATGGATTTAGTTGTTTTAACTGAACTTTTTTCTCAGTGTATATATCTCGGTCAGTTTTTCAGATTTTGGGTAACAAATTTGTTTACATGTTTTTGTATATCTATACTTTAAGAAAATGGAAAAAAAATCGATTTTTTTTTACCCGTCACATTGGCGTTCCCCCTTAATTCGCAATTATCTCACCCATAGTCTATTTCATCGACGAGTTAATCAACCAAAAACGTCGAAGGTTAAAAATGGCTTTCGCATGGAATCATCGGTGAATTCACGAAGGTTCGGAAAATTACGGTCAATTCTCAAAATGACCCGCATGAGCGTTTTCAATTTAGCGAGATAAGTCGCTCGTTTCCCGATAATTCGACTCGGTGACCTTATGACTCAATTAACTATTGTCGAGGCGTGCGTATCGTTGGCTGAAGAGGCTTGCGGACAAATTGCTGAAGTTTCGAGACTTTATTTTTGGACTGAAAGAAATTTTCCTGCGGAACGAGGAAGTAGTTGGAAAGTAGAAGCGTTTGAGAGACCGACAGCTGGTCGATTTCATTTGGAATGCTCCGTATGACGTGAGAGAAGTGGGACGATCTCGTTCGACTAATAAGTGCTCATGTCGGTACATGCCGAAGGGTTTAATCGAATTCTAATGCTCGGGATGGCGAGGAACGTGGCAGAAGCGAAATGCGCTTCTAATGATCGTCGCAACACTCTCGGCGTCGAACTATCAGGCACTTCCTGCACTCCCCTTCACTCTTCCATCATTTAGCTGCCGGTGTGTGAATATCCTGATGCATGAATTTCTCCCCGTCTCCCTCTCCCTCATTCTGTCTTTCTCTCTGTCTGTGTCTTTCTCTCTCTCTCTCTCTCTGTCTCTCTCTCTCTCTCTCTCTCTTGCTCCTGCTCTCTTTCTCTCCCTCTCTCTCTTGCTCCTGCTCTTTCTCTCTCTTCCTCTCTCTCTCTTGCTCCTGCTCTCTTTCTCTCTCTCTCTCTCTCTCTCTCTCTCTCTCTCTCTCTTTTGCTCCTGCTCTCTCCAACTCTCTGTTTCTAGTACGTCATTACGGGAATTAACGTACGAGGGTTTCGAAATATCCGTTTCCGAAATTCCTGCACGAACGCGAGCCGAGAGGCTCTTCGTATTCGCGAATTAACGAAGTGAAGTTTCAACAACGCCACAAAACGAGGATCGACCTAAAGCGTCTGTTCAAAATTCCGGATTTTTCCAATCCGTGCGCACATCCCATTGATTTTTATGTCATGAGCAATTTTATCTCAGGGATTTGAGGGAATTCACTGAAAAAAGTATTTTACTATTTTTCTAGAAGCTCAGAAAAGCCGTCTATTTTATATCAAGTCCTAGGAAAATATTGTGATAAATAATTGTCGATTAATGAAATTATTAATTAAAGTTTTTTAATTTTCACATCAAGTGCAGAGAAACAGCTGATATAAAAAATCAGAAAAATTTAAGTGCCTTTAGAATCTGAATAATCATTAATAATTGAAGTTTCTAATTTTGACATAAAGTCTAGAGAAACAGCTGATAGAAAAAATCAGAAAAATGAAAGTGCTTTTCGAATCTAGATAATCATTAATAATTGGAGTTTTTTATTTTGACATAAAGTGTAAAGAAACAGCAGAAAAAATTATAAAAACTGAGTGCTTTTAGAAACTGGATAATAATATATTTTTTTAGCGATTTCTCGATGATTGATTGTAGACAAAATTGGTGATTTTTTTTTCTACAATTCCGAAATTTAAAAAATGGTTTTAAAAAATCGATTATTATGGACCAAAAAATTGTTTTAAAACCAATAAAATTGGGGTCTCCGTGGACAAAATTAGATGAACATAGTGAGGGAAATTTTGCAAAATACGAGAAATTCATATTTTTGTCAATAATCATTATGTAGCCTCTTCTTTAACAATAAGTAAATAATAATATAAAAAATGATTTAATCGCAAAATAAGTACGGCAGTTATCTAGAATTAATAACTAAACAACAAAACTCTTCAGAAATTAAATCAAAATCTTTTTAAACAAAATCCTTTATACTACAACGAAAGTATTAGCAATTAAGAACCATGGTCTCGACATTGATTAATGCAACGATCAAGGAATTATAAAAATCATTGCGATTAATATCAACGATGATAAATAAAAAATCGTAGGACCGGAATGAAGCACAATTATGAACGATGATAGTGAGCACCAGTAGTTCGGAATTAAACGAAAAATAATAAATCTAAATATGAGAATAAAAATTGCTTAATAAATAATTTTCGAGATATTGATTAAACGCTGATTCGTGGAACGACGTAATGAAGAAGAAGAAAACTGCTCCAGTTACCTTTTCTACTTTCCCGTTGTACCGTCATGTATTTTTTTTGTCCAATCACATTAACACATTTTTTAATGCGTAAAATTAGAAAAAAAAACATGAAATTAAAACGAAATATATTTTTTAAAAGTGAATAACGATTTTTTTCGATTTTTGGTCTAGCGCTTTTACTTCTCGATTCATTATCTCCAAAGTAAATTACGCATTAAAAAATTATAATTGAATCCTCCAGAATGAAAAGTTTTGGCACATTCGTCCTTTTTGCACCAGGGGTGAAATATGCCGCTCACTAACGACTTTAACTTCGGGCCTTTTAATTACTCATCACGTATCACTGACGATGCATCTATATATCTATGGGTCATTCCACCAATTCTTGACTAAAATTGTGCCAGGGGGTCTGAACTCTGCATAACGAGAAATTTTATTGAAAAGTACATAACAAAGAGAGCTTTCATGATTTTTTTCAGATTTTTTCGTCGAACCCTTCCAAAGATACAGTAGATCGAAAATTGCAAGATTTGCAATTATTGACTTTAGATATTAAAAATATCAGCCACTTGTAAAATTTCTAAAAATATATTAAATATTGGATTTTATGTAAAAAAAGCTCAGCTTTCTGAAAAAAATATTTTCAATTTCCTCCAGTGTCAGGAAAACCCCGAAAAATGAGGTCAAAAAGTAAAATACGCTTTTTCGACCAATGTATCATTTTTAATATTTTTTAAACTATTTTTTTCGAAAAGTTGAGACTTTTTTCCACGGGAAAGGTATGTTTCGATTGTGGGATTATTTAAAAATAAACCACAGCAAAATAAATTTTAAAGTTTCGTGATGAATTGCCGATCTGTATTGTGCTGCTGTTACGGTCGTCGCACGAACTATCGAATCAAGTTTGAAAATTTCTGTACATAGCATTATATTCAGCTATTATGTAGTGAATATATATGTTCAAAGTGTGAAGTGGGTAAGAAATTAAAATTATTATACAAAAGCGACATAAGAAGAATCAAATCTTTATTATTTATACTCTTCTTGTCACTGTTGACAGAGAAACATTTCTTACAATAGCAGAACCATGATTCTCGGCATCAGGGATAATACAATGCATAGATTGCGTCTTTTTTACAGCCACAGCATTAGCAAATCTTGACTTTAGCTGTGCTGCGCGTACTTCGTATTCCTCATTTGAAATGAAAGTGAAATCAATATTTGTAAATGACTCACGTGCCCAGTCATACAATGCCAATTATGATAAAATTTCGTTTCTCGTGCCCATTTGAAGAGATGCCCTTGCAGCGAGACGCTTGATCGTGTCTGCTAACCCATCACATGGTCCTTTTCCATGGGCTGTAGCAAAGAAATGCCATTCAGCCTTTAGCCCAAAGTCATTTACGTGGTAGCACAAATTGATGAATGCCGATTTGTTCTTGAACTGTTGTGGTGCTCCATCCAAAAATCATATTTTTCTGTTCTTGAACTGTTGTGGTGCTTCATTCGAAAAATATATTAATTTGTTGGAAGACGAACACGAATTGGCATTAATCAATTTGTGCTACCATGTAAATGACTTTGAACTAAAGGCTGAATGGCATTTCTTTGCTACAGCCCATGGAAAAGGACCATGTGATGGATTAGCAGGCACGATCAAGCGTCTCGCTGCAAGGGCATCTCTTCAAATGGGCACGAGAAACGAAATTTTATCATCCTTGGCATTGTATGACTGGGCAAGTGAGTCATTTAAAAATATTGATTTCACTTCTATGTCAAATGAGAAATACGAAGTATGCGCAGCACAGCTAATGACAAGATTTGCTAATGCTGTGGCTGTAAAAAACACGCATTTTATGCATTGTATTATCCCTGATGCCGAGAATCATGATTCTGCTATTGTAAGAAATGTTTCTCTGTCAACAGTGACAAGAAGAGTATAAATAATAAAGATTTGATCCTTCTTATGTCGCTTTTGTATAATAATTTTAATTTCTTACCCACTTCACACTTTGAACACTACATAATAGCTGAATATAATGCTATGTACAGAAATTTTCAAACTTGATTCGATAGTTCGTGCGACGACCGTAACAGCAGCACAATACAGATCGGCAATTCATCACGAAACTTTAAAATTTATTTTGCTGTGGTTTATTTTTAAATAATCCCACAATCAAAACATACCTTTCCCGTGGAAAAAAGTCTCAACTTTTCGAAAAAAATAGTTTAAAAAATATTAAAAATGATACATTGGTCGAAAAAGCGTATTTTACTTTTTGACCTCATTTTTCGGGGTTTTCCTGACACTGGAGGAAATTGAAAATATTTTTTTCAGAAAGCTGAGCTTTTTTTACATAAAATCCAATATTTAATATATTTTTAGAAATTTTACAAGTGGCTGATATTTTTAATATCTAAAGTCAATAATTGCAAATCTTGCAATTTTCGATCTACTGTATCTTCGGAAGGGTTCGACGAAAAAATCTGAAAAAAATCATGAAAGCTCTCTTTGTTATGCACTTTTCAATAAAAATTTTTGTTATGCAGAGTTCAGACCCCCCGGCACAATTTTAGTCAAGAATTGGTGGAATGACCCCTATATATTCATGTTTCATTCAAAAAATTCTACTGTCAACAGCGTTAGAGCCACCAGCAGTGAAATTCAATAAAGGTATCGTGTTTCATGTTTCAATGAATAACCATATTTTTCATCACTGGTCTGAATTATTATTGAGCAAATTAGGAATCGAGTGACCACAATCATATTGACACTTATTTCAGATTTTTCAAATGTGATTAAAAAAAATGCTTTGAAATGAATCAATTGCACAACTATTACAAAAAAATGGTACAAAATTATTGTACAATAAATTATCAAGCAATTGACGATAATAAGACCATTGTGATGTTAATAATCTTCAAAAGTGATTGTTTATTCCTCGAAAATTGTGTTAAGGGGTAATACTTTTGCAGTGAGCAATGCTATTCGGAACCAGGTCATAAAAAATTAAAAACAATGAATTCCATTATTCCAGTTTATTCTGCGATTCATCAAAGGAAATTTTCAAATTTGATATTAAAACAAAATGCTGGAAGTCTAAAGTAAGGATCAATTTTTGAAAAAAATAATGACACTTTTTATTCATCAAATTGAAAGTTAAAAAATCAATCATTAAAATAATAATTAAAAAATCAAATAATAAATTTTTACATATACAAATAGCGTTTAATTTTTTGGAAAGATGGATGCAGTCTTCATTTATGAATTTTAATCCGATTGCTTCAAAATTTCTGGCCAGAATTAATAAAATGATCGAATTATATATTTTTAATAAATTGACTCGTCAAATTTTGAGTATAGCCCCTCAAACTATTTTTCAATGCTACAAAACCATCTTCGATAGTAATGAACAAGTTTCATTTCTTTTTTTTTTGTCCTGTGGATTAAAGTCACTATCACGATTTCCCTTGCTCGCACGTTTTTCATTCACGTAGAGATAAGTGGCTTGTTATTTCTCCTCTTCTTTTCGTCTTCGTGCACTGAAACATTTGACCTTGCTCAACTTAAACCCCCAAAGAAAACCTCGCACAACCCTTTATTATACAAAAATACCCCACGATTATTCCATCGACTCCCAAAAATCCTTAAATTTTTCCTTTTACATAGAAAGAGTCGTCGTCATGGGTGCACTTTCTCTCCAAAAGTATCGTCCGCTTGTATCGACGAATATATTACTGAAAGGTTTTCATCGAGTTCACGAAAAATTCGCTGTCTTCGCGCCAATCTATTGACATGCGACAAATTTATAATTTTCTAATAAATAATTTTCTAAAGACAAATTTTTAGTTTCCCGACGAAACACAGGTACGTTGATATTTGTTATTTACTAATATTTGCAAGTACAAGAAAAGATCGAATAGCTTAAGCGCACGCCCTAACTTTTATCAATGGATTTCAAAGAGGGCAATATCGTGGAAAAGCTTCGAGCATTTCAGGCGGAAAAAAAGCACGGATAAATAATAATGCTGAATCCATCGAGGAGGAGGAGAAGAGGATTTTTTTTTTTACATTCAGTCCCAGAGAGCAGGTTTGAGAACATCGATATAAATAGTATCGAGTGTCGTGAAAAATCGTTCGAGAAGCGAAAAGAGAAATAATGACGTGGTCTTTCTCTCACTCTCTTTCTCGTTACTCTCGATCTCGAAACGAATAGAAAGACATTTAGCGAACGTCGATAACTCAGAGCTGCCGTGATTGCCTCACCATTCTATAATATACTTGCAATACAAGAAGACCGGGGCAAAATGGAACAATCGAGGAAATACATTTCGCTGCAATCAAAATATCAGGACAAAATTCATGTTTCCAGTCTTTGACGTTGAGGCTTGAATTATGCTTTCAAGTTTTTTTGTAGAAAATTTATAAAATATTTAGAATTTTGGACACAAAGTTTTTGCGTTTAACCCCCCGAGGTCAACAAGTATTGTGACCAAACTATCGGTCGGAAAAATCTCAAAAAATTTCAGAAAGTCCTTCAAACAATCTAGTTGATGTTTTAAAAATTAGTTTATAAAAAATCAAATGACTATATATTCAAAAAATGCATAAAGAAGAAATGAGAAAAGTAGTCGTGGGGTTGTTTTGACCCCGTCTGTCCACGGAAGGTTAAGGGGGGAAACCAATATAAATGGTCGAAGATGACGAGGAATTTCGGGATTTTTTCCAACGCAACCACCATTCATTCTCAACTTTGGAGGCTATTTTATTGTACATTCGAAGACTTGAGAAACATTTTTAAAAATAAAAAATAAGTATTCATCAGCAGCCTGCAACCAATCGTTGCTGAACGAATTTTTTCCGCGATGTCGAATCGCGGCAGCTATAGTTTTTTTGTTTTTCATCCGAAATAAAAAAACCAGAAACCTTTACATGCTCTATGAAAGTACGCTGTCGATAAACCAAGAAAAAGTTTCAAAAGTTGACTATTTTAATAGTGGCGGCACTCAGATAAAAAATATCGGATTTTCACCGAAAATTTTTATGCAAAAAATGATTGTTAAATTAATTTTTTTTTAATGGAGGTTTATCAACGAGGGTTTGCAATGATGTGTCTACAAATATTTCGTTGAAATGAATCGAATGAATAGTTTTTTTTTATCGCTGCCGCAAATTGCGAAAATGAAGTTTTGAGTAAATCGCGTTTTGAAGTTACTCAAAGTCCCTGGTACCTTAAAAAAATGTTTTTCAAGTCTTCGAATGTACAATAAAATAGCCTTCAAAGTTGGAAACGATTGGTCCAGTAGTTGCGTTGGAAAAAAATCCCGAAATTCCTCGTCATCTTCGACCATTTATATGGGTTTGCCCCCTTAATGACGATATGCATGACCTTGAATACATTATTGAACTATCTTGAAAAATCGTGCAAATTAACAAATTCTTTGTTAATAAATGCATCAACAATTACGGTAATTAGATTATTTAAAATAGTTTAAAAAAAATGGAATTAATCCCAAATTCAATTCGTTCTGATCATCTAATTAATTTGTGCAAAAAATTGTAGCTCGATAATTGCAAAATTCCAATAGTTCAAAGCGTTTACAAAAGATTTTTGAAAATTTCAAATTTAAAACAGAATCAAATTCCTCGATAAATTTTGCTCCAATTTTATTTCAACTGACATTATTATCATTTTGTGAAAAATTAATTTTATTTATTCTAAATATTTCTCGCTTTTTCAGCACATTTTTCAGACACACTAACATAAAAATTTCTAAAAAAAAATCACGGAAACGAATCTTCATGGGGAAGCAAAATTGTTGGGAAAAAAACAGTCCCCGGATTATTTGAAAGATTTATAACATTGTCCGAAGAAATTGAAAGTATAAATTCTCTTTGAATTCCCTCAAATTGATGACTCTCAAAGCGTTTTGCGCCGTTTAGTGCTCTTGGCAGTATCACAAAGGATCTCGTGTGTTAATTGCCTCCGAGGAATAAAAAAAGAAAAACCTCGCGATTTATCACTATTACCGGATACGTTTTTACCGAATCCCGAGTGAGTTTCTCTCACGATATATAGGCAGGAGTCCTGGGAAGATGCGCAACTTATTAATTATACGCGCGGAACTTTTTTTCTCTCACTCTCCAGAGGAAAAGTAAGAGAGAGCGAGAGAGCTTGTCGAGTACGATATAGATTGGGGCACGAGAGAAAAGTATTATATGAGAACGGGAAAAGCTCTCACGTGGCACTGGCAATACGCCAAAATCCGTCCATCTTCGTTGCATCGAGAGAGGAGAGAGCAAGGGAGAACGAGAAAGAGAGAGAGAGAGAGAGAAGGAGATAAAGTCCTCGGGAACTTTTCAACGAAAACTCATCCTCGTTCCTGCCGATGGCAAGGATTAATGTTCGAGAGTATAAGAATCCGTCGCTTTTACTCGCCAGCCTGGTCCCACGATTCTCGCGATTATTCATCGCACTTTTTTGCATTCATGAAAGGAAAATGCTTTTTCCTTTTATCATCATTCTCTTCGTCAATGAAGTTTGTTGGCTTGATAAATAATAGGATTTTCGTCAAAAGTGCCGACGACGATTTGCATATAAAGATAGGAGCGAATTTGTTGCAGCGAATTTTTTGGGTACTCGAATTTGTTAATTAATGTTGGCCTGAACCGTGGGTTTCAATCGTCTGGCATAAATCGATATTTTCGATCGACGCTTATAATGCATCATCGCTATAAATGTCAAGAATTTATAACAAGTGTGTATACATTTGGGCCAGTCTCCGTCAAATCGTAGAGAAAATCACGGCAAAATAATCGGAGCAAAAATCTCCCAAAGCAAATCTTCTTTGGGTCTCAGACTTGTATTTTATTTTTGGGATCTTTTTGCTTCGGGATTTTTTTCGGAATATTTTGACGTGGAACCAGTCAAACCAGTCAGTTTTGCGTGTCTTCAACGTCTTTTAATTTTTATCATTTTTCTAGTGTGATTGTACTAGAAAATTATAAAAATCAAAGGAATTGAAGAGGCATAATTTTCTGATTCGACGTGGATTTTCCTATGAATATACATGTGCCATTCCCTATCAATTCAACAACGTTTTATCGGTGACCCCCTTCGATTTTTTTCAAAAAAGAATTATAAAATTCTACGTAAAAAAACAAAATTTTTGACATTTTACCGAAGATGGCATTCAAATAACTTCATATTTTTAAAAAAATCGTTTTTTTTTTGTAATTTTGATCTTTTTTCCTTCTATGACTACAATGGTTGCTTTCAATGATGTTGAAATAAATCATTTAACTTCTCCCACATATTTCCTTTATAAATTATAATAACTAACATTAAGAATTACAATTCAAGTACGTTTTGCACTTTATTCAATTTTTGTTACATAACAATTGTAATTCTTAATGTTAATAATTATAATTTACAAAGGAAATATGTGAGAGAAGTTAAATTATTTATTTTAATAACAGTGAAATCAACTATTGTAGTCATAGAAGGAAAAAAGATCAAACTGACAAGAAAAAACCGAAATAAATTTTTTTTAATACGAAGTTATTTGAATCCCTTCTTCAGTAAAATCTCAAAAATGTTGTTTTTTTACGTAGAATTTTATAAATTCTCTTGAAAAAAATCAAAGGGGTCCCATTGAAAAAAAATCAAATTTGTTAGCTTAACATTACATTTTACATTAACATAAAAAATTTTTTTTTATGAATTTGCAATATTTTTTTTCAAAAAGAACATTGAAAAACAAAAAAAATGACCTCTTAGCAAATTAGTCCATCTTGGTTATTGTAGAAGTTATGATTATTTTAATCATATTTTTTCAAAAATCAATAACTTCGGGACGGAGAGTTGAATATTTATGTGAATACTTCTTTTTGCATATACAATAACAAAATAAAAAAAAATCGAAGGGGGACCCCGACAAAAAGTCGTTGAATTAACATGGAATGACTCATATGTACTTACAAATCGCAGTAAAACATAGATATGTGTACCAATATTATTGAGACTATGTTTACCGCATCGTATATCATACATGTGTTAGTGCTCATGAAAAAAAATGTCAAGTCTCTCGTGTTTAGTCCTGATAAGTCGCCGTGCAAAAATTGCTTAAAACGAGACCATAAACGATTTAAAAAAAAAACCACGAGTATAAAGCTCGACGTTAATGCAAATATTTGGGAATCGTTGTAGAACAATTTTCAAGTGTTTGAATTTCTAAAATTCACCCTATTCTCATTTATTACCATCTTGATCCCTTTGTCACTTGCTTCTGCTTTCCCTCGTTATCGATCATCTAAAAAATTATGCGCGGATGGAAACTTGGACGGAAACGAGAACGAGCGAGCGAGAAATACGAGATTTATATGAAAAAGGCATGAAAGATTGAAAGTTCGAAGCGCTGGAGAACGTTAAATACTTCGGCACTTGTGAAACCCGTGGAGTGAAAATCTGCGGTGCTTAAAATGCGTTTTATTTGTGCATGAGGGTAGTTGGGGCAAAACAGTCCTCTGGGGTGTGAAATGGACTGCCTGATGAATTTTGAATGTTGACAAAAAAAAATGAACATTTTTTTCTGGATCCACTACACTGGAAGACACTCTCAGGGTACTTTTGACAGTGGCGTCGTTATTTCTTTCAGCTCAATATTTTCCTAGATGGCCATTTTGTCCCGTCTACCCCTTTATCTTTTTGTATACATCAAAAATTTGTGTGATATGTATATATTTCTCCAGCAGCGCAAAGCTGTCGTTTCACAAAGTTAAAGAGGATTCTCGTTATGAAACAGCCTCCCGACAGGAGTTTGTACACGTCTGGGCGTTATGCCTCGGCATATCCCACAACGCCTTTCTCCCCTTAACATTTTATCAAGCCCTCAAGCACAAATATACGAACACCCTCACACTCACAAGCGTCCTCTTGGCATCGTAGTTTTCCCAGATTGACGCTAGATTCTCGCACCACTGAAATACGAATGAGAAAGTTTTGCGATTTGAGGCAAATGCGTCCTCTGTATGAAGCATTCTCATTGAAGTGCATCGCTTCTAATTGAATTAAAATTTTGAAAATTCGAATGCCCCTTAAGATTCGAAACTGAAACAACTGTGGGAAAAAAATATAAAATCAAGAAAAAAAACCATCGCTTTCATGTTCAAATGATACTTTGATATTTTTACTTTCGAAAAATCACCCTTTAAATTATTTTTAAATGATTTCAAATGAAAAAAAAAGAATAACAATGTGAAGCATGCAAATGTCCCAATTATTGAACACTGGAAGTGCCTGTGTCCCTAATATTGAACAGGTATGTCCCAGTTATTGAACACTCTCGAGAATTCTTTTTCCGTTCTGAAAATATTATTTTGGGTACAATATTAAGAAATAAAAGCAAAATCAAACACTTCAATAATCATTTATTAATCATGTAAAAATACAAAAATATATATTTAGTCTCTTTTGACAGGTTTTTGGTTCATTCGCATTTGGTTTATTTTTGCTTTTCAACTCGAACTTTATTTTATTTTTATTTTCAACTTCCTCGTTTTTATGTTCTGTTTTTGTTTGATTTTGTCTCAGCTCTCTTGTTTTTCGACTGAAATATCGGTGAGCAACAAATATTGAACATTACATTCGTCTTTTTAGGTTACATTTAGGTTATATTCTCATTTTACTTTTCTTTTTATGTTTATTGCACGAAAATACAAATAAAAAATATATTTGACGATCTTAGAGTTTATTATTAAAAGAATAAAGGTAAGTTTATTCAGGAACTTAAAGTTTTTGTTTGAATAAATCCGATTCACACGTTAACAGTCTCGATGTTTTAATAGGTTTAATGACGCCATCTTGGAGAATTCGAGTGTTCAATAATTTGGACACACTGCATTTTCTATGTCCCAATGATCGAACACCGTATTTTTTAACAAATAATTAATTAAATTTTTTTTTTTAATTGGTATTTGTAAGAAATTTTCTGAGGAACCTGAAACGCTTTTACTTTTTGAGATGCAACAGTTTTTGAATTTTGTAAGCCCTTACGCGTGAAGCGGCGCGTCTTAGCAAAAACAATAAGCAGTTACCACGAAACGTCAAATCGGGTCACCGTTGCTGATTAAATAATTTTTTTCTCTATTAATTAAAGCTTTTTTTGAACAAGTAAGATAACATTTCGATAGCTAAAAGTTCCATATATGTAATGAAATTTTTATGAATAAATAAATGTATGCAGGTGAATGAGAAATAATAAAAATACAAGATAGTGTTCAATAATTAGGACATTTACCTTATATTGAAAATAGAACTAAGAAACGATTCAGGGTGTTTTTATTGGGAATTTCATGTTGTGTCAAGTGGGCGAAAGATTGCTAGAAAAAGTTTCATGGAAATTTGACGTTAATCACGAGGCATAAAGTTTTGGCGTGGAATTCACTGTATGTGTAATAAAATTCTGAAGTACTGGAGCGAAGGTTTGGTGCTCAATTCCCCTGACCTCGTAGGTACGTGTTTGCGTACAAACGCAAGTAGACGAAGCCAACATATGACACAGGATCATTCCCGGGGGCTGTTGGAAAATTTTGCACCGCGAAATTTGCTCTTTGCACGCACGTGATCAAGCTTCCGGGGACACCAGATGCCACTGCAGAGACGAGATTTTCACATTTAATCCGACGATGATAATAAATTCATTATATGACTGATTCCCTCGAAGGTCACCATAATTTTCCGCCTCGGGCTCCCAAATTACCTTCGAACCTGAGAATTTGATTACGGATGTCGAAGAGACGTAAGTAATTTTATTATAGACTTTTTATGAGTTTGTTTAGCTCTGGCGTATCCTTGCATTATTTGTAATATATATATGGGTCCTCCCGTCATATTTTGCAACTCCGATTTAAATGATATTTGGCTATCTTTTTATGATTATTGCAAAAGGTATCCCTGAGTTTTTTCATATTTTTTCGTTCAGCCAATCGCGAGAAACGAATTTTCGAAAATTTTGTTTAAAAAATTATTCATAGCTGATTCGACTGATTTGTGTCCTTCGATTTTTTTCAAATAATTCTCAAAAATGTTAGTTCCTAAAACACAAGTTTTAAGCTCGGTCCGGTAATGGTAAAACGATAGGTACTATTTTTTGAAAATTCGAGGAAAAATCGTTCCCATCATTTTCCCATTACCAAACCGGGCTTCAAATTTGTGTTTTGAGAACTAATATTTATGAGAATTTTTTGAAAAAAATCGAAGGACACAGAAAATTAAAAAATTCGTATTTTAGCTTCAAAATGAAAACAAAAATCAATCGAATTAGCTATGAATAATTTTTTACATGAACTTTCGGAAAATTCATTCAAAAACGCACAATTAAAGAAGAAAAGTTTCAAATCGGAGTAATTTTCACCAAGTTATGGCTATTTGAAAAGAAAAAACCAGCAAAATTTTCAAAAATTTGTATTTCGTGATTGGCTGGACAAAAAAATTTGAAAAAAAATCAGGAATACCTTTTGCAATATCATTAGCCAATTATCATTAAAATCAGAGTTGCAAAATTTGACGGTAGGACGAGTTGGCATGGAATGCCCCATATTTAGTTATAAGAATAAAAGTCACTTTTGGAATTTTTTGCCATAATTTGCTCCGTAGCAAAACAATTGCGGTAAAAAATTAAACAAAGGAACTTCTCTTCGATATAAGTAACCCAAAGTCTAAATTACAAGAAAATTTGGAAATCACGTTGATTCTCGATAAAATCATTCATATATACATATTTATGTGTACCTCGCTCGCTCGTTCATCGAAATTCGTCTCCCCGCCGAGGGCGATTTGATATTATCGCATATTAAATTATAAATGTATATTTTCTGTAATCCCAATGCTCCCTACAATGTTTACACGCATATGAGAATAAAAAATCGAATTTAATAAATAAATAAAAAATGACGAAGTTTCTCGTTACGCTCGATCCGGATTTTCATGGGAATGATACTATTTCCAACTCAATGAAAAAATTTCACTTGTCGCGTTACATGTTACAGGATACCTTGTAAATCCAGTTGAAATTACGATTAATTTTCGCTTCCGGCATAATGGAGATATTTTCAATAATTCAAAAATAATTATCGCCATCGAATGATCGTTAAAGCGTGCTTGTCGTATAATTTTTCAAAACAGGATCCGGCACGAGTTACACGTGGATCCGAACGTCAGATTTAAAACACAAATCTTTCGATTAGAAAAAACGAAAAAACGATCGGGATAACGAAAATGCAAAATGATGGGGCTTTGGGAAAAATTAAACCGTCGACTCCCACAAAAACTTCGCAGAAAGGTAAAAGACAAATGTTGAAAAGAAAAAAAAAGATGACAGGCGGAAAAGCATTCTTATGTAATTTTTGATAATTTTTTTTTTTCAATTAATTATATCACGTAATACAAATTCGAGGGCAAGTCGCATCGAATATTTGTTTTTCTTTTTATTGAATTTTTTATTTGTTGTTCGAAAGAGCCTTTTCGCTTATTACATTTACATATTCACGCGATTTCGTTCGATGCTTTATCACGATTACATATAGTTGACGCGCTCGTAGTGTCCGCTATATTGATTATACTATATTATAATTAAATACATATCATATTTTGATAGGTAATGTATTTAATGTATTTATATAAACAATTATCTCCCATCCGTATACTTTATAGAAATAATCGTTGATTCTATTGAAGGGTTGAAAAAAAAACGTTTTGATACTTTACATTAGTGTTCCACGCTTCGTAACGATCGTTCGCTTTCATAAAGTATTTTTTTTTATAACCTAAAAAACATTTGTCCAATATAGGAATAAGATAACAGTGCAGTTTTTTTTAAATAACCAAGATCGTTCTAAAAATTATATTTTTTTACAAACGATTTATGCTAATTTTTAATTTAACGATTTTTTGTATCGATCACGTAAAAATCGATCACGATTTTTTTTATCGATCACGTAAAAATCGATCACGATTTTTTTATCGATCACGTAAAAATCGATCACGATTTTTTTTATCGATCACGTACAAATCGATCACAATTTTTTTTTTACTGTAGAGGAAATCCGAAATATATTCCATTTATTTGCTGTAATTTCAGAGAAGATCAGAAAGGAAATTAACTGTTTGCACTCTCCTTCAAATTTCACAAAATAACTATGTGAAGACTTTATATCAAAAAAAAATATTTTTCAAAATTAATTTTTTGACAGAAATTTTGTTGATTATTTTTCCGACCCAAATGTCGGCCAATAGAATTGCACCATTCGACGTCACGTGGTACAACCTACATGGTATTATATTGATAATTTTTTGATTATTTTCTCTGGTAGTTGCTATATATAAAAAACAAAACATGATCCAGTCAAATTAACCACACGTCAAACTGACAGGTTGAATTCAATTGTGAAAATTGGAGATTTTGCATGAAAATGAGTCGATTTGGAGTTTGTTCTCTGTCCACCATTGATAAAAAAGTCAAAGGAAATGTTCCCATTAATACGGAGAAGGCAAAAAAAACAGTTTGGAACCAATTTACTACTGTTAACTGTTCATTTCATCTCATGGTGCAATTCTATTGGCCGACATTTGGGACGGAAAAATAATCCCCCGAATACCACACGAGCTTCAAAATTATCTGGCATTTCCCTCAAGGTTCCCTGCAAACAAATAAAGTCGTCAAGTTTTTCAGGAAAAACTTGACTCCTTCATTTGTTTGCAACGAACCTATCGGGAAATACCCGATAATTTTGAAGCTCTTGTGGTATTATAAGTGAAAATTTCTTTAAAATGATTTTTTATTCGAAAGGTGCTCTGTTTCGATTGCGAATGAAGGAAAAGAGAAATAGAAAACATTACAAGACTGCAGAATAGAGATCATCGAGATTAAGCTGGTACAGACGAATCGCGTGATCGTCGGATATAAGTTCGACATCCTGGTAAATTCTCTTCGACGACGAGAATTGATCGAGAAAGAGAGTCCATGCCGTTTGAAAAAGCCTCCGTTGGTCCGTGTACACATATATCACTCTGTATTCTATCTCGCGACTGGAGATCCTTTCTAATGAATCAGGATTACTTTGGGAAAAAAAGGAGAAAAAAAAATCGAGTCGAGCAAAAACTTACGAACCGGTCGTAAGTCTTTGTACAAATGGGCTCGCGTGTCCACGCGAGGACATTTATAAATCCTGAGCCAAAAGAAAATGACCAACTCGACGAATTTTTCACTACACGAGAATTAAGGATGTTGAGTCCCTATGAAATCTTATAATGTTAATTGTTCAATACATAGCTTCTTAATCGTCGTGAAATTTTTACACGACCTCCTGATTACTTCATGTAAAGTCATATAAATTTTTCAGAATTCTATCATCATTACTTCAACCTCCTTAAGGGTTAAAATGAAAAATGATGAGAAAATTCTGAAAATTTGGTGTGTTTTTGTATGAAGTATTTAAGAGGTCGTGTAAAAATTTCACGACGATTAGGAAGCTCGTTATTAAAATATTAACATTTTGATAAGAACAATTTTTTAAACAAATCAAAAAAATATTTATCAATAAACTTCGTTTTGTTTCCATTGCTTTCAATATAGCGTAGATATTAAAAAATTTAGAGGTCAAAAAATTTTTCGTGATTTTTTTTTGTTTTCGCCACATAACATTTTGTAAGCTGTTTGATTTTTCATCATTTTTAAAGAAGAAAGTTAATGAAAAAAAAAATATAAGAATGGAAGTCCACAAGACTATACATTTAATTTAATTTAATTTGTTAATGTTAATTGTTCGATAACGAGCTTCCTAATCGTCGTGAAATTTTTACACGACCTCTTAAATAATTCATCCAAAAACATACCAAATTTTCAAAATTTTCTCATCATCTGTGATTTGGGACTCAACATCCTTAACCGACTGTGAACAATCGTCCTTTTTTCATGGTGGACCTTATGAACAAATTGGGTCTCTTACTCTTTTATTTAGGAAATGAATGTAAATTGTGCAAATGCAAAATTCTTCAGGCTTCAGAAAATCAATATCAGGAAAATCAATCAATCAATCAATATTCAGGAAAAAATATGCAAATTTGCCATCTCCTCAATTTTTATTTGCCATCATAACTCAATAAAATATAAATTATCTGACACATTTTTCCCCCCATTTTTCTAAATTTATAAAAATTTTACAAAAGTTAAAAAATAAGTGGTACAAGAATGAAAAATCATTAAGGGTTTATACACAGTCAAGAGGTCGGAAAAAGAGATTTTTCAAGTTTTTTTTTGGAAAGGTTATTTAATTTAGTAGCGTAAAAATTTATATACATATTTTTGTAACTTTTAACTATATTTTGAAATTTTTCGTTTTAAAAAATGATGATTCTTGAAGCCGCTGTAGCCGATCTAGGTCTTTTAAAAAAAGGCGTCTTGCGACGAGCACAATATCTCTGGATTGGATCATCCAAAATAAAAAAATGTCGTTAATAAGAGGTATAATCTAGTATTTAATGAAACGAGTAAGCAAAATATCAATTTGCAACAAAATTGCGGCTTCTAAAAAAAAAATCGATTTATGATAAAAAATGTTGACTTAAATTTTTGATAAAATGGAAAATATTTATCGTTAAAGGCTTCGATTAATTACAAAAAAATATATTCATAAATATAAATATATTTATATTTATCGATTTTTAAAAAATCCTGACTGCGTATAATCCCCTTAAAACAAAAAAAAATTACTATCTTTCCCTCAATTCGATCACGAAATAAAGATACTTCTTCACGCTCAATCAATTAGCAATCACTTTTCTGAGATAAAAAAAAAACACTCAATAAAATTCTTTGCAGTTAATTAATTGCTCGTGGATGTCGATAAAGAAGAAATCCGCGAGTTTTTCGATTTTTGGGTTTTATTGCCACGAGAATCGGTGAAACAGCGACGAAAGTCGTTTATTCTCACACCGGAAAATTAGCCCCGTCGTGAACGCTGATAGCCACCGCCCTCACCCTCCGGCAACCCTCTCGGGCAACTGCGGAGAGAAAGGGCGCGCTCAGACCAAGCATTTGGCTCGGTTATACATGCACGAAAATACATAGCGTTGTAACCATCCTCGATTTTCATCCAGAATTCCATGCGATTCAGCTTTCTCTCTCTCGCAACACACCGATGTATATACAGGCCAAGTTTGTACGTGACTCGCTTCATTTCCGGCAAGTAAACGAACATCTCGTTGTCGTTGTTTCCGTCTTCGTCTCGTTATAACGCATCTCTCTTTCTATCGTATTATACGATGTAGTCATCCTGAAGCTCGAAAATTTCGAGCGTTTGATAAAATTCACTAGTGTCACGAAAACGTTGATTTACGAGGCAAAAAATAAAAAACTACCCCTATGCAACAATGAATTCGAAAAACATTCGAGTTATCGCCCGCCTGTGCTTAATTTCGCGTTATTTTCTGAAAATCACGGACACAGATAAAAAATGCACTAATTAATCTTTCATTCAATTAAAATTGTTTACTTAAATGTCCAACAAAGACTGAAATATGTCGAATAATTTTTTGCAGTGAGAAAACCGTTTATTTGTTGTAAACAAATATATTTAGTTAGCACTTTTACTTAAACATTCCTGAACTGTTATAAAATTTTGTAGTCGTTAAGAAATATTTTGTTTATATCAAACTAATTTATTAACTCTTAAAAAATAATTGATTTCACCAACTTTACATTTTTTAATAATTAACAAATCCTGATACATTGTTTTCTCAGTATGTGGTGAACCTTCTCACCCATATTCGACGTGAGAGCATTTTTTTTTTCCACAACTTCGCGGCCATTTTTTCATGCTTCCACATTTTCATGCAGTTTGTCCTTTTATGCATTAACCAGGCGCACGATGCGGACAATTTTTCCGCGAAAATAACGTATTCAGCGTATACGCAATTTATTACACGGGGTGCATTAGGTTGTCGCGTAAAAAAAAAAACGTACCCCAAGTTTTAATACCGAATACATTTTCACACGATCCCTTTCATAAAGAGGATCGTTAATTCTATTATTCTTCCGTTTATTTTACATTTAACTAATGTTTTTTTTTTATTTCATTCAACCATCCGCATTAATTCTCGACGAATAATGAATTATTTTTACTTTAAGAGAGAACGTCAGTTAATTACAAGCTGAGGAATAATTCATGAGGCAAAAGTTTTATTCGCGCATTTTGCTCGTCTGCTATTTTATTTTTTTCTCCATTCACGTATACTGCGTTTTTTCGCAGTTTGAAGAATCGTAAAAAAATATATATATATCGGTACAGCGACATTCGAGGATTATTTCTCCTTGGGGAATGTACGTATCGTTTCATCGATGAATTTTATGATCTTTCACTTCGAACTTGCGCGCTCTTTATCTGGTCATTTTCATTCGCGTATCGCTGAAAATGGGTAAAAAAACATCAACGTATATCGATGAACATGCATGACCCAATTCTCAAAGGGCGTCAAGCATGTTCTCGATATTTGCGTTACGCCCTTCTGACTTTGATCAAACATTGTCTATTATATAGCTTCACGCGAAAGATCCATAGTTTATGTGTGAGGATTCCGCAGGAAGTGTTATACGATTGCCTCGAGAAACACTTTCGTTGATAAACCTGCAGTTAGAGGAGACCTATGTATATGGGGCATTCCGAATCAACTCGACAAAGGTTGACCCTCGCGAATTTCGGCAATGATTTTTTCTACAATTGTTTCGACTGTCAATTTTGTCAGATTTTTAAATGACTCATATTTTTTGTAATCGTTTTTTTAACCTCACAAGATCGCTATTTTATTGAGGATGAAACAAAAAAAACCGCAGTTTTATATGAAAATATGAGTCTTGAGTGTAAATAAAAATCCTTTTTTATTTTAAAAAATTGTGAAAAATAAAAAAATAATGTGGAATCATCGTCGACAACGGTGAAAATATTTGAATACCGACAATATGATTGCGGAAGACTATTTAGGAATTGATAACAGTGTTTCTGCCACTGATAAAAAAATAGGAAAAAATGCACTTAAAAAACAGTTTATTTGTAGTAAAGAAATATATTTAGTTGGCACTTTTACTTAAATATTCCTTAACCATTAAAAAATTTGTTAGTCGTTGAGAAATATTTTATTTGTGTCAAAATAATTTATTAACTGTTGAAATTTTTTCATTTAATTTATTAACTGTTAACAAATAATTTATTTCGCCATATTTAACTTTACATTTGTTAACAGTTACTAAACCCTGGTACATGGTTGTACTGAGACTCCCAATTTTTTCAGATTTTCTATTCTGACTGAATTTTTATTGTAATTACTTTGATGATTTCACAAAACTGCTATTTTATTAAGGATGAAATAAAATTCCTTTTTTTATTTTAAAAAATTGTGAAAAATTATAAAATAATGTGGAATCATCGTCGACAAGGGTAAAAATATTTAAATACCGACAATATGATTGTGGAAGACTATTTAGCAAAGAGATAACGGTATTTCTTCTGCTGATAAAGAAAAAGAAATAATCTGATGAGTATAATCCTGTTTTATTATATAAAAAAATTTATCATATTTTATCATTCAATGAAGTTTATTTGATAAAAAGGGCCAAATAATAAGGAATACCAAAATATCTCAGTATGGCCCATTTACACTGAGAAAACAGTATATTTATATGTACGAGGATTTGTTAACTGTTAACTAATATAAAGTTGCATGGATATGGCGAAATAAATATTTTTTAACAGTTAATAAATTATTTTGACACAAATAAAATTTTGCCATAAGAACACGAATATTTCTTAACGACTAACGAATTTTGTAACAGTTAAGGAATATTTCAATAAAAGTGCCAACTAAATATGTTCCTTTACTATAAATAAACTGTTTTCTTAGTGCAGTTGAAAAATATTGTTAAAAAACAGCATATTTTTGAAAATTTTATTCAATTTGGTTATTTTTGATGGGAAAAAAGTTATGAAATTATAGATCATGAGAATAATCCAAAATAAATAGAAGAATAATCGCAAAAAAACAAAATACAATTCACGGGGGTGAAATTTTGTTGAATTGACTTGGAATATCTCATACTTAGTCGTTTGCGGCCTTTATGAAGGTGATGTTTATCGAGTCTACGATCGTCGTCTACGAGTATCTTGCTATGAGCTTTTCATATCATTTCCGGAATACGAAGTGAATTTACGCATGCACATAACCAATGTATTTCTTCGAAAATAGATAGGACTCAAGATACATGTGTATATATATATATATATATATATATATATATATCATTCGAGAGCTTACTTCTCATCCGCGATTCACCGCGAACACTTCTCGTGGACGATATCGATTTTTCAAACACCCCCGATGTCATTTACCCCGGCAACGAGAATTTTGAATCTCATCAGGACACGTTTATTATTCATCGAGGCCAACGAATGTCATTCTCGGATATCGAAAATAGAGCAAGAAACAGAAACTAATGAAATTTTCGATAAATCACGACTCAAATATCACAAAAATTGGAAAAATATATATTTCATATCGACAAGCTCATGAAGAAGATTTTTGCAAGCGCACCAATATGACAAAGAAGTAATGTAATAATATCAATAATGCAAAAATAAAATCACTGTATTTCCATTACCATAATGAGATTCAACATTCTTTTCGATTCGGTTTTGATGAGTGAAATGAATATTCAAACTTTTTTTCAGTAATTAAAAAGAGTGCTCAATTATTAGGCACAATATACCAACGAGTGGAATAATTTTAATACTCATTCGACGGTGAAGAAAATATGAGATTGCAATATTTCACTTTTATCCCATTTATTCTATATTTGGAGTACATAAATTTGCTCGATGAACATTGAAAATTAATATCCAGATAATTTATCAAATTCGGAAGATGGGATTAATCATTGATACTAATTAAGCATTAATTAATCAGGCGCCAGTCGTCCCAATGATAATATCTATAACCAATTCGTTATTATTAATATCAAAGAATCGATAGGGAAAATACATAGGTATTGAAAATTTAATCGCTTCACAAACTTATTCCATACGTTCTTTTCTTTTATTTCGTTAGAATTCTGACCTCATCCCCTCAAGCATCTTCTCTCGACTCTTCAAAACGTTATCACAATTTCACATTCCCGGTATTATATGAAATATGCTTGCGGCAAACGCTTTCGCGTTCCCTCTACAAGTGAACTCAACGAATTTCTTATTTAATTTAATTTTTTTTCCACTTCCTCCCGCGCGTTGGCCGACTTTTTTTTTTATTCCTTTCTCAAAGCGCGGCGCAAAAGAGGAAAGAGGCAAAGGGAAAAACGTTAGGTGGAGAGAAAAAAAAAGTAGGTCACATCGTCGGAGCCTTCAAGGGAGACAGGAAGGTGGTTGCGAGAGATGAAAAACGTGTACAATGTTAGTCGTTGCCCATGAACAATGAGTCAGAGAGAAGACTCGAGTGTATACGTGCTACACGATGCGGCGAATTATATTTTCTCATCGTTGTCGTTGACGTACTCGTTATTATTATTCTCGTCTACAATCCAAATGTACACGATTTTTCGTGGATTTAAAATTTTTCATCTGTCGACCGTTAAATTACTACAAAAAAAAAACATGCGCAAAATCGACTTTGACGAATGTTTCTTTTCTGTCCCATCAATTTCTTCATTGAGTCCGATCAATAGGCCCTGAAATATCGTCGAGAAACGATAAATCGTTCAGAGCGTTGAAATTAGTCTCGTTACAGTGAAGTTATTTAAAAACATTGCGTTTAATGAATAAATCCATTTATTTATTTATTGAATACGAAAATTTCATTATATTTCTCATCGTTGTCGTTGATGTACTCGTTATTATTATTCTCGTCTACAATCCGAATGTGGACGGTTTCTCGTGGATTTTAAATTTTTATTCGTCGACCGTTAAATTACTACAAAAAAAAAACATGCCCAAAGTCGTCTTTGGCGAATGTTTCTTTTCTGTCCCATCAATTTCTTCATTGAGTCCGATCAATGGGACCTGCAATATCGTCGAGAAACGATAAATCGTTTGGAGCACTGAAATTAGTCCCGTTGCAGTAAAATTATTAAAAACATTGCATTCAATGAATAAATCCATTCATTTATTGAATACGAAAATCGAATTATATTTCTCATCGTTGTTGTTGACGTACTCGTTATTATTATTCTCGTCTACAATCCGAATGTGGACGATTTCTCGTGGATTTTAAATTTTTCATTTGTCAACCGTTGAATTAGGTACTACAAAAAAAACATGTCCAAAATCGTCTTTGACGAATGTTTCTTTTCTCTCCCATCAATTTCTTCATTGAGTCCGATCAATGGGGCCTGAAATATCGTCGAGAAACGATAAATCGTTCGGAGCGTTGAAATTAGTCTCGTTGCAGTGAAGTTATTAAAAAACATTGCGTTGAATGAATAAATAGATTTGTTTATTGAATCCGAAAATTGAATTATATTTCTCATCGTTGTCGTTGATGTACTTGGCATTATATTCTTATCTACGATCCGAATGTACACGATTTCTCGTGGATTTTAAATTTTTCATTTGTCGACCGTTTAATTACTACAAAAAAAACGCCCAAAATCATCTATGACGAATTTTTCTTTTCTGTCCCATCAATTTCTTCATCGTGTCCGATCAGTGGGGGAATAAAATATCGTCGAGAAACGATAAATCGTTCGGAGCGTTGAAGTTAGTCTCGTTGCAGCGAAGTTATTAAAAAAGAAATTGCATTCAATAAATATATAGATTTATTTATTGAATACGAAAATCGTACCTTAAAAAACAATTTGATAAAAATCGTTAAAAATAAACAATGATAAAACGCATCGTCTAGAAAGCTTATCGTATTCATCCGCTTTCATAATATTCACATGCCATCCAAACCTTCCCGTCAAAATTTTATACTCCCTTCCGAAAAGGATAAGAACACAGTGATTTCGAGTTTTTATATTTAAGAAAAAAATTATATTAACTGAAATAAACAAAATGAATGTTCCACGGTCAGCGTGTGCGGCTCTTTGGCAGCGCTCACGCTTTCGTCAAGCTCGACGAGTTTTCTAACCCCTGAAAACCCTCGATACAGCGTACAACCCCTTTTTTCCTCCCCTGTGAATGTCTACGTAGCAATAACGTCAACATATACAAATATATACTATATATATTTTTTTTCCCATCATCGGCGATTATACTCGAAACGTATTTCTCCAACAAAAAAATGTTCACATCCGTATGTCTCTCTCTCTTTCATCCAACAGAATAATCCGCATCCATACATAGTTACGACGAAAAAAAAAATAATAATAATAACAGGAAAAAAAAATAGATTACGATTTTACAAAAATCCTAGCGTAAGCTTTCGTAACGATTTTTCTATGACAATGCAAAAGTGCTTTTTTAAATGCATCTTGGATCGATGTCGTGTGTATGTAAATTTTGTTTTTATTTTTTTTTGTAATCGTAGTACTCTATTGTAAAAAATTCTGTAAATGTGTCGCATGATCTGTTGACTGTTTCACGATATTACGTTCATAAAATATATGGATAATACATATATTACATAATATAAATGTGTATGAGATTGATGTGCGTGTCACGAATTGCGCCTTAAGTAAGTACAATACGCTTATTTTCTTCTTCTATCTTGACACTCAACTTTTTTCTAACTTTTCGCTAAATAAATCATCGACTCGATGATGTCTACGATAAATGTCTATCATATTTTTTGTTTCTATTTTTCTTTCTCACGTTCTCACGTTATCGTACTCTCCGGTGCCTTCAGCAATGTTTTTCTTTGTTTTTGTGACTCGTAAATTTTTTTTGCCCTTTTTGTATCACCGACATTATGTGTCATCATCTAAATATTACCGAAAAATACTAAACGAATAATTTTTGTTGTTATAAAGAACGAAAAAATTCAACATGTAAGAAAGAAATTACGACAGATTAAATTAATCATACATATATATTAAAAAATAATAATAATGATAATAATAATAATAAATCATCTGTGTGTCTGCGAGAGACTGAGAAAGATCGAGTGAGAGAGAGAGAGAAAATGATCTTGGCTTGACAATCAAACGTCATCGTCATTTCCCGGTGGCGTGAAAATCCGAGCGATTCACGATTGTTGATAATAATCCATTTGCATTTTTCAACCTGTTTATATTCGATAAACACTGAGAAAATAAATCAACACAGTGTGAAAGTTTTAAAAAGGGGATGATAATGATAGAATACAATTTCTAAAAATATTTATTTCATTGAACTTTTTAATGTCTGAATCGCCAAATTATTTTTCGTGGAACCAAAAATAACTTTAAAAAAAAAACAGACAAATTTAGTCACTTTTTCAACCACTTACATTTCTTTGATCTTTTTTCTCGCTCGGGTTTCCACGTTTACTTCAAATATGACCTTTCCGTGCATTGCGTGAATACGTGAGAGTGTTGCAATGAGTGAGCACGAAAATTTGTTAAGCATTCAAAAGTCGTAAAGTCCCCAAATTTTGTCGATCGAGCTGAATAAAAAAATCAAAGCCGAGCCTTTGAGAGATCAAAGACCCGACTGCTGCTGTTTTCGGCACAGTTTCCTGAAAATAAGAATTGGTCAAGGTCAAATCAAAGCAGAGCGTCTTTTCGTCTGCAGATTTTGGGGACCAGCAAAGTCATTTAGTTGAAAGATCATTTGCAGAAAAATCGTCGCTTCGACGATCGTGGAATTATGAAAAGTCTGAAGACACGATCATTGAGATCCCTTTTTTCTTTTTAGAAATATCAATCGAAGAAAAAAAATAGCAAATTATCTTTCCGGTCGTTGCAAATTTATCGTGCTCGCTCTCGAACGATCCTTCCCATTAATGGGGAAACACCATTGCCCGAGCTAATCGCTTTCCATTTGTCTCTCTATTTTTCCCCGGGGAATTGCGGAAATTCCCTCGTACCAGGAACGTACTTCAACTGCATCATGTTCATGGTCGCGAGTAGCGTCGTACTCACGGTCCTCGTGCTCAACTATCATCACAGAACTGCCGATATACACGAGATGCCGCAATGGGTAATTTTAACGAATCCAAAGCTGGATCAAAAGTCGCAAATTGAAATTTCTGACGACATGTCTGATTTAAAAAAAAATGTTTTTAAAAAATTGTAAACAGATAAAGTCGGTGTTCCTACAATGGTTACCTTGGATACTGGGCATGAGTAGGCCCGGTAAAAAAATAACTAGAAAGAGCATAATGAAGAGTCACAGAATGAGAGAACTCGAGCTACAGGAGCGAAGTAGCAAAAGCTTATTGGCCAACGTTCTCGACATCAACGACGATTATCGTCACGTAAATACGTCAGCGAATCCATCGCAGAGCTACATACGGTAGGTTGATCAATAAATTGTAACCCTGTTCTTCTTAAGGCGGTATTCTGGTTTGGAGACATAGGGGAGCGTGGGGCTACTTGGAACAGTTTTTGGAAAAAGGCCTGTAACACCTAAAATATGTATGCTTTTGAGATTGTGAGTAAGAGAGTTTGTAAAGTATATATCTTAGCACTAATTCCAATTGAAAAATAATTTCAAATCTTTATCCATCTTTTACACCAGACGTTTTTTCAAAAAATGGGAGCTGTTACAACTTACCCCATGTCTGGGGCTAGTTGTAACAGGCTCGGGGCAAGTTGTAACAACGAAAAGACTGGCAACATTTATAAGAAAGAACACGTTTTTATTGGTTCACAGTCTTGTATTATTCATCGTGGTTCATTCTTGTGATGATTATAATCTTTGGTAGTCTCCCATACTAAAAAAAATACAATACGATAACTTGGCATATTTTTGTGAGCAATATTAGAGTAAAGAAGAGTAAAAGAATGCACAAAAAGCCGTAAATAATTTGTAATACTATGTAATCACTATACTACAAGTTGTAATAATATTATTTATACAAATACATGTAGAGAGCAGAAAATACCCGCGCATGGGGCAAGCTCTAACATGTTACAACTTGCCCCATGGGCTCATTATGTCTACTTAATGAAATATATCAAAAACTACAAACTTTAGAATAATTTTTAAAAAAGCAAATGAAAGCCAGTTCAATTTACGATGTATTAAGGAAAAAACAATAAACAATCAATTTAATTTTAACAGTCAAAATCAAAATTTTCGTAAGTTTTTTTTTTACGAAACCTGGCCGAAATAGAGCTCGTGTGCATATCCTCTTATTTTGCTGTCTCGCTGGGTATTAGCGGTGTTTACGTTATGCTGCGTGTTATAAGAAGCACATTCAGCAAAAAAAAAACAAAATGTTCTAGATTCCCGGTCAAAATTGAGTGTTACAACTTACCCCTGTTACAACTAGCCCCACGCTCCTCTATATTTTAAGCGTTTTATTGAGCTCGATAAAAAAAAATATATTTGTAGTATTTTTTTTAACAACACATTTAATAATATTTTGACAATAAACAAAAACAAATTACGAGAAAAAAATTAAATTTAAATAAGTTGAATAAGTTAAGATAAATTTGGGGCTAAAAAAGGGGGTGCGCTGGCTGACACGATTGCAACCCTTCTAGTCATCCAATGCGCAATTTAAAAAAAGATTCTTAATCAGTATAATAATGTCGTTATAGGTCTTACTTCAGAGAAAATTGAAAAAGAAAACCGGAAAATGGCGGCGTCTAAACAAAAATTTGTCGACTTTTTTCATAGTTTTTAATTTTTTTACAATAGTAAAGAAAAATAATTTTCATGCAAAAGTGGTAGGGGCGATAGAGAATTATACATTGAAGATTGGTGAAAAATTTGAAATAAATCGGTTGAGTAGAACGTGAGATATCGTGTCAGCCGTGTTGAGACAAGTAGTATAGTCCGATTTTAGTCCGACATGACGGGCGTAGTTGCTGCGTCACTAAAATAGCTATAACTCCGTAAATTATTGGAATCTAAAAATTTCCTTTCGATGATATATTCTTAAAGGTCTAAACTTTGAGAATATTAAAAAAAAATGGATTTTTTCAAAATTCTAGACCAGAATACCGCCTTAATGCCGCCCCTTAGACGACCTTCAAGAGGCTGAAGGATTTCTCTTCGATTGAAAAATATCTAGAATTATTTTAGATACATCAAATATTTTATTGTACCGATCTGGGAAATTGCGTTTTTCTTCCTAATGCAGAGCGAGGGAATGTCCGTTCGGCAGTAGATCGACGTACGGTACACCAGTCGCCGGTCGACCGGCGACCGTCGAGGAGACCTCAGCGTCATTGCCCCTCAACGGCACGCAGAGGGAACTCCAGACGATCCTCAAGGAGCTCCAATTCATAACGAATCGTATGAAGAAGGCCGATCTCGATTCGGAGGTGATCAGCGATTGGAAATTCGCAGCGATGGTCATTGACAGGTACAGGCCATTATTTTGAAACTTCCTTACCTTGCCCCGCCGCGACCAATTTTTTTGGGAATTCATTAAGAACAAAAAAAAATCTTATAAAAATGTTTTTGTCAAGGTTTTGCTTGATCTCGTTCACGCTGTTCACGGTGATCGCGACGGTAGCCGTGCTATTCTCAGCGCCACATATAATCGTCCAGTAGTAGACTGCCCAGGCCCAGCAGCCATCGAATAACGCTACCGAAGACACGACGACGGCCTCTTCCTGATTCTAGGTAATTATTGCCATTTCTCATTTCCCATATTCAAGAAAATACACATTTCAAAGGCTTCACGCTTGAACTTAAAATCAGTGATCCGAAAAATATCTCTACGCTATAGTTTACCCAAAAATCATTTCCATCATTTTCATTTCCATCATTAGAACACGGATCTTCCAGAAAATATTAAAATATATGAGTCATTCCATGTCAATTCAACGACGTTTTGTCGGTGACCCTCTTCGATTTTTTTTATTTTTCAATATGTCATTATACATACAAAAAGAAGTATCCATGTGAATTTCAACCCTCTATCCCGAATTTATTGTTTTTTGAAAAAATATTCTCAAAATAATCATAACTTCTACAATAACCAAGATATTCTAACTTGCTAAGAGGTCATTTTTTTTCAATGTACTTTTTGAAAAAAAATATCGAAAACTAAGAAGAAAATTTTTTTTTATATGTTCTTTGGCTGTTTTAAGCTAAAAAATTTGATTTTCTTTCAATGGGACACCTTCGATTTTTTTCACATAAAATTTTAAAATTCTACGTAAAAAAACAAAATTTTTGCCATTTTACTGAAGATGGAATTCAAATGACTTCTTGTTTAAAAAAAAATTCGATATTTTTTCTCGTAATCTTAATCTTTTTTCCTTTTATGATCACAATAGTTGATTTCAATTATGTTAAAATAAATAACTCAACTTCTACTACATATTTCCTTTGTAAATTATAATAATTGACATTAAGAATTACAATTTTTATGTAAAATAATTGAATAAAGTGCAAGACGTACTTGAATTGTAATTCTTAATGTTAATTATTATTATTTACAAAGAAAATATGTGAGAGAAGTTGAATTATTTACTTACCATCATTGAAATCAACTATTGTAATCATAGAAAGAGAAAAAGATCAAAATTACGAAAAAAAAATCGAACAAAATTTTTTTTAATAAGAAGTTATTTTAATCCCATCTTCAGTAAAATCACAAAAATTTTGTTTTTTTATGTAGAAAAAATCCGAAGGGGTCCCGTTGAAAGAAAATCCAATTGTTTAACTTAAAACAGCTATAAAAACATTTAAAAAATTTGTTTCTTAATTTTCCATATCTTGTTCAAAAAGTATATTGAAAAACAAAAAAAAATGGCCTCCTAAAAAATTCGAATATCTTGGTTATTGTAGAAGTTTTGATTATTTTAACAATATTTTTTGAAAAATCATTAACTTCGATATGGTTTAAGATAGAGAGCTAAAAATTTACATGGATACTTCTTTTTGCATGTATAATAACATATTATAAATTTAACAAATCAAAGGGGTTCACCGACAAAACGTCGTTAAATTGATAAGGACTGACACATACATATGCGCAGGTGACCGCACTATTATCTTTCAATTAGCCTCCGCCTGATACAAACTTTAGGACGACTTTGCTGTGTCTGATTTAAAAATGGCGCTCAATTTCTTTGTGCTCAGAAAAGAAGATGGCGTCGTCGGTCACATCGAGGTAGCGGCTGTGCAACAATATTAGTGATAGTGGATTAGATTGTCGATGGTAATAGCACACCATCGACAGCAAAACAGCGAACATCAACAGCAGCAGCAGCAGCAGTAAATTAGAAGTCTCACGGTGTTCAAGAATCGTATTAAAAGTATTAAAGAAACGACGTCGATGTCTGACTCAAGAACGAGACCAGTTAGCGAGTCACGAGTGTTCTGGGAACAATGCAGGGAGGGGGTGCGCAGAAAAAGTGCGCAAACGAAAAAGCTAACCCCGCTTCCGTGTGTCCAGCGCTCGGTTCCAAAAAAAATCGTCTCGTTTCGACCAAAAAAAAAACAAAATACTGAATACTACGTTACATCGGCGTTTCTACGGATTCTACATTATCGACATCAGCGAACACGTCGAAAATCGTCCAACGTCCATGCAAGAACTAACTTACTTACTCCAACCTAACCTATTGTATCCGATACGAATTAGACGAACTGTGGAAGGAAAAAATGTGGAACCAAGCGAAACAGCGAAACTCATGCTTTGCACGAGCTTCCGCTGTTTTTGTTTCCTTATTTCTGAGCTATTTTCACGCTTGTCTTTGTTTCCGCGTGCTTGCGAGCGCTCTCACGATTCGCGCGGGAAATACGAACGAGTTATCGATGCCCCGACTTCCGGTGATTCCTTTTCTCAGCAAAAAACACTTTTTTTTCATTGTTTTCGTTTTTCCCACAGACATAAGGACAAAAGGCGTCGAATGACATTGCATTATTCTTACAATGGTTTTCGTTTTTCGAGTATCGACACTTTTTGAGGTTAGAAAGTGCTCGATTCACTTAAAATTATTTGTTTTTAAAGCCGCCTTCTTTGAATATCGATCGATAATGAAGTTCGATTCAATTCAAATTCAATACATATTCAAATTTAAGTAAGAATGAGTCGGCCATCTTGGAATGTTTCGCCGGTTGGCGCTGGCGTCGATAATTCGAATTTTCCCGCGTTTTCCTCGTCGTAATCGCCGAATGGGATAACTTGAGTTGAACGGGAGGTAAATTGAAACTCGTGAAGAAAAAAAACAAACGAATAGTGTATTATATTTATGTGTGCGTGTGTGTGTGTGCGTGCGGATAGAAAGAGAAGCTCACAAAACAAAAACTGCCACTCTCGAGTCGCATAAATTGCTGTAAAATAATTTTTTTTATTTTGCGTCACGAGTTTGCCGCGCCGAACGTTTCGTGTCAGAACGTAAACTCATCTCGTTTCTGTGCGAAGACAAAGAGGGAAAAAATAAAAGAAAAATGAATTTTCCAATTTCCTATGATCTCATTGTTCGTTACGAGAAAAGCAGCAATGTGACTTTTGGAGCGACGTTAAAACGGAGATTGACGCAAATTATTTCATTTTTCCTTTGATCGGACATTTTCAATGTTTTGACCTGATTTTTTCGACAGCATTTATCTCATAATTTTTAATTATTATTTCTGTTCCAATAGCCTTTGAATTGTCATTTGTCATTGTCACTTGCAGATGCTAACGGTACGGTAAAAAGACGAACCTAATTTAAATGAACATGTTTTTTTTTCTTCATTTCACATTTTCACTCACATATGGCGACGTCATGGTAAAAATTTGACCCTTAATTCAGTTGGAAATGTTTACCTCCGCTCAATTAGACTTTTATTTAATATCCAATGTTCCCATTCTGGAAATTCAATCCGTCTAATTGTCTATTGACACGGCAAATAGAATTATCGAGTTTAAATATGTGAAAAAAAATTTTGTTCGCAATTCATTTATTTTCGAACGGTTTTTTTAAAACTTTATTAGAAGCTTGCCCAATAAAGTAATTTCGCGTATGATGTTTCACCGAAGTAGCGAGACGCTAATTTTGCGCGCGTAAATGGATTATAAAAATGACGAAGAGGAGAGAAAGAAAAATTCAGTTCGCGAAATTGGCTTTGGGCCCGATCGATCGACGACTATCCATTAGTCGTCGGGCTTAATTTTAATTAACGCAATTTTCTCTCTCTCTTTTGACGGTCAAAACGAAAAAGAATTCGCGACTTCTCTCCACCGAACGTCGTTACTTTTTAAATTTTATCTTTCATTTTTCCTCTCCGTTTCTTCGTCCTGATTGAAAATGTGATTTCTATATCGAATCAATTAATTCAATAATTTTCTTTTGGACTTTTCCCGCACACCATCGGTATCCTTTTACAAATTTATTAAAAAGAAAATCGATGACGGACTAATCAGAATTTGTCGTCTGGAAAAGAAGGAAAAAAATGTCGCTGCAAAAGTCTCGCGGGTCCAAAATATCTCTTCTCTACATCTCTCAAATATCTTTCTCTCTATCTGTCTCTCTCTCTCTCTTTCTCTCTCTGTAAGAACGAGACGTGAAAACGAATACACGAAGAAGTGATAAAATAAATGAAAATTCGTAGAGTCGCGAGAACGTCGATTGATCGAGACAATCGGTCGAGAACGAGAAAAAAAAAATAAAGATAATAATAAAAATGCTGCAGCGTGAATAAAATCCACCCTCTCTCAATCGAGATTGAATGTTGAAAAAATCAAAACATCAAAACACACACACAAATGTAGTGACACAGTTGTAAATCGCGTGCGCTGGGCTTGAAGCTGAATTTTAGCTCGTAATAATTTATTTCGCTTTCGTCGGCGAACTTTACGATCGTTTTTTCGTGTCTCATTCGCGAATTCGAGAGGAGAAAAAAACGTCTCGTTAATCAAGACGAGTCGCAGGAACATTCTCTCGTGGATGAGATGAAATTCGATCGTGAAAGAAATTAAGAAAGAATAAAATAAACGTTTTGGAGAACGTTAAAAATTCCATCGACGCTAAAGTGTTCCAAAGTAGGTGAAACAAAAGGTGAAGAAAATAATAATAATAATAATAATAATGATAAATAAAACGAAGGGAATGAGAGGAGGAAAAAAATGTACTCATTCCATACGAACAATGGATAAAATGTCCCGAGGCATTGTGGGACGGTGAAACTTTTGAAAATAAAAAAATTATTCGGACGTTCGTTCCAGGGAAAAAATAAAAATTACGCTGTTTCGTTCAAATTACTCAGCTCGTAGAGAGGAAACTGAAGTAAACAGAATAAATTGTAATTTCACTCATATCCGTAATCGAATCAAATAAAACAACAAAAGATACTCATTTTGGGCCCTGTGGAGCGAAAAATTTCAATAATTCACATTCATCCTCGTTTCGACTTAGAATTCTCTGCCAATCGGTATATTTGGAGCGTAAGACTCGATTTCATGAGTAATCACTTTTTTTTAAATATATACAATAATCATCGATGGTAGAAGAAAAATCATTTTTTTAGGTCTCGAAGAAGAAAATTGAAAATTCATTTTTTCCTAAGAGCTCTTCGGGGAATGAAAATAATAGAAAATTCTATTAAAAAATCTTGTCAGTGGTCGATTTTTATTCCTATTTTTTGCGATTAAATTCCGAGTAACTCGCTCGGAGATTTTTTTAAATCGACTTCACACTTTTATTTTCAATTCGAAAATTCAATCGAGCGAGCTATCTTTAGTTCTGGACGAAAATAAATTTTTTACTGAATCCCTTATACAAAAGAGTGAAACGTCAAAAAGTGAAAAGAGAGGAGAGAGAGAGAGAGAGAGGGAAAAAAATATTTTTTATTCCATCGTGTGACGCTGCGATGAGAGACGATAATAATTGTGGCAAACCGAGAGGAGAAAAAGGTCCGAGGGAGATCGGATAGGAACGAGTCCTCGGGGAAATTCGTAAAGTTGGCATATAATGGGAAAGGGTCTGTGCTGCTATGGCCAGAGTTTCGCCCAGTTTCGATCGTCATAAAAGTCTCAATCTCTCGCTCTCTCACTCTCTCTCTCTCTCTCTGCCCCTTCTAGACCGTGAAAAACCATGAAAACCCATTGCCAGAAACTTTTCAACTCGCAGGCAATTCGGGAGGTATGAAAATTTTTCTTCTTCAAAACTTTCCCTCGGCCAGAATTTCTTCGTTTTATGTTCTCAAAAAAAAAAAAAAGAAAAATCCAAAGTAAAAAACCGTTGAGCAAAAAAATTCGCAATTTTGATATTTTTTTCTCGGGTCTCATACACTGAGCAAATTTTTTTGTTGAAAATGTAAAAATTTGTTTGACTCAACCAAATATTTGTTTCCGGGTGTTCAACGAGATCATTTTGGTAATTCAACAAAGTTACAGTGGAGGTTTCAGTTAAATCGGTTAAATCGTTGCTTGAATGGTCAAAGTTTCAGTTTAATCAAATAAATATCTTTGTACCAAATAAATTGTGTGATTGAAAATCCGAATTGTTTTTTTGTTACAGCTAAATTTATTTAGTTGAAATGTACTAGAAATCAACGAAATATTTGTGTACAGCAACTCGGTAACGTGTAAATTGGACTAAACTGTATCTGGAAATTGACCAAATAATTTCGTTCACCTCATATCTTATGGTTAACCAAATCCATTTGTTGAATTAACTATAGTTAAATTATTTCAAACAAATTAATATTGAATCCACTAAATTTTTTTCAACTAAATGGATTCAGTTGTTTTAACTGAACTTTTTTCTCAGTGTATTATTTTCATTCTCGTTCTACGAGGACGATCGCAGACTGACAATTTTTCCTCGCGCTGCTTGAAATTCTCGGTGATTTTACTCCAAGTGCTTCACGTGCACACTGAAAAAAAAGATGGTTGAATCAACAAAATCTTTTGTCAAATACGTTCAACTAGATAATTTAGTTAGTACAATTCAACATTTTTTTGCCTGAATAATATTTTAGTCAACCGAAGCGCAGAATTGTTCAAAAAACTAAATATTTAGTTAGACCAAATAAATGTCTAGTTGAACGTATTTGACAAAACGTTTTGTTGATTCACACAAATTTTTTTTTCAGTGCACAATCAGCGCCAAATCAACGCCGTGAAATCTTCTATAATTGGCAGATATATAAATACTGATATCGAGGATCTCTTTTGCTGAGTCCCAATAAAACGAATTTCTTTTTTTTCCCTCGATAATTGCCCTCGGTTGGACGAGAAACTATGATTAATGTGTATCGAGCTCTTGAAGGGTTTAGTTTCTCGTTTTACGACTTCGCCAAATTTCTTTCCTGAGCTTCTTCATTCCCAAATTAGACGGGCCCAAAAAAAGAATAATAAAGCCAATGGTCTTTCAGGTAATTGCCAATAAAGCACGTCCAAAAACGTGACGGGAGAAACGAGGATGAACGTGAGACGAAATTCATAGAAGGTCGTGTTATATATTATAAATAATAAATATCGTAACGAGTATTGCGATACGAAAAAAAAAAATATATATATATATATACATATTAACATATAATATATGGATGAAAAATAAATGATAATTGATTAGGTACATCGTAATGGGTGATGATATATATATATATATGAGGCATTCCACGCCATTTCGATCAACATCTTGCCTTGATCATTACGATTTTCCTCTAAATTTTTTATGTAAAAAAATACGCTGAAATATATTTTCCCAAATTTTTTCAGAATTTTTTGGCCACGCGTTTTATGGATTTTTTTTTTTTTTCTTTGAAAATAAAGGACCACTTTGTAAAATCTGAAAAAATTCAGAATAATCTAATAAAATGTAACAAATTTTTTGGGCTTCGTTCCAAAATGGAGATTTTAATACTCTATGAGTAAAGTTCAAAAAATTGAAAAAAAAAAATTTTACTTATCTCCATTTTATCATTTTATATCCATTTTGCAACAAAGCCCAAAAATTTTATTAGATTATTCAGATTTTACAGAGGGGTACTTTAAAAAAAAAAAAAAAATTCCCAAGAACGCGCAACCAAAAAATTCTGAAAAAATTTGGTTTTTTTTTTTTTCAATATGTTCTTTATATAAAAAATTGAGAGGAAAATCGAAATCATCAAGACAAGATTTTGTCGTGTCATTCCACGACATTCCAATCAAAATCTTGCCTTGATGATTTCGATTTTCCTCTACGTTTTTTATATAAAACAACACATTGAAAAAAAAAATTCTAAATTATTTCAGAATTTTTTGGTCACGCGTTCTTTGGATTTTTTTTTTAAGGGACCCCTTGGTAAAATCTGAAAAAAAAATCAGAATAATCTAATAAAATATAACAAAATTTTTGAACGAAGCCCACATTTTTTTTATATTTTATTAGATTTTTCTGAATTTTTTCAGATTTTACAGAGTGGTCCTTTTTTTTCAAAGAAAAAAAATAAAATCCAAAAAACGCGTGGCCAAAAAATTCTGAAAAAATTTGAAAAAATGTATTTCAATGTGTTTTTTTATATAAAAAATTTAGAGGTAAATCGGAATGACGGAGGCAAGATGTTAATCGAAATTGCGTGGAATGCCTCATATATAAATATGTATGAATATAAAAACACGAAAATATTGTAAGATAAACGAGAAACCGCTAAAATGAAACTATAAAATGAAGAAGAGGAAAGATCGAGCGTTAAACTATTGGATAGTATGATGAAAAAAAAACTGTTAATGAATTGTAATATTGACTAATTAATTAACGAACTAAACACAAAGGAATTGAATTAGGTTACACGGGAAAAAGGCGCGTCGTCCAATCCCAATCTTTGTCTCTAAATATTCCTAATTATATACATATATGATATATCTTCGCGCGGAAAAACAGAAAAAAAAGTTAATGATAATCGGAAATAAAAAAAATGGCGAAATAATCGAAATCCAAATATTTGAAAGATTAAAAAAAAATAATAATTGAAATAAATCGGAAATAGTAATGCAGTGGGCCTTGGAGACGGAAAAAATTCGCTTTACGAATCGTAAATAATCGGTCGAGAGCTTTCGAACGCTTTTGAAAAATATATTCCGCGAGAATGATGTTTTCGAATAAATCGAGAAATAAAATTTAAAAAAAATATACACACATCTCGTCCGTGGGCATTTAAATTTTGCGATTTCGCGCGCACATTATTAACGATGGTTCAAGAAATAAGAGTCGTAAGCTTTATTTTATTTTATTTTTTCAATCGACGCGATGATAATTATGAATATATAAATTCTCCAATTTCGCAGCACAGAAAAGAAAAAAGATTAATTACCCATCGCTCGTATGCATACATACGAATAAAATCACGAGATCGCCACGCCTGATGACCGAATCGATTTTCTGGGATTAAATAAAAAAAAGAAGAATGAAAAAACAACCCGAAACGCAAAATCGTGGTAATGATAAAATTACACATATAGATATACATAAACAAAAAAATACCGAAAAAAAAGCCGCGGAGTATGCTCAAAATGTAGAAGTATGCATTTTCGTGCGTGTTGTTGTATATTTACAATTCGTTTAGCGTGAACGAGAAGAGTGGTGAAAAATGTTATGCAATATTGAGGGTTGAAAGGATCGTTGATATTTAAACGAATTGACGATAATATATATTTTAAGGTCGTCTTTAATAGGAGTGTCAGCAAATTTTAATGACTACGGCCTCAAAATAGGTTCCAATTAAATTTTGCAAAAATCTGTACAAAGCTCCAGTTCCACATTCTCAAGAAAAAATGTGCCTCTGAGGTCAATTTTATTTTCCACATGAATAGTACAGAATTTTCCGGCACTTTGAATTATTCTTTATTTTTATACAGATTCTCAACGTTAATAAAAATATTAAATCCTCAATAATTGTCTATATAATCGTATTGAATAATTGATACGTTAATATTTTAATTCTTCGCAATGATCAAATTTCAATTTTTTTTTTAAACTAACCTTTTTTATGTGAATAAATAAATTCTACTTTAATCCAAAAATTATATAAATTCTGACGTCTTCTCCTGATATAAAAAATAATTCATAATTTTCAATTCGCAAAATTTTGTGATTATCATCCCCTATTATTTATGTTTATCCATTAGGCATTTATTTCGCATCTATCTTGGGGATTTTTTCGTCAGAATTTACCGGCACTCCGATTAAGGACCACTCTGATGAAATATATATGTCCTTGAGTGATTGTGTGTTTGTGTATATACGGGAGGTCTGAATTGAATAATTGAAGAGGATATTTCGTTGGATTGATTGAGCGTGCAAGAATTTTTCGACGAAGAATTTCATTTGACTAGTTGAAACATAATACGTAATTGAACGGAATTAAATCGAAAAAAAAGTGAATGTCGCGATCGTGGAGAAAACAAACAATCAATGTAAAATGAAGGAATAGATGAGACAGAGAAAAAAAGTGGAATATCGATATCGTCCCTCGAACGACCACGATTCGCGAAGAGACTAATAAATAAATTTTAATAAAAACAACCGAAAAATCGATATATATATAATATATAAATATACATTTAAAAAAAAAGAAAATAAAAGAAATTTAATAATTGACGACCGCAGTAAAATGCACATCGAGCTTTTGGGCTCGGATATAAATATACAATAATGCGATGAATTTAAATATACCGTTAAAGTTATAACGATATTAGATAAAACAAAATACCCACGTCGCCCGTAAGAGAGATCCGCGAATGTGTCCTGAGATAGTGAAACAAAAGCCGCGAAAATATAGTGAAGAAGAAGAAGAAGAAGAAAAAAAGGAAGAAAAATCGAATTTCCATAAGCAATTATTTTGACGCGAGAGAGAAAAAAAATAAAACGACGAAGATATACGATCAAAATAATAATAATAATATAATAATAATAATAATAATAATAATAATAACAATTACAATTGATATTGCGAGAGTGTGTAAGATCTCAAGGATCAATCCTACGTGCGACGCAAGACGTCTGTACACTCTTTATCATTTTTTTATTGAAATTTTACACAAATTTTATCCGAAAAGTTTTATCTCACACGTGAGATATCGAAAGGGTATTTAATCGCCGGATTGAATCTTGGGGGGTTCGTGGGTTACGAACGTTAATGGGGAGAAAAAAATAAATATTTAAATAAAGATATTTAAAGCGAAGAGAAAAAAAAACACAAGTAATAATAATGAATAAATAAAATTTCCATAAAAGTCCATATTGACCTGGCCGTCGACCCCCGACGACAATCGTTGGAGATAAAACGAAGAACGGAAAGAAAAACCCGTTAAAATCAAGAAATAAAACGGCGAAGTATGATAATATCGTATATTTTGCGCTATATACTTGTTTTTTTATCCTCACAAGCGAATACGTATAATTATATTGGGCAGCATCGGATTTTTTCTGGGTAAAAGGGACATTGTCGGGGCTCCGGATGGCGAAGAGTATATATATATGATTTTTTTTTCGTTAAATCGTTATCAGGCGAAATTATAATGGAAAATTCAAAATGCCGAAGCAAGTAAATAATATAGAAACGAAAATTCACTCGAATTTCGAAAAAATCTTTTTTGTTCTCATATTCGATTTTTCCAAACGCACTCTATCGATCTCTATAGCGCTTCTCTCCGTCTGCCAAATCGATTTTCGATCCGAAGCGCGCGACAGTCGAATCCCAAAAAAAAAAAATTTACAAAAAAAAACAAAAAAAAATTGCTGCCTTCGAAAGATGAACGACGACTCTGACGATTCACCGATTAACAATTGTATTTATCGTTATCATTTGTACTGTTAAAATATCGATTGATTTTATTTTTGATTTTTAATTCTTGCTATATTTTGATTTTTCTTTTTCTCGACGAAAAAAAAGGGAATGAAAAAGCAACTCTCATGTACATAAGAATTTATCGGATCAGCATAACGAAGGAATCAGTCCAATCCGATCGAATCGTTATCAATACCGAAATGATTGATGAACGAAGAAATTTTAAGCCTCGTTGTTTCACAGATAATTACGTTGACGTTGTTGCTGTTGTTGACGTTGTTGTTATTTTATCGCTCTTTTATTTCGTCGTTATCGACCAACGATCGAATCAACGAAGATTCATGATAACACAATTAATATATATATTATTCAAATATACATATTAAGATATGTAAATCGATCCACGAACCTGAGCGAAGGATAAATAAATTTGAAGGAATATCGAAGAGTCATCGTTCGTCGAAAATTTGTAAAGTACCTACGTACAATTACGTAAATATTATTATTATAAATAATTCGAAACAATTTAAAACACGGGGGAATTACGATAATCACTTTTGTATTTTTACGTAAAAAAAAATCATTACCATGACCTATAAATAATTAATGATAAATATTTAAGATTAAAAGATTAAAAAAAAAAGAAAATGACAAAGAATATAACGATAAAAGAATTTAAACGAGTGTTTAAAAGAAAAAAATGACACAAGGAAAGAAAAAGGAAAACATGTTACTGCGTAATTTTTCATACGAGTTGTAGCGAGAGCGAATGAGATTGAGCGCATGATCGATATTAAAAAAAAAAAAAAAATAGAGTGCGAGGCAATTATATTGATAATGACAAAGAAAAAACGAAAAAGAAGATGAGGAGAAATTTTTCGCATATTTCTGGAGTCGAGGGTGAGTGGCCTGCTTTGTAATGCGTATATTTGTAAATGCAACATTGCGCTGCGAGAATCGAGTGATTCCAGTGAAATTGTATAGTGCGAAAATAAAAAGGAGCATCGATGAGAGAGAGAGAAGAAAGAGGAACCGGAAAATAAAGAAAGAGAAATTAATAACGCGCATCATATGTGTATATATACATATATATATATATTAGGGCGATTTTTTTTTACTTTTTTTATTTCTTCCACTGCCCACCCGAAATTTTGTTGTGCATGTCTGAAAGAAAATTCCTTGAAAGTCACAGCCCTCAATATTAATATTAAGTACTTTCCCTTCGCGTGATAAGTTTTTCCATCTAAAATACTAAAAATAATAAAGTAAATAAAAAAAACTTTTTTGGTCAAAACTTTGCCACTCTGCGGTTTTTTATGCTATCACATTGATTTTGGTCGCAGTTTACGTAAAATTGAACGATCTTTGAAAGTGATCGGGACAACGTAAGTGTAACTTACACTCGTGCGATGGTATGGGTCCCTAAAGTTGTTTTTTACCCAAAATTGTCGATTTTTTGCTGTTATCTCCGTAATGATTGACTTAACCGAAAAATCATAAAGGGAAATTTTATTGGAAATTTAATTTCCTACAAAAAAGGTCCTTTAGACCTTATTGCTAAAATTAATATTTCTTGAGATATTGAACCTTAACTTATTTGTGACATGAAAATTTTTATAGATTATCGAACCAAAAGTTTCAAATTGTTGATATTTCATATCATATAACCACTGGTAATATAATATGTGATATGGTGATATGATATGGAATATCAACAATTTAAAAATTTTGGTTCGATAAACTATACAAAGTTTATACCATGAATGAGTTAAGGTTCAATATCGCAAGAAATATTAATTTTAGCAATAAGGTCTAAAGGACCTTTTTTATAGAAAATTAAATTTCCAACCAAATTTTCTTTTATGATTTTTCGGTTAAGTTAATCATTTCGGAGATAACAGCTAAAAATCGAGAATTTTGGGTAAAAATCAACTTTAGGAACCCGTAACATCGCACCAGTGTAAGTTACACTTATGTTGTGCTGGACACTTAAAGATCGTTCAATTCTACGTAAATTGCGACCAAAATCAATGCGATAGCTTAAAAAACCGTGGAGTGGTAGAATTTTGAAGAAAAAAGTTTTTGATTTACGTGTATTTTAGATGGAAAAACTTATCACACGAAGGAAAAGTACTTAATATTAATATTAAGTGCTGTAACTTTCAGAGAATTTTCTTTCAGACATATGCAACAAAATTTCGGGTGGGGAGTGAAAGATATAAAAAAAGTCGAAAAAAAATTCGCCCTAATATATATGCATAAAATCGAAAATTCATTGCAAACATTTGTGAAACATGTGAGACTCGGGAATCGTTGATTTTACTATTTTTTATTATCTCGTTGTTGATGTTGTTGTTTTTTTTTACGTCAAAAAAACGATATCCCGATTACCATTGACATTTGAAATGAAATTTCGATAAGATGACCACAAAATCATTCATGAACTAAACATATATATAAATATATATTTATATGATTTGCTTAGGCCATAAATATAGTAAAAAAAAAGAAAAATTACGAAAAAAAAATTACGCTACGTTTTTGTACATACATAAATATTACCAAAAGTATCGTAATGCATATTGATTAATGTTATAAAAATAGGTTTAAAAAAATGCGAAATGGTGGAATATAAGAGAACAAAAAAGGGATTGATTTTTTTTGTCAATTTTTTTTTTCATTTCGTAAAAGTTCGCACGAGTGTGACGGAAATAAATTTACGCCGAAAATTTTGAGATTCCGGGAATGAAAAAGAGAATTTTTTCAATCAGCCGAATATCGAGGATAAAAATTTGTAAACATTCGATTTGGAGAACATTTTTTGTTTCACTGTTTCGTTGCAATTTTTTTCTTGAGATTTTGTATTTTTATAAATTCTAAAAAACCGAAAATTATTTTTACTCACACTCGTACGTGCATCTCCACAAAAATGTTTATTTATCTCTATTTCTCTCTCTCTCTTACTCTGTCTCTTTGTCTCTCTCTCTCTCTTTCTCGATCCTTTTCTCTCTTTGGCTATATCGAAAGAAGAGACGAAGAAGACGAAAGGCTTTCGTATTATAGTTAAACGTTAATCACACCTAATCTCGTAGTGTTCGTTCAAAATCTTAAGAGCACCGTCTGTCGTAGAGAATTCTAGTCTTTAGCTAAAATGGCGTTCGACGAGCTTTTATCCAAATAAAAAAAAAAGAAGAAAAATTAAGGAACACACACTAACCAATAACGTGAGCTTGCTCCAAACAAAAAATTGGATCTTACGAAAAACAAATATATCCTATAATCGCTCGTACTCTCGTCGCGAGTGTATTGCTCAAATTTTTTTATCACCCATCGTTTCTTTGTTCCTTTACATTTGGCGAAATTTCGACGAGAGCCAAATTATTAAAAAATAAAAAAATAAACCCCCAAAAGCTCGTGAACAGTCGTTCATTAATCGTGTTTGTATTAAAAAAAAAAAAAAAATGCTGCGAAGCTAAATCTCCGTATCCATACATTCTCTCTCTCTCTCTTAGTCTCTAATGTAATGTCTCTTCGAGGTAATGCGTAGCATCTATTAGGATTTCCTAAAAAAAAACAATTTAAAACGAAAAAAAAACGGAGTGTTGAAAGAAAAAAATTATGACGGTTCATCGCGAGGATGAATCGTTTCGATCGAAACAGTTTGTTGCCTGTTTTAAAAGGGCGACTTTCGCCGTACTATTTAATAGGGCCTAAGTATCGATTAACTCTGTAGTGACTCGCCGAATCGAGTGCAATTTTTCCTTTTTCCTTTCACCGTGACAAAACTCAATCTGTTCCGTCGAAACCGTGAGAAAATAAAAAAAAAAAACGTCACCAATATTCTTACTCGTGAATTCTCAAGTCCCAAAGAAATTTAAAGTCTTCGCAAAACGAAAAGACATTTCGATACACTAACTTTTCCTCAAACACAAATTGTAGAAACAATCCTGGAATTGTTAGTGTCAACGAGGACGTTTGTTTTTTGTTATTGATTTTTTTTTTAATATCAAATGCATTTATCGAACGATCGAATGGTAATTTTCATTGCCAATAAACGAGGCTCGTGTGTTTGTGCGTGTGTGTGTGTGTGTGTATGTGTGTGGCAATGAAAATAATCATTTCTCGTTCTCCTGTTAACGCGAGATAGAGGAAAATCTTTTAAAGTTAACGGAACGTTGACGTTTATCGCTGACAAATACTATATCGTGAAAAATCTGCTGGCAGAAATATCTTTGACAATGTTTTTGTGCGTGTGTTATGTTTTTTCTGGTTTTTTGTTTTCGTACATGATTTGTCAATAACCCGAGAACGAAAACAAAACAAAAATAATTTTGTCGTTTTTCTCCATCCGTGTATATAAAATAATAACGAAAACATCCGTACTTAATGATTTTTCCTCGGCTCCGCGATTCGATGAGGTCGATACGACACGAATATAAATTGTATGTGAGCTGTACAATTAAACAATGAGAATGCGGCAAAAGGGAGAGGAGAAGAGAAATTAAAAATTCGTTATTCGTGAATGAAGAGGGAAAAAATTATGATAATGAAGGACAGATGAGATTGTACGATTTGAGAGTGCGCGACGATACGCCGCTAATGGATCTTCCAATGGAAAAATTCGTAAATGTATAATGACGCGCCGCGAAATGACGTTGTACCGCTAATTAGTAATTATAAGGAAAACTACCGATTGTACTAAAGAACAAAAAAAAATGAAACAAGAAAAAAAAAACAAAAAAACATGTGGTAATATTAAATATGAACAATGTAATTCCCTTGTAATTACACATATGAAATACAGAAACATATTACTAATATTAAAGGTTAATAACAAAATGAAAACCAACGAGTTCGTTAATTGCATTGTACCGACGTTACCTGATTTTGACTTATTTATTTATAATATTTTTAAAAAATCAACCCTCAGTATCGAAGCCCGCAGTGATTAAAGTCAGATTCCATACCGCCAAGTAGTAACAGTCGATACAGGTCAGTCGAGCCCTGGTATTGCGAAAACCTTCCTAAATTTTACTGACCACCGGTCGATAAGGTAGAAACCATCGATGAGGTTAATAGTTTTACATCAGTTGCTGTTCATCATGTTGCATCAGTTACTGCCAATTTATCAATGAACCTTGTTGACGATCAATGCTACAGATGTGGAAAAAATACCGTTCCACTTCCTGCAGGAATTGATACTTTTACCGGTCAAGATCTATAGATCCTGAGCTTAGACTGCATTGTAAATTACCTCTTCACCACTCAATGGTACAATCAAAACTGGATTAGTTTTCTTCTTTTTTCCTAGTCCATAAGGCTTTCTTCTTCTTTACTCCTGGTCGATAAGGAAACTACCTTTGTTACCTACAGCTGATAAATATTTTCAACAACACAGTATTGGTCTGAATAGGAAAAACACTCCATGGTACAATTAAAACTGGATTAGTTTTCTTCTTTTTTCCTAGTCCATAAGGCTTTCCTCTTCTTTACCCCCTGGTCGATAAGAAAGCTACCTTCTTTACCTACAGCTGATGAATATTTTCAATCTCACAGTATTGGTCTGAATCGGAAAAACACTCAATGGTACAATTAAAACTGGATTAGTTTTCTTCTTTTTTCCTAGTCCATAAGGCTTTCCTCATCTTTACTCCTGGTCGATAAGAAAGCTACCTTTCTTACCTACAGCCGATAAATATTTTCAACAATACACTATTGGTCTGGAAAAAGCTCGCATTGTCTAGAATTCGAGAAACGTTTCTCCCAACCTTGAGACCCCGCCTGACTGTGTTATTACAGCGGGAAAATTGAGCAACATTGGCAGCAGTAGTACAAGTCGGATTGGAGCTTTTACCGCATAGTCTGGCATCGTGTGCTCGCTAAAAGTGGTGGGAGGACCAAGGGGAGAGGGGCAGGAGAAGCGAGTTGACGTGAAGCGACGATTTCCGGTCCAGGGACGCGATACCCCCGTTAAAAAGCCTCTCGCCGATAACACAAGAGGGTCGTATCTCTGTGAGCTGGGTTAAGGGCTCGCCCGCATCTCCAGGCTCACTTGGGGTGGAATGATCGAGATCAGAGAAAGAGAGACAGAGAGAATGAGGAGAGACGAGTAGGTCGTAAAAAAAGAGCTTATTTAAAGAGAAAATTTATCCCTATCATGAATCTCCAGGGTTACCGACCGAGTTATTTTACTGATCGGTGTAACAATATTATCGACCGAGCATTTAATTATCGATCGAATTATCTTTTCCGCTCATAGACTCAGTATTTTCATCAGCTTTACTCGCTGAAAATACGTGAATAATTAATAAAACCTGCTGGTAATTGTAACAACGACGTTAAACGAGCCAATTTAACATTGAAATACTTTTGCACTCGCCCATAAGCTGATCGATGCATCAGTAGCATGTGTAAATTGTGATCTATAGTTAGTACAATGGATCATCGGCAGAGGGAGAGGAGTTAGAGAGTGGGGAGGCTTACGCGCTCTCATAATTAATGGGGCTAATGACAGAATATCGATTACGCTTCTCGTAACAGAACTCTCTCTTTATTTTTATTTTTTCATCCATCATGGAAAATATCATTCGAATACTCAGTCGAAGGTATTAACGCGATGTGACCACAAAAACGTGCTATATGAAGTACAACGTGTAATTAAAATTTCATTCAATTCGAACCCTTCAATCAAACTCATTATTTTCAATGTTAAATATTCTTCGGTGATAATTGATGCAAATAAAAACATTTAGCACGACATCTCGAATGTTGCTCGATACTTTTAACGGACATTAATTGAGAAATTAAAAATTTTATGCCATTTGAACCATCATCAATTTTTCCAAAAAAATTGGGCGTTTCCAAATTGATATTTTTATTAAATAAGGACTTCCGTTTCCTCTAATTCTCACGCTGGCTTAACAAACTCAAAAATGACCGGCAGTTTTTTTTCATTGAATTCTTTAACTCAATTAATTATTAATAATATATTTAATATATGATGATGATGATAATATTAATTATTGATAATATATTTAATATATAATGATTTCATTGAACCATGATGATAAATTTTTTATGACATTGCAAAATGATGTACACGGATCACCGAATTAAATTGAATACCGAAAATTGTGCAAATCGAAATCGTCGTAAGAATTTGAATTGAAACGACGATTGTGCGACGCCGAAAGTCGCGGATGACGACGCTCGTGACGCAAGTTTCAAAGACGTGTTTATGCCGTTCTCATCTATACGACGAAAATTGTCGCTACGTAAGAATCTACGAAACTACTCGCGTTGATGCTTCTTCGTCTACGTTGACGAGAGGCTCTTCGCAGCAGACAAGCGAAAACCTCCAACGTGACGTAACGAGAATGATTCTGTTTTCACCAACCTCCGTTACAACATTACAATTCTCGGACAGTTTTCTCAATGCTCTTCGTAATTTGATAGCTATGAAAGGTGCAAATAAATTCTCAGACAATACAAAATTGAGCAAATTAATTGATTTTTTTTGATCAGTTGAACGTTTGGCCCAGTTATGATTTATTTGCTTTCTCACTGAGAAAATCTTGTTTTGAAAAAAAAATTTAGCAACATTTACATGCAACAGTTGCAGCAACTTGTATGAAAATTCTTTGAGGTGGGTGAATATTATATGAGTGAGTTTTCCAGAAAAAAGAAAAGAAAAGGGTTCCGGTTCGCCCAAATGTCGAATTATTGGACCAGAAAAATAAAAAAGTAAAATTTCAGGGGATGCTTTGGAGACACTGTAGAGAATTTATTCAGGTAATTTTGTTCATATATCCAGTGACATAAAATTGTGCAAAATTTGCACATCGCTCTCTCACTGCTTTCACATCCGTACGAAGCTTTTTTCTGTAATTATGCAGTTTGATGCCTTTTCCGAATTTTCGTAATTCCGGATTTTTTTTTCATAATACTCTTCCTTTTAACAGCAATAATGATATTCCGTCGGGGGACGTGGTTTTTTTACAAAAACAATAATAGGGCACAACTTTTCTAAGCTCCCCTCGTATAAACACTATTGTTGTTGTTGTAAAGAAGAGTATCCGAAAAAAATCCGAAATTGCGAATATTATTTTTCATGGTTTATTGCAAAAAAAAAATAGTGGAGTACAATTTTTATGAGTTTCCTCCATTGAATATCATTGTTAGTGTTTTAAGAAACAGTATACTGAAAAAAAAATTTGAAATTTTATAAATTTTCTGTCTATTCTAATTTTTTTCGTAGTTTTTTACAACAAAAAAATAGTAGGGTGCAACTTTTCCGAGCTCCCGCAATGGAATATCATTATCCCTTCGTGGTCACACTTATCTGGCTCGATTTGACATTGTCCATTTTTGAAAAGGTATCGTGACCAATCTATGGGTCAGACAAATCTAAAAAAATTATAGAATATCTTTCAAACATTCTAGTTGATGTATTACAAATTAGTTTATAAATTATCAAATGACTGTATTAACAAAAAATCGTTAAAAAAAAGTAGTCGTGGGGTCGTTTCGACCCCGTGTGACCACGGAAGGTTATTGGTGTTAAAATGAAAGGTTTGACGAGAATAAATTCCGGAATTACGAAAATTCGAAGAAGGCATCAAACTGTATAATTACCCTTTTTTCTGGAAGGAAACCAATGGGGAAAGCTATAGAGCTTTTACTAATTCCTCAAAGTAATCCAGAAGCAATAATTTCTTTATTTCCAGTGTCCTTTGATATATTTTAAATCTATAAAATGGAAAAACGTCGAGATGATAAACTTGAACTACGATGGTCCGTTTTAATATTTTGCCCAGTTGGCAAAACCTTTCGTTCACTCGCGAGTCACCGTTCGTTTTGTGTATACAATACCTATTGAGATATACATGCAAAGAGGCAAACAGTCATGCAACATATGGCATGTATGGCAAATCGAAATTCCATTAATGGAAATGTCGTGGGCGTGACGAAAACGACGACGAACAACGGCGACGAAGCCCAGGAAAATTCAAGAGAGTGTGAGAGAGAAACGATGAGGTAGAGCGACTATATATGAGTGGAGAACTCGACTCTCGCGTCTGTCGTTCGGCGCCGTCCGATAACGCGCCTCGTACCCAATGATTTCCAACCGCACAGACCATCACTCTCCACCGTGGGCCAAGCTCTCTGTATTTGTTAACAAGAGTCCACACAACATGTATTTCAACTGCCGGCAGGTAGAAGGATACTTGCCCAAAGCCTTCGGCCCTCGAATTCCGCATTCGCTGAGCCCTTATCCTTCCAAATCCTATCGCGTTATTACATGCGGCATCTGTGCGACCAGCACCAATTTTCAATTACAAAAAGTCCGCCTCAACGTGTCTCGTTTCGTTGGTAAATTCTTTATCCACTTATTTTTGCCTCTCATACTTCACCTGATTACGAGGGTTTATTTTGCTCCATCGAAATCCTTGTCACCTCTGTTACAAGGGATTTACATGTTCGTGTAGTCACTCAACTTCAATGCTAGAACCATTCTGGACACTTGACGAATTTGAGTAAATAGACTTTGGTCGATGGCTGCAAGCTCACAAAAGTTACAGCAACGACCAACGTTTTTTGAAACGTTAAAAATGAAACGTTAAAACCCCTTAAGGTAGAATGAGCGAAGTAGCTTATCGAGTAATATTTCCATACAAAAGAATACTTTGTCTGTAACGAGAATCTGTGTGCAAATTGAAAATTTGCACACAGTGTCCTCATTAATTTTCCATCGCTCGAGCTTCTCTCATAAGCGAATAAATAAATTTTGGGTATCACATGAAAGAAGCTTATCGAACGATGAAGAAAAAATGAGAAAACTGTGTGCAAATTCCTCTGGTTACAATTTTGGTCCCAATTGTTTGGAAACGACTAATGACAGTCTGAATACTATCTGTTCTTATTCCAATTGTGTTTGTGTAAAAATTGTGAATTCAGGAGTTGCAAAAATATAAATATTGGAGCTTGTAAATGTTTTACAAAAATAACCAAATTTTTTTTACATTATAATGACATGTTTACTAATTAAGAATCTTTTTTAAAATTTTGTATTGGATGACTAGAAAGGTTGCAAACGTGTCAGCTAGTACACCCTTTATTTAGCCCCAACTTTACCAGCTTCAACTTATTTCATTTTCATTTTTTTGGATTTTCAAAAATTCGTTTTTTTTTGTTAAAAAAGTAGCTTAGTATGTATAGAATTCCAAATTATATTCCAAAAAGTTATGTGCGTGAAAAATCCCCAAGTACTTGATTTTCCTATTCTAGGGGAACCCCTCTTTATCCGCAGCGGGCTTTCTACAAACTGAAACGCGTTTATCTCAAAACTACATTTTTCAAGATGGCCGCACTCATAACTCAAACAAATTTCAACCGATTCATTATGGAGATTGTAACTGTACATTTATCATTACGTTCTCTAAGGCAGTACGTAGGATTTTTTCGATATATTATAAACAATTACCTTTTTTATAAACAATTTACTGAAGATTTTTTCATAGAATTTTATTCTTTTTGATTTAGAAACGCGCCATCTTCACAAAAAACAACACATCAAAAAAAATTCTACGTACTTCCATAGCTACTCTTATATATAATCGAAAAAACTTTGGTGCCTCATCGTAACTCAAAAATTATAAAAGTTGTTGGTACGGCCATCGACCTTCCAGACTTAAGGATCATCGGGAAAACGCTGCACAGTCACCATTTTGACTTGTATCGCCGTGAAAAAATAATTTTGTATTGTCAATTAGATGCATAATAAAACACCTTTTTTGTAAATCCGATTTTATGGCTTCGCTGAAAAAAAATCACGAAATATGCCTTTTTTTGGTTTGTAGAGTGACCTAACCCCTTAAAGAGTGTCTCGGATGAGGAAAACCGTATTACAAGAGATGTCGATGTCGGATCTTTCGGTTGACGGCGACCACACGTGTGTTCTGAATTCGCGTGGCTATCGAGCCGAAGCTCTGCCCGTAAAGCACACTCCGTGTGCTTTACAGGCCTCTTTCGTTCTCTTATTAGTTCGCCAATGTTGGGCTTCTTTATTTATAAACCGGAATGGCCGCGGTTAAGGTCAAGAAGGCCGCCGCCATCGTCGTTATATATCGCTTACGCGTGTATCCATCCCGATCGGGGATTCAAACGACACGGGCAATGTCTCTCGTCTCGTTAATTATGCCATCAAAGCCTGATTACATCATCTCTAATTCGCGTCTCATCCGTGTCTAATTATCTTATTGCCTGGACTTCAAAGTCCTGGGGCCTCGTGAAATTTTATGCTTTTTTCGGGTCAAGACGATAAATGGTCACCAATGCTATACAAATTTAGCCTCAATTGAGAATTATTGTAATTGTAAGGATAAACATTGTACCTTCGATTAAAAGAATATAAATTTTAAGGGTTGCTGGAAATAACAATAGCTACCACTTTCTTCAGGGTGATAAACTCATTTCATGCAGCTGTTTGTTACTCTCTTGATCTTATTAATCATTGGGATACTTGGGGAAGTTATAGTAATTTGATATTTCATGTAAAGCTGTATACGGCTATGGAAGAAGGGGTTTGATTTACCTGCAAGAGTTCTTTGTTAAATCACGTGAGAAAGCTTTACTTTCTATTACCGCATATATACACGGCATTCATAATTGAATTAGGATTAGAGTCACGTTTCCGTGATATTCCGCGCTAAAAGTGATCTATGCTCGAATAAGAAGAAGAAAGCACAACAAACTCTATTTTTGTAGAAAAGATATGACGGTACTTTAGCATGATCGACGGACAAAAACTTGATTCGAGGGATTATCGCTGTTAGACATGAACCAAAGTAAGGTAAGTGTCCCAATTATTGAACAGGTCCCAATTATTGAACACTATCTTGTATTTTTATTATTTCTCATACACCTGCATGCATTTACTTATTTATAAAAATTTCTTTACATATATGGAACTTTTAGATATCGAAATGTTACCTTACTTGTGCAAAAAAAGCTTTAATAGATAGAGAAAAAAATTATTTAACGGTGACCCGATCTGACCTCTCGTGGTAACTGTTTATCGTTTTTGCTAAGACGCACCGCTTCATGCGTAAGGGCATAAAAAATTCAAAAACTGTCGCATCTCAAAAAGTAAAGGTGTTTCAGGTCGCTCAGAGAATTTCTTGCGAATAACAATTTTTAAAAAATTTTTTTTAACTAATTATTTGTTAAAAAATACGGTGTTCGATCATTGGGACATAGAAAATGTAGAGTGTCTCAATTATTGAACACTCGAATTCTCCAAGATGGCGTCATTAAACCCATCAAAACATCGAGACAGTTAACGCGTGACAGATAGTGTGAATCGAATTTATTTTTAAAAAAACTGTAAGTTCCTGAATAAACTTACCTTTATTCTTTTAATAATAACTCTAAGATCGTAAAAAATATTTTTTATTTGTATTTTCGTGCAATACACATAAAAAGAAAAGTAAAAAGAGAATATAACCTAAATGCAACCTAAAAATACGAATGTATTATTCAATATTTTTTGCTCTCCGATATTTCAGTCGAAAAACAAGAAAGCTACGTCAAAATCAAACAAAAACAGAACATAAAAACGAGGAAGCTGAAAATAAAAATAAAATAAAGTTCGAGTTGAAAAGCAAAAATCAACCTGCGAATGAAACAAAAACCTGTTAAAAGAGACTAAATATATATTTTTGTATTTTTACATGATTAATAAGAGATTATTTAAGTGTTTTATTTTGCTTTTATTTCTTAATATTGTACCCAAAATAATATTTTCAGAACGGAAAAAGAATTCTCGAGAGTGTTCAATAACTGGGACATGCCTGTTCAATATTAGGGACATAGGCACTCCCAGTGTTCAATAATTGGGACATTTGCATGCTTCACATTGTTATTCTTTTTTTTCATTTGAAATTATTTAAAAATAATTCAAAGGGTGATTTTTCGAAAGTAAAAATATCAAAGTATCATTTGAACATGAAAGCGATGTTTTTTTTCTTGATTTTATATTTTTTTCTCACCGAATTCAATCCCCAGATCCTTAGCTGTTCAATAATTGGGACATTTACCTTATATGCGACGTAAATAGACAATTTATTTATGTATATATTTTGTTCGACGTTCGGAGATTCGGGATTGAATTCCGGAATATCGAATATATGTAGGCAAAAAATATATTAGTTAAATATATTAATCGCGGGTAAAATATATAAAATATATTTGAGCTGAATTTTCGAAATTTCTACAAATTTACAGTACACATAAAAATCAAGAACCAAGACTCATTTTTTTCCAATAAGAAAACTGATTTTCTAAAATTTCAAGATCACCCTGCAGAACTCTTAATCCTCGATCAATGTCCGGCGCGTTGGATACTATTGATAACGTTCGCATTTCAGAAGATTTAGGCTCAAATTCATACTTCACAAACAAAAGAAGCAGTATAACCTTTTTTTGAGGCTTGACCGAATCTCCAAAAGATACAAGGTGTCTCAAAATCACCAGAGGACCCGAATAACCATCATTTATAATAGAATTGTACGGTGAATCATAATTGACCCAGTGTCTCGTTAAAAATTCTCATTGACAGAAATTTGGATCGATATTTGGCAAAAATTGGTGAAACCCAGAGCAATACTCGAAAGTATCAATCACTGGGTATCAGAACAGACTGTCCCACATCACTTGCCAAGGCATAACAATGTAAAGTACGCCCTTTCAACATTGTCCAAGTCGTTATGACGAATATCTCGTTCATCAGCTGCTGGCAAACAAAAGGACATGGTCCATGAAACTCCGCTTGTTAAATCGCGTGGGTAAACGACTTTTTGTTTGTCGGCAGGCGTTATGTATGTGTAATTCATTAAATTTCATCGACTTTTCGTCGGATGATGGGATTGTCGCTGAGAGTCATCAGCAGCCCGAGCACAAACGCCTGTTCCAATACACATATATATAAATATATATATATATATTTATATGTGCATGTATATATACGTAACATCCATACCATAAATATAACGTGCACTCCTGTGGCCGTTCTAATTTCGTCGATGCGCTCTCCGAGGCAACGCTGAAATCGATCGGACCGAGGTTATACGTGTCCTCCACCAGCAAACTCTCCTCCCTCTCCTCTATCAGTCCTCCTCCTCCTGCTCTCTTGGCCATATCTTCCTTGTTCCCTTTATATGTATGGAATACATCCATACTCTATCCTCAGCCACCGAATGGAACCAGGCATCCAAGACTATGAGAAGAACTTTTTAGCATCGACGAAAATTCAATCCCGCGAGCGTTGATCGAATCAGAGGAAGCCCCACGCCACGTTGCATCGGTATTCTAGATTCTAGTGAAAAAAAGCCGTAAATAGTCCATGTGCCGGATAATCCCAACTGGCAGAATCAAGCAGCGTCATCAGTGAATACTGACGACGTTACCCCGATTGGAATGACGCCCTGAATAGAGGCTTTATTAAGGGTTGATTTCTTCATCTCTAGGTCGAAGTTCAAATTAAATCTATTTCGACTCCCGCCCACGGTCTTGAACAGGAATCTCGAATCCAGTCAACTCAGGAAACCGGTCGTCGAAGATTTCTTTCACCTCGACTTGTTCGATTTTAGATATCTCGTTGAATAATCGGGACTTGCCAGTTCAGGTCCATTAATTTTGAAATCTAGCCTCTCAATAAGACAACGTGAAAGGCTAGGAAGAATCAGACGAGATATATCAGGAATCATTGAAGTTTCGAGACAGCTGCACCAGATGAATAAATTATCCGGCTTAAAGGATTTCGGTAGATCCTATTTTGGGCTTTCAAATTCAACGTGTAACTCATCGAAAAGTGGGCTGAGATCGTGTTACACGTTCATAATTACAGTATCGATAAATTGGTAATTAGATTATTGATGAATTGTAATTTTCCCGACGCCAGATTGAAGTCATAACTGGAGAAACTAATTCGGATTTCGATGTGCTTGAATTATGGGAAGTCCAATCTAGTCTTTCACTGAGGAAATGTGAAAGTTGCGGACAAATATAAACGGAGTCGGTATAGTAGGGATCATTAAAATTTCGAGATGTCTGCACTGAATTAGCTGATAAAATAGGCAAAAAATGTCTTGCGCTTTGGATCCACAACTCTCGCAGAAATTTCTCGTTATCCAGTCCCAAAATTTCCACCAATAAAAATTTTCAATGCATATTTTATAAAATATCGTTTAAATCTTACTTCTTTTTATGTTTGAACTTTGCAATAAAATAATTTATTTTTATACTTAAAAAATGGGAAACCCATTTAATCCCTTAATTTTTAGCCGTATGCCGTTTGGTTAATTTTTCACTTGCAGCAATAAATAAATGCTCACTATAGTTCATATTTGTATTCGGACAAATAGCGATTATGAGAGATTTAAGATTTTTGGGATAGGAAACGATTGTAACATATATCTCTTCTGCTGTGATCAGACGTTAAATAGTTTTATAATAATTCTTATAATTCTCTAGATCGATGACTAGCAAAAATTGAAACTGACTTCTAAAAATTCACTGGAATCTGTCATTAAAAAGCAGAACGTTTTCAAACTTCAATAAATTTCCAAACTTCGCTCTTCTAACCAGAATCCTTTTTTTAATATTATTAATAATTTTATTATTATTTTATAATTCATTTAACCAATAAATGGTAAATGGAACCACTATAAAAAATGTATAATAACTTCAAAAAATTTACTGCAATCTGGCATTTAAAAGCAGAGCATTTTCATTTTTGCAACTTCAATAAATTCCAAAATTTACTTTTCTGGGCCTATCTTTTTCGAAGTTTAATTTTATATCTTTCCACAATTCCAGCTCTCTCTATTGATGCGCGCATCATCATCCCATCGGTTTCAAACTATAGTGGTTAGATATTTGTTTGCTCAGCTGTTACCGCACTTGTTGGATCATTCATACGAGTCATATAATTTTGACAAAGAAGGCTGTTCACACTGTTAAAAGAACGAACCAATATAAGAAGTACCTCGAATAATACAAACAGACGTCAGTTTCATAATATTACCACGTGCTCATGATCGCGCTATGCCGCAATTGATTATCTTGGACACCGCTGGAATGATACTTAAACCTAACGGGGAAAGATTCTTTCCTTCCAAATTAAGGGGGAATGCCACTGTGACGGGTCAACAAAATTTAAAAAAAATGCCATTTTCTTAAAGTATAACTCTCAGTCAAACAATTAAAGGAACAGTAAAATTTTCGAGATTTTCCAGCGATTTTCCAAAGGCCGTAACTTTGTTAATTTTGGTCGTAAAATTTTTTTAAAAAAGCATTTTAAAGCTTGAATCTTCTAGTTTTGGAATCTTAAGTCAAACAAAATTTGTGGGCATCACCCTCGACGCAGTCGAAAGAAATATCACGGTACAAATTTTCTCGAAATTTTTGCCGTTTTCAAAACAGTCGATGGGCTCCAAAACTCCGAACTAAACCAATCTATGGATCGTTCAGCTGAATTCTTTGTCTTGAATTTGCTTTTTTTATTTTTGTTCTACTACCATTTTTCGCTGAGATATCGGCGATTGAACAAAAATTCGTCTTTTTTTAAACCTTCGATATCTCTGGAACTAATGATCGTACAGCGAGTAAACGGTGAGTTTTGGAAACTCAAATCTACCCTCTATAAGTGCCTATTACTGTCATAAACGAAAAAATTGTTTCCATGCTTAATTTTGACATGAAAAAGTTCAAAAAAATAGCTTTTTTTCTTGTTTTAGAAAATCTACCACAACTTTGCAGATATTGCGGAAAATACCAATGTTTTAAGGTTCTTTTTTAGCTCAATGCATACCTAAAAATCATGCCAATTTTCAAAACAATCGGTCGAGCCGTTTTTTGTGACCGAGTCATCAAACTTTTAGAAAAATTGAAGGAACACGTTGATTGATTCTTAAAGACCAATTAATTAATGGTGTTAAAAATGAAGAAAAAAGGTTTTCTTTTTTTTCGCTCGTTCATGGTAATAACTTCATGGTTCATGGTAATAACTTCACGTTCATGGTAATAACTTTGTCAATTTTTAATATTTTTCAATAAAAATTTGTATGAATATAGTTGAATATATACTTAATAAATTACTTTTTGTCTGATCCTTAAATGATCATCCCTACTTACAAAAAAAAATTCCCGAAAATCAGCTATTTTCAGTTCTATCAGAGTGGCGTTCCCCCTTAAGACAGCTGTGTTCAATCGCGAAAAACTGCCGAATGAAAAATCAAAAGCGCGAGCTTTTCCATGAGAAACTGAGAAGTTAAAAAAAAAAATCAATATGCCGCGGATTTTCCACACGAGAACCGGATCAACTTGATCGCCATTCAGTGGGGGAGTTGCCTATACAGTGGGTCATTGGCCGCACGTGGATTTTTTCTCCTTCCCGGTCAAAGACTTTTCTCCGTTTTTCCTTTGCTGTTTTAGAAAAGTAGCTCGTATATTAACGTCACGTTTGAGCTACCCGAGATATTATCATCGCTCCGTTAAGCCCCCCCAAGAATTCGGTCCATAACCTCCCGCTCAAATCTTCCATGAACCTTGCCTTTCTCCTCGACCCACGCGCAAACGTCACCGTCATCGTGGTCCAAGAGGAAGTTCACGACTATATCCCTCTCCCTCAATGATAATCTCCGTGAAAAGCGCGCGCGCCCGCTCGGAGGGATGAAAAAGCTTCCTCAACAGTGGTAAAACCATTCTCTTCCGCGATATCTATTTCCCCAGCTCAGCGCAGCGACGAGATCTTTTATATCCCTTCTTTCCCTTCCAATTGCGATTATCTTTTTTCCAATGGAAACGAGATTCTCCGAGTTCACGAGGATCCACGTTTTCTTCTCGACATTTTATCTCTGCTCATTTTGTCCTCGTTCAATCCACGCTTCTTAAGGGGTTGGGCCACCCTGGGATTTTCAAAAAATCGATTTTTAGGGGGCATAACCCCTTAAAAAGCAGTAAGAGTCCTTCAACTTTACCTACGTACGAAAAAACAATGAGAATTATTGGAAGTGCGCATGTCTTCGACCCAGTTGCATTCGCACGAGAATAGTTTTAATGGAATTTTTGATGGATTTTTTGTTTTAAATGGCACAGAGAGTGAGAAGAAAAGGAAAAATCGTCGCAGAGATCTGAAAAATAAAGCCACGCTCGTGTGAAACTTTCTATTGAAAATAGTTTCGTTATCAGAATAGTGAAGATTATACGTATATATAATTTGGCAATGACGAGCACGATGCAAGGGACACAAATTCGAAGATTCCACTTAGCAGCCGAATTTACCGGCAATCGCGGATTCCGCACTTGAGTCTTATCATTTCCTGGAGGATGGAAATTTGCGGTCGTTTGCTCGGATTTCCGGATTCGCGATGAATTTCCGCCATTTCAATGGGAGATATTACGTGTCTTCGTACTCCATTTAGCGAGGAACATATGTATATGGCATTTCAAGTCAATTTAACCAATGTTTGAAACCTTAGATTTTTCAAAGTTTCTATGGAAACCGTTTTCTTATCATAATTTACGTTCTGAATTTTTCGCAAATTTTTTCCAGACACTCAGCCCTCTTCAAAAGATCCTGACGCTATTTGGGAAATCAAGCAAATACAAATTCCTCATGAATTACTGAAATATTTTTTCACAAAATCAAAGCAAGATTTCGAATCTCGATTGTGTTCAAAAGGTTGGTGACAAAAATGCGATTTTTGCATATTTATTTATTTATTTAATTAAAAAAGCGCTTAAGAGGATTTGCAAACGAAATTTTGGGCTTAGAAATATTGTGGAGTTCTACTGTAATTTATTCAAAAAATGTCTTACCTTTTTCATAAATGAAGGGTTGACAGGAACAAATCGGGAAAAATTGCAAAACGTTTTCATGGACTTAGATGTTTGCTGGAATGTCCTATATATATAAACATTAGCCGGATCTTCGATTTGGTTATAAGATATCCGTTTTGAGTTGACGATGAAGATGCATCCGGTTTCTGAAAGCTGGAAACTCCTCAAATTTGCGATTAATAGTTCTGAATCCTCGTGATGCTTTCCACCACTCCATCCTTCTCTCTTCCCCTTTCATCAAACCCTCTTAAACGCCCACGACCCGGCGTCTATTTCACCATTTCTCAACGACGCCTGCGGCAAACTTTCTCCGCGAAGAACGACGCCATGGCTCATAATATTATATTTATATTTGCGAGTATTCCGCCTCCAGGGAATTAATTTTATATTGCGAAAATGACGTTGCCCACGTGCGAGCGTGTTTTTTCTTTAAGGCGGTATTCTGGTCTAGTCACGTACAGTATGAGGGTTTTGTCGAGCTCGATAAAAAAAAAACAATATTTTCACCACTCTTTTTTTATAACATATTTATTAATATTTTGACAATAAACAAAAAAAATGTCGAGGAAAAAAATGAAAATAAATGAGAAGCTGGTAAAGTTGGGGCTAAAAAAAAGACGGTGTACTGGCCGACACGATTGCAACCCTTCTAGTCATCCGATACAACATTTTAAAAAATGATTCTTAATTAGTAATGATTCTTAATTAGTCGTTATAGCACCTACCTTAAAGAAAACCGAAAAAAATCGCAAAATGGCGGCGGTCTGAACAAAAGGGGCGTTTTTTTTACTGTTTTTATAGTTTTTAATTTTTTTACAATAGTAAAAAAAATAATTTTTATAAAAAAGTGATAGGAACGATAGAAAGTTATACATTGAAGATTGACAAAATTTGGTCGATTACACACTACATTGTAATGGGTAATGGATTTTTTTTTTCATTACACAATACATTGTAATGGGTAATGGAATTTTTTTCCATCACACACTACATTGTAATGGGTAATGAATTTTTTTTCATTACACACTACATTGTAATGGGTAATGAAAACGGCAATGCAATACAAAAAGTAATGCATTACTTGCAACCCTGGTCTGAATAAATCAAAATGGCGGAAATTAATAATAGTACAACTTCGCGAATCTGATCTTCATTAATTAGATCGATTAGAAAAGCTTGATCTCCGCAAAAACACCGTCAGAGAATTTGATAAACATTTTGTTAAGTAAATAATAATGTTTTCCATATTTCCCAAGATTTCACTTATCTACTGCAAGGTTGTGATTTTTCGGCGGCAATGAAAATTGAGCAATGCAAACATTGTCTATTTTCTGTGTGCTAAGGGAAGATCCTGCAAAAAAAAGTTTATAGCTCGGCTCAGAGTAGGGGAACGATCGAGTTCAAGGATGAGGGAATTTTGAGGGTGGGAGTGCGAGACGTAACATTCAGCTTGCTCAAGATTTTCGGAATGCTATACTTCAGAGCCTTACCCATGGGAATAGTCAAACACGCTGTTCAGGGTTTCCAGAGGGGAAAACTTTTGTCGATTTTGCTGTACCGAAACGCGTTAGGGTGAAAAGAAAGGAGAGAGAGAGAGACAGGAAAAAAAAGGTCGACAGATATACGAGGGTCTATAACAACTCCCACAGAATTTCAAAATTACTTCTTTCCTCTTTCTCCGTTCGTACCTTCTTCCCCTTTTATCGTTTCCTTGACGTCAAATGAGACACGAGGAAGAAAAAGTTTTCGGACTTTTTCATCAACCAAGGGGATTGACCTCTACGACGTCCCACAGAATCGCGATCGGATCTTCTTGTTTAATCCTTCGTCGCTTTATCCTCATTTAGCCGAGCTCTCTTAATGACTAAATACCGTAGACAAAGATAGCGATCTAAAAAAAACCCCCATCGACTTTAAAGTTCCCCGTGCGTGAAAATTCTAGGGAAGCCCTGACTTAAGTCGGGACCTCGTCGGGCTTGGACCTGGATGCCCTGTTAGGAATTGTCCTTACACCGCCAGGTTGGACCCCGACAGGGCAATGCCAAGGTTGCCAGGCCTACTTACAATATGGTTGACCTAAGGCAACCCATTGAGGACCTTGTCGGGCTTAAACGTGGATGCCCTGTCATAAATTGCCATAACACCGCCAGGTTGGGCCCCGACATGGCAGTGCCAAGGTTTCCAGGCTTACTTACAATATGGCTGACTTAAGGCAACCCTTCAGGATCTTGTCGCGCTTAAATCTGGCTGTCATGAATTGCCATAACACCGTCAGGTTGGGCCGTGTTAGAGTAATGTCAAGGTTGCCAGGCTTACTTACAATATGGCTGATCTAAGGCAACCCGTTGAGGACCTTGTCGGGCTTCGATCGGGCAACCCATATTTAAAGAAGTCGGTATAATTACAAAAGAACCAAATCGGGCCCAAATAGAGCGAAAGTATCGGAGCCCTAATTATTTCAAACATGGCACTGACGAGGCAACCCTTTGAGGGCCTAATCGGGCTTCACGGGGAGTTAGTTACGAGACTGGCCATGAGATGTCGCATACGGCGTGTGCTCTCTCGCATACGGAATATGCAAATAGTATGCTTATATAGCCGAAGTAAGAGCACAGGTTGTATTCGACACCGCAGAGTCAGGCCTCTCAGGAAGTCATACCCGCATGATTTCTACATAGAAATCCTCTGCTTTATACTATTTTTTTGTAAAAATTCTCTCGGAGAATTATTAATAATATATTATTATTAATAATTATTAATAATAATGTATTATTATTTAAGAAGAAAGTCTGGAAAGTCCAAAAAATTTCAATGCCTTTTAATGAGATAAAAGTGATGTGAATTTTACCGAATTTAGAATGTACTTCAAAACCTCTAATAAGAGTAATTTTTTGATATGGATCTCGAAAGAAAATTGGAAAAACCTGAAAACATTCCCAGAAAATCTCTTAAAATATTATTGCAAACTTGGAGAGTATAAAAAATATCATTAAATGAAGGCACCGGTCGATGAAAAGAAAAAAGTGAAGAATGCCTCAAATCCGCTCCTTCCGTAAAGTCGGCGCGGAGGAACAAACGATGACAAAGAATCACGGAGACAAAGGCGATATGAAGGATGTTGGAAGGTGGGAAGAAAAAAAAACAAGTGTTGATAACCGTGGAAGGTACGTGGATTATTCTCGGGCTTAGTATACACGTGAAAAGGAAAGAAGCGTCGCGACGTCGCCCTGAAGAGTTTCGTTGTATGCTCAGCTTCTCGATAAAGGGAAAGAGCTTTTCACCATACCAAAGAATGTACGCTTGTGGCCTCACCAGATTGCGACAATCGTTTCCCTTTCTTCCATCTTTCTCTCGCTCGCTTATTTTTTCTTTGATTCGAAAAGCAGAGTGTCGATCTCGACGGAATAAAAAGAAATTGAAAAACATCAAAAGATTTTTCGCACGTATTTTTTCACCATCGTTTTTTCTTCTCATTTCTATATCAAAACTTATATTTATGTTTTGTATCTCGCAAGAATTTGAAAATAACCCAAAAAAGACCTCAGTACTTGATAAGATACGTCAGATTTCTGTCACACAATTTCATTCTTCCTGACTAAGAAACTATATGGGTCATTCCATGTCTCATCGACCAGTAGTTGTTATCGACCTCTTTCAACTTCGATGAAATTTGGTAAGAAGTTTTCTTTTATCATAAAACAAAGTTCTACCAAAGAAATGTTTAAAAAAATTTCGAATGTTATGCAAAACTCAAAATTTTACCATTTTTTCAATTTTTCAAGTTTATTTTTTAAATATCTCGAAAACTATTATAGTTACAAAGAAATCATTTTGGGTTCGTTTAAAAGTGTATACTTGGGGTTAAGAAAAAAAATCCGTAATTTTTTTTTTTTGAAAAATGATGAATTTGGAGAATTTTGAGTTTTCAAAAATCTCAATTTTGGTAAAGAAATTTTTATTTACCTCTAAATTAAGTAAAGTTGAATGATCATGTAATTTTGTGAATTTTTTACCAACAATTAAAAATTCATGTTTTTGAGAAAAAAAAGCAATTCTGAAAATTTCAGGATTCTTTAAGATCAGGACAAGATATTATATATAACAAAAATTGAACCAAAAACTTAATATTGATCGTGGTTTTTCACGATATTTGAAAATTCTCCAAATTCATTATTTTACAAAAAAAATTTCGGAATATTTTTTTTCGTAGTCACAAGTATATTCTTTCAAACAAATCCAGAACGATTTTTTCGTAACTATAATAGTTTTCGAGAAATTTAAAAAATAAACTTGAAAATATGGTGAAATGTTGAATTTACGAAAAAAAAAAATTAATTTTTCTCCTTTGGTAGAACTTCGTTTTATGATAAAAGAAAACTTCTGACCAAATTTCATCGAGATTGACAGGGGTCGATTCCAACTATTAGTCAATTTGACATGGAATGTCCCACATCTAAATATTGAAATTTTGAAATTAATATCCCTTTTTTTTACAAAAACTAATTCCATAGGTTTTTTATCAAATCAGGAATACAAAAAAAAATGTTAATTATTATTTACTACAAAATTAATTAAAAATGTTTCAACATCATTCGGAATTTAGTAACACCTTTTCAGGCTTTTTGCGAAAATTTGTTTATTCTTTATTTTTACACGATACAAGAAATTTCATGATCAACAATATTTTAATGTCAAGGACAATTTCGCAGCATCCTGTATTTCACAAAGTTGGGAGGGTTCTTTTTCGAGCAGGAAATGGAAGAAAAGAGAATTCAAGAGAGTAAAGTTGAAGAGAGAGCAGAACGAGATATTCGCAGCGTACGGCAACTGCTTGTTCCTTTACTCAGTGAGCGCATCACCGACTCCGCTCGAGCATCAACTTCTACCTAAGCTAATTCTTCAATTAAGCCACTTCCTACGTCGAGACCCACGAGCTCCGTGCATGAAGGCCAATAATTGCGCCTATGTACTCGCGGAGAAGCTCGCAACTTGATTTCTCTAATATGCATGACTTACTTGCAATCTCCCTTCTCATCTGTACGTACGAATGAGATTGTTTGGTTCGTCGGATATGATCGCGTAAACTTGTCACAGTGATTATTACAAAATGATAAAATTGTTGTCTGCTTCCGCATGGAAAAATGTATACTGAAAATATGTGCAGAAAAAAAAATTCGATTTGACGCCAGAGATTTTGGCGTAAAAAAAAATGTCGCATATATTCTTCATTCACGTTACACAGTCCATCACCTGTATTTTCCATAGATTAAAAGTAATCTTTTTGTACATGTGAAATATATAAGGGACGTTCCACGGTAAATCGGACACCATTTAGTTTCTGCATCTCCATTTTTTAAAAATTAATTTTTTATGTTTTAGTATCGATTGAAAGAGGCCTCCATGATTTTTTTCAATTTTTTTTGTCGAAGCGTTTTCAAGATATCGATTTTTCAAAAATTACGTTATTTTTTTTTTTAAACGTCCATAACTTTGCGAAAAATAGGCCAAATGGAACGTTTTTTTCTTCAAAATTTTTCTTTTTAAACGTACTTTTGATGAAAAATATTGAAAAAAAAAATCAAACGGCATTTCTATAAGATTTTCAAGTTTTAAATATAAATTGTTGATTTACAAAAAACACGTACGGATCGATTTTCTTAAAATTTTTTTGTACGAATCTGTCATTTATTCCACAACTTTTAAGCCTAAGTAGATAATGCGATAACGATGGGATCTATTTTTCTTTCGATTTTTCAATTTCCATATTTAATTATCCATGTTGAAAAATATCGGAAAAAAATACTATTCACAGGAGCTACTTTCAATAATTATCATAAATGGAAAATATGCAACATAATTTCCGGCAAAATGTTCTATACGACAGATACATTTTCCGCACATATTTTGCGTACATAAATAAATTTTAATAAATTTCCGTAGAAGCTGTCAGAACCTCGAATATTTTTATTGATATTCTGATTTTTTATTGTTACATAGCCGAGGATGAAAACTAGAAAAATAATAACTCTTATTAGATTTATTCGCAATAATCACAATTTTTCGTTTTTTAAAAAATAAAGCTAATAATAATAATAATAATAATAATAATAATAATAATAATAATAATAATAATAATAATAATAATAATAATAATAATAATAATAATAATAATAATAATAATAATTGGCATAAAATGATCTCTTTTTTCTTTTGATTCGATTCATGATTAGTATAAATAACTATACATAAAAATTAACGAAAAAAATACTAACTCTGACGGATAATTTTTTATAATTATTATTTGACAATGATATCTCTCAGTTATTTTGTCGTTGAATCACAGATTTTTTTTCGTCCATTTGGTTCAGCTCGACTCTCGAAACCTCGATTATCATATTGGGCGGAAGGTCCTTGGAATCCGGGCTATAGAAGGACCTTGTCAAAGGCGGTCGGAAGGCCGTGTGCGGTCATCAGGTTCTCGGGTGGGATATAATACTCACGCTTCATCGGTGAAATCGTATTAAATTAACTCGGTTACCGCGCCTCACCTCCTTGACAATGATCTATATAGATTGATCTAACGGTGAGGAATATGCTCGACGCTATATAATATTCAAAGGGAGCGTAATACGCCCAATTACACACCAATTCTCGGGGAGGCTGTTTAGGAAAAAAAAATCTACTTATTCGCCCAAGATCTCATTATACGCAATAAAAAGTGACCATCTGGAAAATTGCTCATTAGTCTACAGCATTAAAAAGAAACACATTTTTCAATTTTACCATCTACAGCGAGATGAAGTTTGTTCGGTCATCGATCATTCCTTCCGGTCATCTCAGAACAAATATCTAGATATATTGTCTAACACTTCCCGCGTAGAAAAAAGAATCTTTGAAAGAATCTTTAAAAGATTCTTTCCAAATTCTAAGAATCTTTTTAAGATTCTTTCAAAGATTCTTTTGTCGCATCGGACGAGAATCTTCCGAAGAATCTTTAAAGGATTCTTTGGAAGATCTTTAAAGGATTCTTTGGAAGAATCTTTAACTGATTCTTTGAAAGAATGAGGTTTTTTTAAAATCTCACGAAAAACTAAAAACTGACTAATTCAAGTCAATTTTCGATAAATAAGAAATTTGAAAAAATCGAAAAACTTTACTTAGGAAAAAGATAGGAAATCAAAAATAAAGATGACCCCCATGGCCAAAGTCCGTTTTAACACGGCGTTAAATCTTGAAAAAATTCAATCAAAGAATCTTAGCAAGATTCATTTAAAGAATCTTGGAAAGAACAAAATTATTTCCAAGATTCTCCCGACCGATCAACTTGTACAAGATTCTTTACGACAGTCTTTCCAAGATTTGTCCAATTAATCTTTCTAAGATTCTTCCAATTAATCTTTCTAAGATTCTTTGAATAAATTTTTCCAAGATTTAACGCCGTGTTAAAACGGACTTTGGCCATGAGGGTCATCTGTATTTTTTATTTTCTATCTTTTACCTAAATAAAGTTTTTCGATTTTCTCAAATTTCTTATTTACCGAAAATTGACTCGAATTAGTCAGTTTTTAGTTTTTCGTGAGATTTTAAAAAAACCTCATTCTTTCAAAGAATCTATTAAAGATTCTTCCAAAGAATCTTTTAAATATTCTTCGGAAGATTCTTTTTTCTACGCGGGAAGTGTTAGACAATATATCTAGATATTTGTTCTGAGATGACCGGAAGGAATGATCAATGACCGAACAAACTTCATCTCGCTGTAGATGGTAAAATTGAAAAATGTGTTTCTTTTTAATGCTGTAGACTAATGAGCAATTTTCCAGATGGATTTCGTGAGATTTGGAAAAAACCTCATTCTTTCAAAGCATTTTTTAAAGATTCTTCCAAAGAATCCTTTGAAGATTTTTTCAAAGAATCTTTTAAAGAATCCTTTAAAGATTTTTCGGAAGATTCTCGTCCGATGCGACAAAAGAACCTTTGAAAGAATCTTAAAAAGATTCTTTCAAAGATTTTTTTTTCTGCACGGGTTAAGAAGAACCAAAACTGCTTGAAACAAATCAATTTTGTCGTAAGTGCAGTCTTTTCATTTTCTGCGCGAAATTTCGGTGTTTTTTTTCTGTGTTGAACATCAGCATACAAGATAAGTACCATCATGAAATTCGAGTTTTTTTTTTGGTAAACTATTAAAATTTATTCCGAAACTCCAGAAACGAAAATTGCGTAACTTTACGGCTTTTGGAGTCTTCAAATATTTCTCAAATAACAGTTCTTTTCTCTAAGGACGCGCAATTTTTCCATTTTTATATACGAAAATTTTGAAAGAAATTAAGTATTTTTGGTATTTATTGTATTTTTTTTACTCCGAAATAGAGTTCGCTAAGCCCCTCTTCAAATGTCCAAATAGATAACTTTTTTGAAACGCCTACTATGGAGCAATTTTTTTTTTAAGTGCCTTATCTCAAGAGTGTTATCCCAAAATTTTATGAAAAAAATAAATAAAAATGGCAAAAGTTATGATTTTTTTCGTAAAGAATAATTTTTTTCGCGTATTCACTCCTTCGTGATTTTTTTCACCATCTTAAAAATTAAAAAAAAAAATCAGGGTGCATTGCATATTGAGAATGATTGAAAGTATCACCCTGAATTTTTTGAAGTCATTTTGAATGACACTCTGGACATGGCAAGCGCTCAAAGATGACTGGGGTCACAATGACCCATTTGTGACCACCGTGTTACGATTAGGATGGCTTAAGCACTCTTCATCGATGGATTTGGAGAACACGGCTCTTAAAATTGAGTTCTTTCATTTTTTCGCCCTACAATTTCTCTATATTTTTCGCTCTTTCGATGAGCTTACAAAAATGAGGGAGCTTTTATTTCAAGCGAAAGCCCTCTCGAGCCCGCAATGCAATTCAATATCAACACGAACATGCTCTTATTTGCAGTTTTACAACATTCCCCTTACCTGGATTCTACAGGATTATCCCTGATTCCTAAACCAACACGATGACACGGTATCGGGTCAATAGAAAATATACTCGTGTGACAACATCGTGAAGCAGATTTATTCACAAAAGCTCGTTTTTTCAAATTATTTTTCCTCGGGGGTTTCTCGCGCTTTGGACGGGATGTAACTGGTTTATTCCACGCAAACCTAAAAGTGCAAGGTCGAAAGTGGCATTTAAAGACGCACGGACCGAACACCACGATGACTTCTACTCTCACGCTCGATGCAAATGTGAATGACGATAATCGAAATACACACACAGACACTTAGACATAGACTCGTGATTTTACGTGTATAGGGTTTCATCTTTTGTTTCCTCACAAAAGCTTTGATTCGAGAAATGTTTTTCTTCAAGATTCTCTTCTTCCTCAGATTCTCCTGTTTTTGCAGATAATATTTGAAATAATACATTTTCGTGGTGAAATTCATTAATTCATTTCGATTTTAGGATTTTTTTTATTTTTTCGACTGTTAACGACCTAGATTTAGCAATTTTTCAGAATTCAGCTGAATTTTCCCATATTGATGGACCATCATGAAAAACTATTTGCTATAATCAAATTTGACAAAAAATTTTGACTAAAAGAAGAATATATACAAATGTCACTGAATTCAACCGATAATTTTTTGACTATTGATAAATGATTAAATTATTAATTAATAAAGAATTAATAATATTAATAAATTAATAATTTGATTTAATATTGATAAATAATTGACCCCTTTTGGATTTGCAAATTTCAATCCTTCCAGAATGTCTGTGGCCCGTTTCGTTTGGTCCAAAATATGACCTCAAATTTTTAGAAATTTTTATTTTATTTTTTAGGGGTTGCCCGAGCTAAAAGATCATTAAATTGAGGGCTATCATAAACAGGGGCCTTTTTTGAATCAATGAAATTTTTTTCACAGAAACTAGGGCCCAAAACAGATATTTTCGTCATAGTTCGATAACGAGCCAAAAATAATTACTATTATTTTTTGTATTTTAATTAATTTTTTTTATAATTTTTTTTTTCATTGTTTCTTGTATTGAGAATAACAACAAAAATATTTTTCTAGTGATTTTTCTCTTGATTTATTTTTGTTTAAGAGTTAAACGACAAGATTTTTCGAAAATTTATCAGCCTCGACGACCTGAAATAAAACAGATGATTCAAACACTATTAAAAAAATAAAATAAAATAAAAAAGTAATTATTTTTGGCCCATTATCGAACTGTGACGAAAATATCTGTTTTGGGCCCTAGTTTCCCTCAATTTAATGATTTTTTAGCTCGGGCAACTCCTAAAAAATGAAATGAAAATTTCTAAAAATGTGAGGTCATATTTTAAGCCAAAAGAAACCCATGATTCATTGGACATCAAAATCTGAGGGGGACAGGCCGATGACCGCGTGATTTGACGTGGAATGCCCCATCTATTTTCATTTTTCTTGATTCACGAATCTCAAAAGATGTACAAAGTTGCACAACCATAAACGCATCGAGCCATTTCTCCAGTAAATTATCCAGACCTTGCGACATACGTTTTTAATGCTTCAGAATTGAAGTAAATGGCCACTGTCCAGTAGTCCAGTCTGAAAATACATGTACAATGTACACACGTGTATATTTTTGTATACCTGTGCCTGCTTCGTGCTTCTGGCGTCTGTCGCTATCGGATACTCCACTGATGGAGTGAGTCTCGTTTCAAGCGAATTTATACCAGATGGCAAAAGCATTGTCCACGTGCAAGTGGGTGGACGATGGTCGGGGATGTCCTGTCGAAAGTTGTCAATAGTTTCACCGTCGTGTCGTCGCGAAAAGTCAATGTGAATGAGTGTAACACACACGCCGAGACACACTAATACATATCTGGATAGTTGCTTAATAAAAGGGATCAAATGAGGGGATCCCAGATTGGAAGTTACGCTGTTTTGTTGGTAAGCCGTTGATAGAAGTGAAAAACACATCGACAGGTTGTGCGAGCAGCAAGGTTCTATTTTGTTTTATCGCTTACGTCGATGCTAAAGGAGCGCCCCCGGTGACGTCATTGGACCCACTCAGCCGATGGGCGAGAAGCACCGAGGCGATAAACGTATTTATTAAGTGTACTAAGGGGAGAGGCAAGGGGGAGAGGACGAGCGATAGAGGGAGAGGGATATGGAATTGCGGATGGTGTGAGAGGTACATCCGATACAGATCCCCCTCTCTTCCTCTCTCCCTCTCTCTTATTCGCTCTCTTTCCTTTTTTTCGCCCTCTCACTCTTTCTCTTCCTCTCTGTCTGTCTGCCTCCCCCTGACTGCATCACTGGGTTTATGTTGCGCTGATTCCTTCGTCGAGCAACGTGAAAACTTCCCTTTCTCATCCACTCTATTTATTAGTGAAATACATGGATTTTACGAGAGAAATTGTTGTCTTTTATTTTTTTTCTTTACTTTCCGAGGAGCCTCTGGATGGGTGAGTCCCCCTCCCGAGTGCCGAAACAAAGTTTGATATTGGAAAAATTTAAATTCACAAAAAGAGCGTGAGTGCTTCTCGGTTTTTCGTGCTTTTAAAGCTGGGTCGGTAAAGCAGAGCCCTGTAACGAGAGTTTTTATTGTTTTACGGCGTAAACGAGACGAGTTATCGAATTATCATCGTATGAATGGGATTTAGGGGATGCTAAAATTGGTATTAAGGTAAATGTCCCAGTTATTGAATAGCTAACGATCTAGGGCTTGAATTCGGTGAGAAAAAAATATAAAATCAAGAAAAAAACCATCGGTTTCATGTTCTAACGATGCTTTAATATTTTTACTTTCGAAAAATCACCCTTTAAATTATTTTTAAATGATTTCAAATGAAAAAAAAAAATAACAATGCGAAGCATGCAAATGTCGCAATTATTGAACACTGGAACTGCCTATGTCCCTTATATTGAACAGGCATGTCCCAGTTATTGAACACTCTCGAGAATTCTTTCTCCGTTCTGAAAATATTATTTTGGGTACAATATTAAGAAATAAAAACAAAATCAAACACTTAAATAATCTTTTATTATCCATGTAAAAATACAAAAATATATATTTAGTCTCTTTTGACATGTTTTTGGTTCATTCGCATTTGGTTTATTTTTGCTTTTCAACTCGAACTTTATTTTATTTTTATTTTCAGCTTCCTCATTTTTATGTTCTGTTTTTGTTTGATTTTGTCTCAGCTTTCTTGTTTTTCGACTGAAATATCGGAGAGCAAAAAATATTGAACATTACATTCGTATTTTTAGGTTACATTTATAGGTTATATTCTCTTTTCACGTTTCTTTTTATGTTTAGTGCACGAAAATACAAATAAAAAATATATTTGACGATCTTAGAGTTATTATTGAAAGTAGAAAGGTAAGTTTATTCAGGAACTTACAGTTTTTGTTTGAATAAATCCGATTCACACGATCTGTCATGCGTTAACGTCTCGATGTTTTGATGGGTTTAATGACGCCATCTTGGAGAATTCGAGTGTTCAATAATTGGGACACACTGCATTTTCTATGTCCCAATGATCGAACACCGTATTTTTTAACAAATCATTAATTAAAATTTTTTTTTCAAAATTGTAATTTGTAAGAAATTTTCTGAGGAACCTGAAACGACTTTACTTTTTGAGATGCGACAGTTGTTGAATTTTTTATGCCCTTACGCGTGAAGCGACGCGTCTTAGCAAAAACGATAAGCAGTTACCACGAGACGTCAAATCGGGTCACCGTTGCTGATTAAACAATTTTTTTCTCTATTAATTAAAGCTTCTTTTGCACAAGTAAGGTAACATTTCGATAGCTAAAAGTTCCATATATGTAATGGAATTTTTATAAATAAATAAATGCATGCAATAATTGGTTCAATAATTGGTACCTGTTCAATAATTGGGACATTTAGCTTACGGTCGTGAATCTTCGAGCCAAAATTTTTTTGGACACTGTTGGATGGAGAGCAATAAAATTTGCTTTTTCCTTGGGATTTTCCTGAGAATCCAATTGCCACGTTGGTCGAAATGGCGTGAATGAGAGCAAATGCGAATAAGACTGTCACGGAGACGTGACAAGTTTCTACTATTTATCATCGTGTTTGTTATCGCAAAATTGTGGGCGAATGCACACGCAAAACCGAGTGTGCTTTGCTCTCTACTCCTGCTGCTGCTGCTGCTGCTGTTCTCTCTTTTTCTCTCTTTGCGTTATATAATTCACAGTTTTCGTTTAGCAAAATTCTACATACACAACGCTGCAGGCTCTGTTAAGCCTTGTTTCGGACAAGGCTTAACAGAGTTATACACGAATGTGTGTATTTGTTTGCTGTGGTTTCGTTTGCACGTCGAGAGTGTACTCAACGTGAGAATTACGTGTCTGCAGAATTCACCCACGTTTCGGTGCTTGAAAATTCAAAGGATATCATGAGTTTACTCAGAGATTACTCAGAAAGCTCGCAGGAGAATTTTGTCAAAGTGTTTCATGGAACTTGTAATTAATTGCAAACAATCGACAGATAAATTCGCGACCCACTATAATTTTATCCCAATCAAACAGGACAGCATTTGGACTCAATACTGAACACATTACCCTCAAATCAGGATCATAAATGCAGATCATAAAACAAGCAACTTGCAACTTCCCCAAAATGCATTCAGAAACATTTGTCCTGACTCTGGATAGAGTAGATTGAACTTTAAAGCAGCGAGATCAATTTCCAAACAAGTTTTTAATTTCAAAAGAATTTTTGGAAAAAAGGAATGAAAATCCGTCTGTTTGGGTAATCCTCCTTCTGATCGTTTTGCCTCTTAACGAACGAGTCGAGATGCGGTGTCGGGTCTCGTGTGTCTTTATTTAGTTATCGAAACGTCCAGAGACCCAGTTTGCAAAGTTATCGAAACTCGAGCGATGTGTAAGTGTTTTCGAGTACGTTTGAATATGTTTGTGTGTGTGTCTCTGGCCTCGCTGTTTTCTTGCCAGTGCTCGCCGGCTTTTGCTCTCCACACTAGCTACAATATTACTGTGCCGCTGCTAGGTTCTGCTGTTTTGTTACACCGTCGTCGAGAACGAAGTAGTTTAGCCACATAAATAGAACGGGAGACACTCCGCTTTGCGAGATCAGCGTCGTCGTCGTGTGCTGCGCGAGCTTTGAGTAGTGGTAACAGCTGTAAAGAACGGACGGAGAAACGCGACACGAGGGAAGAAAACTCGATATACGCGGATTAGACATAAGAAAAATATTATAAAACGCATGTGTCACCGTCTCAGGGGAAAAAAACACTTACGCGCGACTGTGAAAATTGTGATGTCGACCGTTTGATGTCCGAGGAAGACTTCGACCCTGCTTGGAATAGACGTGAAATACAGGAAAATAATGAAAGTGTGGTGTAGTAGATTTTAGCGCTGAAATAGTAGTCAATAATAAATGTGAATTGTTTATATGATTTTGAAATTTTTTAAAGTATTTTGAGGTTTCTATGAAACTGACAAAAAATTGGTTGAAAAGTTGAGTTTCAACCTTCGACAGTTATAATTGATGGGAAATTCACTACTGATTTCAGGACAGATAAAAAAGTTTGGTTTCCAAGCTTTGACAATTACAATTGATGGGACATTCTCTGCTGATTTCAGGACAGGTCAAAACAGTTTGATTTTCGACGTGTGACAATTACAATTGATGGGAAATTCACTACTGATTTCAAGACAGGTCAAAGAAGTTTGGATTTTCAACCTTTGACAATTACAATTCATGGGAAATATCACTACTCATTTCAGGACAAGTAAAAAAAGTTTGGTTTTCAACCTTTGACGATTACAATTGATGACAAATTCACTAGAGACTTCAGGACAGGTCAAGAAAGTTTGCTTTTCAACCTTTGACAATTACAATTGATGGGAGGTTCACTACTGATTTCAGGAAAGGGCAAAAAGTTTTGTTTTCGACTTTTGATAATTGCAATTGATGGGAAATTCACTAGTGATTTTAGGACAGATCAAACAGTTTGGTTTTCAACCTTTGACAATTATAATTGATGGGAAATTCTCTGCTGTTTTCAGGATAGTTCAAAAAGTTTGGTTTTCAACCTCTGACAATTGCAATTTATGGGACATTCACTACTGATTTCAGGACAGATCAAACAGTTTGGTTTTCAAGCTTTGACAATTACAATTGATGGGACATTCCCTATTGATTTCAGGACAGGTAAAAAAGTTTGGTTTTCAACCTTTGACAATTACAATTGATGGGAAATTCATTACTGATTTCAGGACAGATCAAACAGTTTGGTTTTCAAGCTTTGACAATTACAATTGATGAGAAATTCACTACTGATTTTAAGACAAATCAAAAAGTTTGGTTTTCAAACACTCGTAATTACAATTGATGGGTGGTGATAAATTTTATAAAAAATATCGACTATTCAGAGGAACTGTCTACAATTTATTTCTTACATATAATGTTGACCCTATTCTGCACTCATTATTTTGACTACCTCTTCTTCGATTCAATTCCAATTATCTTTCAATTTTTTGCATATCGTTACAGTTAGTCCATTGATTTTCCACCATTCTCAAGGACATCGAAAGTTCGTCAGAACAAGAAGACCGTCGTTCGATTTCGAAAAGTTACAGTCTCGATATAAAGTGGCTTGGAATTGCCTGCAGATGTTGGGTTGGCATAAAGTAATTAATTCTAGATATTTGGCTGGAAATTTCGAAAGGTGGATCGATATGACACAGTCTGATTACGAAGGTTTAACGAGGCAGTCTCGAAGTTTCAAAGAGAAAACCATATACTTTGCGTCCTCTTGGCGATGCTTTGTACAGCCAACGTCGATGGAACACTCGATTAAACGGACCAACACATAATACTTACACAGACGATCAACCCCTTTGCCCCATGGGCTCTGTACGCTTTGACTTTGAGCTTTGAGAAAACATGCGGCCCTTGAAAGGTCCTCAACGGGGGGAGGGAAAATGAAGTGACGTATGAGACTCATGGGCTGCGCGGAGATGGAATTCCATTGGAGAATCCAGGATAAGCTTGACTATCGATTACGAACGATAATGTGACATGGGAAAGGAATTAATGCGGCGTGTACAACGGTGTGAGACGAATCATGGGCACATAATAGCCGAGCAACTCATCTCATCCATCTCTCTCCCTCTCTCTCTCTCTCTCTCTCTCTCTCTCTCTCTCTCTCTATTTGCCAGGAGAGATATGCACAACGAGTAATGCGTCCTATACACTGAACCGATGCCATCAATGTCCTCTGTTTACGAGCTGAATTCTAATAGGCGGTTTGATGTGACCCGCGTGGGTTGCCCCGAATGAACGCCGAGTGCTGATCGCCCGATTGACATTGATGATATAGAATCATACATGACGAACATTGTACTCGATTCGTTGCTAACGGAATTTTACGAAATACACATGGAACCTCCACTCCACATAGGCGCCATTTCCTACTTGAGACAATCGTCCTAAATGTATCTACTTATTGGCTTTCTCAGCCCGACGATGAGCTCACGATAAGTCTCGATGTCTCGGGGCCAACAGCGTATATATCCATCATCGTGCAATTGATCTTTCCCCTCCACAGGATAATGGTAATCAATCGGAAAAGAATTTTCTCGAGAAGAGATTGGATAATGCAAATACTTCCACCAATTCTACGATTCGGGGAAATTGAAGATTCGCATACGCCAGATTCGACGGGAATTAATGTATCATGGGCAATGGGGCTGCGAATTCATCGGGGATTCGAAATTGTCGAGGCACGACCCATTAATCAGTTTTGAAATTACCAGAATCGATGCAAAAGCCAGGATCTCTATGGGCTATTTCGAGTTGGCTGAAACCGATGATCATCGCTCTTGGATTTGGGTCATCATTTTTACTGAGATTACACTGAGAGACGAGGAAAGCTTTCCAAATATTTTTTGGATCTTCTTTATCAGCCGTTTTTCGAATGTTTTTCTGGATATTAGTGTGCGTGCGTGTTTGTGAATGTTCTGGCGTTGAAAAATCGAATGGCTTTAACTGTAGAACGTTTCAAGCGATTGAGTCGAATTTTTTTACTCGAGTGGAACATTCGTCTTCCTTTACGCAGTGTAAATTCTGTCGAAATTGCAAAAAATAAATGGCAATTTAGAGGGATTTTTGATTTTTTGCGAAATGTTAGTAACTTTCGTACCTCGACAGCTATCGGTTTCAATTTTTTTGGATAAATGTTTTAAGAAGTCACACTGATTTTTCTTAAATATTTGATTATTCAATTAATTACACTATTCTGTTACTGAACACTAAATTTTCATTCGTTTGGTGCCTGTAGTATCAGCTCATGTGTGAATTATTTTTTTAAAACATATTTTACACACTGAGAAAACAATGTACCAGGATTTGTTAACTGATAACAACTGTAAAGTTGAATATGGCGAAATCAATTATTTGTTAACAGTTCATAAATTAAACTAATATTTTTTAACATCAGTTAAGAAATTATTTTGCCACAAATAAAATATTTTTCAACGACTAACAAACTTTGTAACAGTTAATAAATATTTAAGTAAAAGTGCCAACTGAATATATTTCTTTAACTACAAATAAATTGTTTTCTCAGTGTGAAAAAAATTATTTGATACAAATTTTTTTATCAATTGGAGAATTAGAATGTATTCTACAATTCCTGAAACTTATATTTTCAAAATAATTTGACAATCGATATTATTCCTATTACAATTAATTCCCATTGTTTTCCAAACTTACAAAATTCGTAAAATCGTAAATCCGAGAGTTTTGAAGATCAAATGTCAGTTTTGCTCACTTAAAATGCCCCATATAAACATGCACATCCCTTGCTGTATCTCTCGCATCACCGGTCCACAGAGTGCTTATAATTCGTCGCTGTGTGTCTCTAATTGCGTAGGTGTGTGCCCGTGTCTGGATGAATACATCATTTTATTTCGTTCCTGTTGTCGGTTTTTTTATTTCATTTTTTTAATCTATTTGCCGTCGTAGCGTTAATTCGCCACGAATCCAATCTACGCGTACTATAGCACTGTCAAAAGTTTTTTTGTCTTGTTCCTGTGCTCAAAATAGTCGCCCGATTGTATACGCCCGATAAAAGAGTGACGGGAATGAATAAATAGGTTTTCGATCTCAAAGCCGATTTTGCAAAATCGCTTGCGTTGCCCAAAAAAGCCAGAAATTAGTGATTTATTGGAAATTGAAAAATAGTTATCCAAAGCGATAATATCATGTGATAGTAAAAATATCCAGATATCTATACAAGAGATTAACGCTTAAAATAAGTGTATAAAGAGATTTATCATTTCATTCTTAAAATGTCTCATAATCTTATTTTTAAAGAAAAACGTTCAAAAATTACAAATTTAAATCTAAATATTATAATATTCTGACCAACAACCCCTAAATGTGCAAAAAACGTTATCAAGCTATTCTACGAGTTCGTTAATTAATTTTATTTTTAGCACAGAACAGTGACCGCAAAATAAAATGCTCTCACAACCGCAAAAAAAAAAATCCTGGCTGAACATCGAATTTTCCGTGTCAGGAGAAAATCCCTGCAGTATTATCCTGTCGTAAATATTTTGTTGACAACGAGGTTCGTTAAATAAATTTTTTTTTATTCCAGTGGTCGAAGCAACAATTAGCCAACGAAATTGAAGAGAATTTATTTTCGGTCGGGGTGGGTCGAGGTGTCAAGCGGACAAAGAGCCGCGGTAGGAAAAAGGCGGCCAATCGATTGGCTCGTGAAAAATACTTCCACATTGTTGATCAAAAAAATGATGAAAATTTCCTATCCTTTGATCGCACACGGAGGCTGATGTGTATATATTTATATAACGTTTGCCTTGCCACCAGCTTTATTCCCTCGCTAAAATATATATGGGTCATTCCATGTCAAATCGACCAAGAGTTGGAACCGGTCCCTCTCAATTTCGATGAAATTTCGTCAGAAGTTTTCGTTTTCAATAAAACGGAGTTCCACCAGAGGAAAAAAATTAAAAAATTGTTTTTCAAAAGTTATTCAAAATTTTAAATTTCACAATTTTACAAATCTTTCAAGTTTATTTTTCAAATATCTCAAAAACTGTTATAGTTACGAAAAATCGTTCTGAACTCGTTTTGAAGAGTATACTTGGGGACAAACAAAAATGTTCCAAGAATTTTTTTTGAAAAATGATGAATTTGGAGAATTTTGAATTTTCAAAAATCGTGAAAATCCAAGTTCCATATTTTATTTTTGGTTCAATTTTTTTATATAATACCTTGTACTGATCTTAAAAGATCTTGAAATTTTCAGAGAAGCGTTTTTTTTTCTTTCAAAAATATAAATGTTTGAATTTTAAAAAATCGTGCAAATCCACGATAGAAATTACATTTTTTGTTAAATTTTTTTTATAAAATACCTTGTACTGATCTTAAAAGATCCTCAAATTTTCAGGATGGTGTTTTTGTTTCAAAAATAAAACTTTTTGAATTTTCGTAAACAAATTTTTTGTTGTTTTTCCTTTAAGTTAAGTAAACTTCAATTAATGACAATTTAAGAAAAAAAAATTTTTGCCATCATTCAAAAATTTATATTTTTGAAACAAAAACAAAAATTTAACTAAAAATTTAATGTTCATCGTGAATTTGCACGATTTTTAAAAATTCGAAAATTTATATTTTTAAAAGAAAAAAAAACACCGCTCTGAAAATTTCAGGATCTTTTAAGATCAGTACAAGGTATTATATAAAAAAAATTGAACCAAAAATAAAATATGGAATTAGGATTTTCACGATTTTTGAAAATTCAAAATTCTCCAAATTCATCATTTTTCAAAATTTGTTCTCGGAATATTTTTTTTTTCATAGCCTCAAGTATACTTTTTAAAACAAATACAGACAATTTTTCGTAACTATAATAGTTTTCAAGATATTTAAACAATAAACTTAAAAGATTTGAAAAATTGTGAAATTTCGAAATTTGTATAACTTTCGAAAAATCAATTTTAATTTTTTTTCTTATGTAGAACTTCGTTTTATTGAAATCGAAAACTTCTGACCAAATTTCATCGAAATTGAAAGGGGTCGATCCAACTCTTGGTCGATTTGACATCGAATGACCCATATATATAATAAAGCATTTATAATAATAATAATAATATATTTCATAGATATATATATGTATAAGGTTGGCTACAACAAGGCAGATATATCTTCGGGCAAAAGCGTTTGAGTTTGCCAATGGTGTGAGGTAGGTATATCCCGGGCGTGGAAAATCAATACCGTCAAAACCTCGTTCACTCGAGCCTGTTCACAAGCTGGTCGCTCTATATCCAAACGCGTTACAATGCTATATATCCCCATTGTTTCATCCACTTTCTACTCCCTCACTACCTCTGCAACTCCGTCGAGGAAACTTTGTACGAAAGAAAAATCAATTATCTAATTTCGTCACTGTCTGCAGGGTCTGAGTAAATTCGACGTGATTCGTTCTGACACTCTCACGACGTTAGTTTCATCGAGTTTCATCGCGTTTTCCTCTCGTTCCATGGGAATATTTGTCTCGAATAATTCGCGGAATTCTACGGAAGTCGAAGGAACAAAAATGGTTGGTTGGGAGAACCAACTAATTATTAGCTGGGTATATTTTGGTTACAGAACTATCTGCTTCGTTACAATAACCATCTAGCATTAGTTCCAACTACTATTCATAGTTAGTTGACGCGACTAGTCAAAATAAGTGACTTGATTAGTCAGTCTAACTAATAAAATAGTTAGAGGGTTAAGGATGGACAACGAATTTCATAAGCACTGTAGCCAATTTTATGATATCTGCAGATTTGTCGGTACCCAAAAAATCCGCTAGGTGGCTTCCTCCCGCACAAACGAACTTTCCCCTCGACGCTTATAACCTTTCCAAGTTCAACTATGTTTGATATCCCTATTTTTTAGTCTGGATATTTAATAATAGAAAAAGGGTCTTTTTCTTTTAGCTTCTCTTGAAGAAAAGACGAAGCTGTTTCAAAATAATGAGTAGATATAAAAAAAATGTATAATAAACCACGAGCAAAATAGTTTATACAACCATTCACTCGTGGTTGGCCGAACTAAAAAATTAGTTGGTCTGCCATTTATAAACCAACCATATAAAATTCGTTGATCCAAACAATTTCTCGCTAAGAGCACTGAGATAGTTGGTTGAGTCATCTAATTTTATTGTTACCACAGTTAAATCGTTTTTTCCGTGTGAATTATGAAAAGGGAAAAACAATGTCTCAAGCTTGATGGCTCTTCACCTAGAAAATTAAACCTCTGATTGAATCGGTATCGAACGGCTACATTAATATTTAATTCGACCTCCATCAGGGTTAAATTTTCCGGTGAAAGACTGAGCTCGATATATTCTCGCCGAAAATAACTTTTTGTTCTTCGATTGAAACGAGAGCTTGGAAAATTATGCTGTGGAAAAATTTCGCCCGTGAGAAGAGAAGGATTCCGTGGCAAATAGATATTCTTTTTTAATCAACCCCGATGGTTTTACATCGTTTCCCTATAAAGTTGTGATACTCTATGGGATTTAGGTGGATTGCTTCCAGTGAAGATTTCATCTGCGAATAATACGTCTGCAGTTGTTTCTAGTCCAAGGGCGTATTTGCAAATTTATCCCGAAGGATAATTTGATCGGAAAACGTTCTTCCATTTGCAAAGAGTGATTTCTTATTAGCGTTTGTTTTCACGTTTGGAAAGTTGAGATTCAAGGAAGAAGGATTTAGGTCGAACAGGAGAAGACTTTGTTTTAATCATTTGGGAACGCAGCTTGATAAATGAAATTACATTGGGGATGATTTCAAAAATGCGCCAGGAAAATTGATTTTTCACGGCCACTGAAAAATCCCTCAATGAGTGCCTGTCAAACTTTGAAACATTTAATTATTCATGAAATTCGATTAACGAGCATGTTTTTCGTAATCCATCAAGCAAAACTGGAGCATTTATTACGATTGAAAATTGGCTTGTTTATAGAAAGGATTTTTTTTTTCACAAACCCCAATCGATTTTTCAATTTCCCACATTTTAAATGGTGTCCTTGGGGAAATTTAAAGAGCTTGGTTACTTCGTATATTGATAACAAACGAGCCACGTTTGATTACCAGGATTCAGGTTGATTGCTTTCAGAAAAGGTTTAAAAAACATTCCAACGGGTTGTTTAAGGACAATTAAACGAAAATGTACTCAGTTACTTAAGGGGGAAAACCCATATAAATGGTCGAAGATGACGAGGAATTTCGGGATTTTTTTCCAACGCAACTACTGGACCAAATCGTTTTCAACTTTAGAGGCTATTTTATTGTACATTCGAAGACTTGAAAAACATTTTTTTCATTTATTTTTGCCCGAAACTTTAAACGCGATTTACTCAAAACTACATTTTCGCAAATTGCGGCAGCGTTAAAAAAAAACTATTCATCCGATTCATTTCAACCAAATATTTTTAGACACATAATTGCAAATCCTCGTCGACAAACCTCCATTAAAAAAAAAATTAATTTAACAATCATTTTTTGCATAAAAATGTCCGGTAAAAATTCGATCTTTTTTCTCTGAGTGCCGCCATTATTACAATATTCAACTTTTATACGTTTTTCATGGTTTATCGACAGCGTAATTTCATATAGAAAGTAATGGTCTCTGATTTTGTTGTTTCGGATGAAAAACAAAAAAACTACAGCTGCCGCAATTTGACATCGTGGGAAAAATTCGTTCAGCAACGATTGGTTGCAGGCTGCTGATACTTATTTTCGATTTGAAAAAATGTTTTTCAAGTCTTCGAATGTACAATAAAATAGCCTCCAAAGTTGAAAAGGATTGGTCCAGTAGTTGGGTTGGAAAAAAATCCCGAAATTCCTCGTCTTTTTCGACCATTTATATGGGTTTCCCCCCTTAAGTTCCTATTAACCATGTATTTTTATGTCCAAAAAATAAATTGGACGCCTTAGAAACTTGAGTTTATCAAAATTTGTTTAAATATCTTTGAGACTTCAATCGCATCCATTTTTCACGGTCAATCTCAGCAGCAATAGATCTTGTGACACAAAAAAAAACTTGACGTACAGAAGATGTCGAGAAAAGACGTTTCGGTCGGGTGTGATTCAAGCGAAGGTAGAGTTGATGTGGCGGGAATAACAAAAAAAAATGGGGAAAAAAGGAAAATCGCGCAAGCGAGAGTTGGATATGCGAGCGATCGATAAGTAACCCTCAGAGAAGAGAAATGTGTATGTATATGAGAGAGGGATGAAGGAGAGGAGAGACGACATGGAAACAGCGACAAGCAGAAGAGAGAGAGAGTCAGTGGAGTCAACGTCGAGAGTGCTCGTGACGACCGCTTTAATTATTTCTCGCACGCGCTCATCTCATTCGCCATTATATACATGGTGTATATAGTATAACACAACATGTACTAGCTTAAGGCGACGTGGGAGATTTCCCTCGCATGCTTTTCAATGTCTCGGTGAGACATTTTGTTCCCTGAAAAATTAGTACAATTCTCAAGACAAAAATGGTCAAGACATCAAGACATCAAGACTCTCAAGACATCGGCTGAAATGGTCCTTCAATTCCAAATGACAACAAAATTACCCACCAGGTTTCAAAAAACGTCCCCTCTTAAGGACCCATAACTCCGGTCCATTGTCAAAATGGGGAATTATTTTTTCAATGGTTTGAGCTTGCGACAAGTCAGAGAATAGCGCAAGAATTGTCTCAATGTCTTAAGTTTTGGAGCCACTAGAGAACTTACAAAATTACTCCTAAATGAAGATAAACGGTTGGAAAATGTTGCCAAAAATTCTTTCGTTTTTGTCCCGGACTAGATCCAAAAAGCAGCTATAGTCATGATTGAGGACAAGGCCATAAAGTGGCGTCCGTTTCGACCTCTACCTTGGCCTGTCCCAAAAAGCTCATGAAAATCATCATTTTTCACCATTTCGCCATGATCCCGTGGAAAATTAATTTTCGTGATTGCAAATTCGTGATCAGCGGGTAATTTCTAGTGAATACAGTACTTTATATTCTGATAAAGTCGAATAGAAAAAAAGACATCTCGTTTTGCTCATTACGAGGTTGTCTATAATTTCAAATCGACTTTGATCCGTGACCCGGAGCAGTCGAGTCTTTTTTCGTCTTTTAGCCGTTCAATGGGTGAGTCTAGAATCGGAAATTGTCTTGGGAATACGAATATGCCACTTGCGAGGAGAAAATACCATATAGATCGCAGTTAGAACTGTTGAAAAGCATTTGTGTGACATTTGATGAACTTTTGAAAATTAAAACCGATAATTCGAAAGCTCATAACTCTGATCCCTTTTATTCGATCAGGATTTTTTTTTGTAATGACGAGAGTGTGCGATTTCCTAGAGAATTCTACAGGATTTTTTCTGCTTCTTTAATTATTTGCGGCGCTAGAGGAATTTTAAAATCGCCAAAAAATAATCGGAAGGGGAATGTGGATCGATTTTTGGCAATCTTAAAAGAAATGCTGACACCAACTTTTTCAACTTTATCCATCAATTTTTTATCAGAGGTTTTTGAGTGGACAAATGATTTTTACAAATTTGTAGAATCTTCACGATGAGAATATACTTTGAATCAAGCTGTAAACTGAAATTATTTTCCTCAAAAAAAAATATATATATAATATAGAATTCAAAGTTATTTGCATTTCTAGCGTAAATAATTTACACCTAATTCAGCTTTAATATTCATGTTTATTCAAAAATGAACATTTACGTTGAGGTCTCGTTAAAACTTTCACGACAGATCGTTGTCTCTCGTAGCAGGAAGGAAGTTAATGCCCATATAACTTTTTTATGGTCTGAACAGGGAATTTCACTTGTCCGATATTGTCACTTACAGGGACAATACAGTAACTTTTGTCTCTGTGTAATTTCTGCTATAAAAAAAAAAGTAAAAATGCGTCCCTCACGCGCAATATAAAAAAACACAAAAAAATTGTATCGAACTGAACAATTATTGCAATAACATTGTAACAAAGTAATAATAATTATCATAATATATGAGGATCTCGCTTTATTAATGGATATTGGTACTGCTGAAGAGCCATAAAATTCGAAGAAAATTTCTGCCAATACAATTAACAATTTTTGCCAATATGATCAACAATTAACGATTAACAATGTTCTTAAATTTCCTCTCCGACAGAAACATTCAGTTTTGACACGAGTGGGTCTCTATCGTCCCTCCGTTGATCTTTTTGTGCATGTTACGGCGTTACACAATTTGAATTAAGTCGCTTTCGATGCATTTGTGTTTGTTTCAATATTCGATGAACGTGCTCGGTAACAGTGGAGAAAAAAAATGGAAAAAGTGGCTGGATTATTGTCACGAATAAGCGATGGTACGTTGATGGAAACTAGCGGTGTAAAAACGAAAAATATATAGAAGAGAAAGAAAAAAATTGCGCCTCTGGGACGTGCTGGACCGACACGAACGAATAGAGCTTTACCTCTATGAGCCAGTTCGCTCTGCTGGCGTTAACGCCACTGGGTATCCCTTCAAGCGCACACATTTCAGAGAAAAAGAGTGTGTATAGAAATGTGTGTCTGTGTGTCCGTGTGTCTGCTTGATAAGGGGCGAAAGAGAGACAGAGATACCACACCCTTTGTGCTAAAATTAGAAATGACGATAGAGTGTATTCACTCCGCTGGCTTTGCTCTGTGTCCCTCCCCTCTGCCTTTACTTTTTTTCCACTGGTATTAAACGAACACACACACTCAAACACCAGCGGAATGGTCTTCCATCATTCTCCATAGAGCCAAGGAGATCGAGAGGGTTGGACGAGAGGGTTTTTTTTTATTCTCTTCCCAATATAACAGGTGCATGCATGGAAAACCTTTTCTCGAATCATCATCGTCAATGTGCGAGGATTTACGAAGTGATACCGATCATCGATTGCAAAATTTTCCATCAGCCGAAGAAGCTTACGTTAAAACCGTGATGGCTTTTCCAATCACCTTGGGCCAATTTTCAGTGAATTCTCTCGAGCAACGTTCGAATGAAACACGAAAACGAATATCGATCAACCGGAGCTACGAAATTTATTCCTCAAAATGGGCTCTCGGGGAAAAATACGGTTTCAATGGATCAGGATTAATGGCGGCTGGAGCTGGAATATTTGTTCTTCGGATGCGATAAGGGTTGCAATTTTTTAGCGGAATTGTAAAGTTTTAGGAAGGTCGGGGAAATCAGTTTTAATATGGTATACTTTGATGGAAAATTTACCCTTGATGACAGAAGGGAGTTTTTGTTGGATTGAAAATTAATTCATGAGAAAAAGCGAAAAATGAATGCTTCAAAAATATTTTAACAGCCTGAAAAAATTTCATTGGTTTCAAATGGATCTTTCCTCCGGTTGTGAAAACAATTAAATCTTCATTCTGAGTGCGAGGATGAGTTTCTGGTAGGATAAAATCTGGTAGTTTGGAAACACTCGTCCCGATTCTGCACCGCACGAAAAGTTTCACTGCTCTTTTAAAAATGAAGATATTCCAATTCATCAAGCGGCGTTTCAAAGGGGACATATTCAGCTTCATTTCGCTTTTTCCAAAAAAAAATTTCAATTTTTTTTGAACCCGGTACGCTCTTTTAAACATGATCATTTTTCCGCTTTTATTTGGCGTTGAAATTTTGGCGCACGACCCATGCAATTTTTTGTCAACTATTTTCCACGCGGAAAACTTGTTGGGGGGAGTATAAGCTTCAATTTCGTTTTTTTTTAAGTTCCGTACGATTTTCTTTTGCAAAAATATTCAATTTTTCGTAAAAAACGACCATATTTATAAAATGTAGTGTAACGCTAAAACTACTGAGTTTTCGAGAAATCACTAAGAGGATAAAAAGTTGCATATCATTATTTTGGATTTAATGAAATTTTTTCAGAATTTTTTTTTCAAAATAATTTTTTCAAAAATTTTCCTGTCAAGGAGATATTTTTTTATCTTAAACAATCGGATCTCTCGCCTCACCTACACGGGTTTTTTTGATAAGAAAGTCGTAAATAGAAGATTTTCAGTGAAACTTTTTGTTCGGAGCGGAATCAGGACGAGTGTTTCCAAGCTTTTGGACGACAGTGTATTCCGCATCGAAAGGATCACCGTGTATTATTTTCAGATCCTTTTACATCCCTTTTGATCTATCTGGCTGGTATTAACGTTTTCTCCGCTAATGGTGCGCATGCTTATATATTTTTCATGGAAGATCCATTGTAATAAGCTCGGATTTTTGAAACGGAGGTCGGAAAAGCGCGCTCGAGGGACGATTGGATCCCAGTTAGAGGCAATTTATTCTCAGACTCCAAAGTAGCAGCTTTGAAGGGAAATCTAAGCCACCCTTAGCCCCGTTTCCACGATGGAAGAGGGGAAGACAAACCTGAACAAAAATTAGGCCCAATTCTCCCGAAAGTGACTTCACGGAAAACTTGTCCGCAGCTGCTTTCGCGAAGCTTTCCCAAGTTTTTTCTTCCAACTTTTTGGCTTTTTGCCGCTGCCATCGCGTATATATTTCGCTGAATCCGTAACGGCGACGTCGAGTTACGCAATGCACAAGTTGTGCGGTATGAAAGTTGGTGGCATCGATGCGAGTCGATAGCGCAATGCGCTATGTTTACTATTTGGCCCAGAAATCTCATTAGCGATAACGTACCCAAGGATTACCTATACGTGGTCCGTTTAGCGTCGGATTAACAGATTTTTCGTCGAAATAAATGGTCCCGAGTGTCAGAAGGATAAAAATAAGAACTTGGAACTTTTGACCTTTCGCGAGGGCAAGCATCGAAAGTTTCACTTGAAAACAGGATTTGATGGGTGGATTTTAGAATTTATAAGATTGTGAAAGTTCTCAATTAGTAATCAAAGAAATTGTGCAAATTGGGAACCTGCATCGAGCTTTCTGATATTTTCTCCACGTTCGTTAAGCTTCTTTTATGATGGAACCGTAATTAATCCACTTATCCTAAAAAAGCTCGGATAAAAAGCTCAAGCTGTTCATTAAAGAGACTCGGCGAACGATAGGAAAAATTTGTATATTAATACTGGCGCCCCATTTTCCCAGGCTCAAACAGCAGAGAGCTTTTCCAGTGAGCTGAACAAGGATGCAAAGCACAAAAAGCTTTATTCCATGAATTTGCGAAGGTCTTTTCGGATTTACGCAGTGGAATGACAAAGCTCCATACTTAATTTATATTTAGATCCATATTCTCATTCTCTTTTGTCGCTAACTTTATATAAATCATTATTAAATCGCTCTTTTCACTGAATGCGTATGGACGATTGCGAGGATTGAAATGGATTACGTATTGGATAATTTGTGCCATGATAAAAAGCTTTCACGCTCATATAATCGAGTGTATTTGAGGATTCTCCCGAATAGCGAACTTGTAAATAGATTATGAGGAGCTTTCATCGTTTCGCTGATCGTAATGTAAGCGTTAAATGTATTATAACATTTCGTAAAATCCTGCAATCATGGACGTTACATAAAACGATCGATTCCCAGGAATTATTTTCCTTCGCCCTTCAACTTCATTGAATTATATGAGAGATAAAATCCATAAATTAATTTTCCTTTTAATCGAGGTTTCCTACAAATTCCGGACTCATTTAGTGAGTAAATTCATATACTTTTACGTTGATGTAATTTTCGCAATTCTAATTCACTTGAATAAGAATTTCTACCATTAAAAAAAACAGTTTTTTCTTCAAGTAAACTTTCCTGATGGTCTTCCGTATTTTTCTGAGTAATTAAAAAACCTGACACTATCTACATGTGATTTTGTTTTTTTTCTACACTTTTGAACCTCCCCAGAATGATATCTACGAGTTTTTAGATTTTTGTGTAATAGTAAAAGGAAAAAAAATCTGTGGCCATAGATCTCATTTTCTTACAAGCTCTGTGGATCATTGAATAAAGATCTATATTTATCATTGAGAAATATTGTGAATCCCCATTCTTGTCTCCTTTTATATCTCCAAAGGTTTCCTTTAGCTACCTTTGTCAAGTTTAATTATCTTCACATTTAATCTGGAAGTTCGAGAATATCTCTTACTGCCGATATATCTTTCAAACGACATATTCTTTTCCTCTTATCGCTTTTTTTTATGTCATCCGAGAATGAAACGACTGGTGATCATTGATTTTTAAAATTAACGCTGATTGTTACGTCGTTCTACTTAAAAAGCTCACTAATCAATGAATTAGTGTAAAATTAGACATTGTATATTTAACTCTTTGATCATCGATTTTCATTTTAGAAGTATTTCACGTCAATAATAAAATAGAATGAGAAATATCGTTATAATATAAACGAATACAAATATTAACAATAAGGTTATGTGAAATTCGTTTTGAGTGGAATTTGAGTTTTGCTTGTATATTTAGCATGCTGTCTTTAATAAAGACCGCAAAAAATAATTCAATTTTTTACTTTGATACATTTTAAGAATTAATTTCAATATTCTAATTTGTCAATTTCTAATTAGTGAAAAATTAGACATTGTATATTTGACTCTTTAATAATCTATTTTCATTTTAAAAGTCTTTCACGTTAATAATAAAATAGAATGAGAAATATTGTTATAGTAACATGAAAATATTAACAATAAGGTTTTGTGAAATTCGTTTTGAGTGAAATGTAAGTTTCGCTTGTAAATTTAGTATCCTCAGGCTTTAATAAAGACCGCGAAATATATTTTAATTTATTACATTGATCAATTTTAAGAATTAATTTTAATATTCTGATTTAAACGCTCGTTAATTAATGAATTGGTAACAAAATAGACATTATATATTTGACTCTTTGATAATCTATTTTCATTTAAAAAGTATTTCACCTTAATAATAAAATAGAATGAGAAATATTGTTATAATCATATGAAAATATTAACAATAAGGTTTTGTGAAATTCGTTTTGAGTGAAATGTAAGTTTCGCTCGTAAATTTAGTATCCTCAGTCTTTGATAAAGACCGCGAAATATATTTTAATTTTTTACATGGATAAATTTTAAGAATTAATTTTAATATTCTAATTTAAAAGCTCGTTAATCAATGAATTAGTGAAAAATTAGACATTATATATTTGACTCTTTGATAATCTATTTTCATTTTTTAAATATTTCACTTTAATAATAAAATAGCAAAATATCGTTATAATATAAACGAATAAAAATATTAACAATAAGGTTTTGTGAAAATCATTTTGGGTGAAATTTAAGTTTAGCTTGTACATTTTGCATCCTCAATTTTTGATAAAGAGCATAAAATATATTTCAATTTTTGTCTTTGATAAATTTGAAGAATTAATTTTAGAATTCTAATTTAAAAGCTCGTTAATCAATGAATTAGTGAAAAATGAGACATATTGTATATTTGACTCTTTGATAATCTGAAGCAGAATTTGATTAATCGATACTCATGTTTGTACGTGACGATGCGAGAGATCGGATACTTCATCTTGCATGATTTATTCATGCTTATGTGGATCAGGCGCCCTCGCTTGTTTTCTCGTTAAAATTTCATCGTCCAAGGATTCGCGGAGTGCTCGGTGGATGAGATACGAGAGTGCTTACAGACGTGTGGTCTCTAATATACACACGAGGGCTTTTCTCGTTCACGGATTCACGCGCACCTGATGCTGCCTTTCCTACGATCTTGGCGCTGAATAATACGGCAAACGCCGATGCATTTTCCGATGCATACGAGAAGCTATGCAGCTCTCTCCGATGCACGATGCAAGTTATTTCCCGGTCAAACACGCGCATAACGAATCATTGGGGGCGGCTTGAGAAGGTTTCAAGAGCTTACCACTGGTCAAATCATCAAATCAGGGCTAAATCGTGGAAATCATTTCGACAAATATTTACGATTCAATTATTATCAGTGACGAAATGGCTCTGCAGCATAAATCCTTGATAATGGTAAATATCGGTGGCAATAATTTCCTCAAAATATCAACTATTTCCCGATAAAATCCAACGAGGTGTATATTAAAAATATATATGGAGCATTCCACGTCAAATCGACCACCTTCGACACCGATCCTTTTCGATTCGGCTGAAACTTTTTTTATCTTTATCTACTCAATTAGAAACATTTTTCAGCATTTTTTCAAATTCGCTTGCCCAACCGGTAAAAAGTTATAATTTTTCAAACAAAATTGGCTTTTTATTTTTGAAATATCTATAAATTTTCAAAAATTGGCTTATCGGGACATTTTTTTTCAAATTTTTTATTTTTTAACGTACTTTTCAGAAAAAAATAGAAGAACATTATTCGGACCTATCTTCAACGTTTTTTTTTGTTGAATTTTCGGAAAACAAAAATTTCTCAATTATGGCTATTTTTAATTTTTTTTTTCTTTTTTTTCTAGAAACTTTGACATTTTCTGCGAATCCTCTCATATTTTAGGAGTCCGGACTTTTCGTTTGCAATTTTTTTTTCAATTGAAATTTTTTTTTTTCAACTTCAACATCGAATTATTTCAGAATCTTCTGCACTCCAATCTCGAAAATAATAAGTACCAGATAATCATATTTTTAGCTCATTGAATTCTTTTCGAGACTTAAATCTCAAATATCTATGTTGAATAAAATAATTTTGTAAATTTTGAACGATTTCATTCGCGTTGACTTTCCAAGAATATAAATGATCGATATAATGTAATGAAAATAACGTACATCATTATACTTACCTGTTACATCGCTGGAGCTTACGTGAAACCGCCATCCTCGACGAATCGCCAAATCCGCAATTTTTCAAGCAAATAAAAATCATGTTTCAGCAGATAGAAAATTTTTTTTACGCTTCCACAAAACGTAATTTAGCTCCTTGAAAAAAATAAATAAATTGCACGCCGTCGGATTATTGGGATTTTTTTTCGACGTGGAAAGGAAGGTTCGGTGAGTGAAAAAAAAAATTAAATGACATTGAAGTATCAGTGATATTACTATATCAATAGCCATGTGTATACGACAAAACATGTAAAACATTACAATCTTTACAATAGGATTTATTTAAATTAATATTTACAAAAAATGAGATTGGTAAGTTTAGTTGTTGGTTTTCTTGCTTGTTTTATCATATCTCTCTCTCTCTCTCTCACGCTCTCCTTTTTATTCTTCTCTCTTCTCTTCCATCGTATATATATAATCTTTCGTAAATGATAATTCGTACTAGATCAAATAATACATTTCTTTTTCTTTCCTTCGATTAAGCTACGACATTTTAATAGCGAATATATATATATACATATATATATATATATATATATATATATATATCTGTACGTATGTATATATATGTATATATCATATATATAATAGTGTTTCTAAAATTCAATAAACGTAATCACAGGGCGGAGGGATATAAGTAGTTATATCGACGCGCCCGAATTTACAATTTTTTTTCTCGCCTGTATTTTTCGTGTATTTGTTTCTGTGTGTGTGTGTGTTGTGTGTTTAAATTGTGTACACGTGTTTATTTTTTGCTTCGCATCATTTTTATCGGAAAAATTGTTAATCGACGCCGATCGATGATGCCGGCAAAATGAACATCCCTAAATGTTTTTATTTTAATTTTCTTTTTTTTTAATTCTTTTTAATTTACGAGTCTGTCCACGTGTCCTGTATCCGCTTAATGACGCATTCGGACTCTATTATTTTATTTTTTTACTCATCGTTTCATTTTTTGTTTTGTCTTCTTTATTTTCGCGACTCACTTATTTTTCCTTCCACTGCATTTGAATATTGTATTCTCTTACAATGACTCGTCGGCAGATATTTAATTCTCTCGTCGAACAATGTTTTTTTTTTATCCTTAAATTATTTTCTCTCGCACTCACTCGCCTCTTTGTGTAATCTTTTGTTGTTTTCTCATTCAAAAGTTTCCCGTTTCTTCATCGTTATTTCTTTTTTTATTATTATTATTTTTTTTTTAATTTGCAGCCTCTATCAACCGCATTTTCTCTCTCGCACACGTATTCCCGACAATTATTTCGATTAACGACTATAATAAAATTATTATCAGAGCCCTTGTGTTATACATAATTCTCGAGAGATTCGAACGACCGATGGTCTGTCTGTGGAGGCGCCACCTTCGCTGTGTGGTATCCTCTTTTTTTCCCTTCCACTCTTTATAATTAATACTTAATGTCAATATGGATTTTTCCAGTTTTTACTTCAATCATCCCTCTTACGACTGATTTCATTACTTCTTATTTTTTTTTACCTATTTTTTGTTTCTTTTTGTTTTATTTCCCCCTCTTGCCTCGAGCTCGTCGCGCGCCGCAGAGATTCCAAATGGATTACAAATTCATTTCGAACACATAACACAATGATGATGAGCGCAAAAAAATTCTCATTTCTCCTCTTCATTCTTTTCGCGCCGATTATTTCATTTAAATGCCTACAATGATAAAGCCTATCGTACTTACACGCTAGAGGGAGACGAAAGAAAGAGAAATGATTTTTGAGTTCCTTTCATTTTTTTTTGCTTTTGTTTTTTTTTCTTATTTATTTTCGTCGCTGATGAGAATCATACTCGAATTGGGGATGACGTTATACTCGAATTCTCATTCAATGCTCGTTGAAAATTCTCTCGGGTTCGTTCAGACACGTTTCAATGGGACTTTAAATAATTTACTTGAAATTCCGAACGTTCGGATGAACGAAAAATCAGAAGAAGTATTTATTTATGCACTTGAAGTTTCGTTCAGTTAAACGAAAAATCAGGAAAAGTATTTATTTAACGATAAATTAGAAGATATTGCGAATACTTGGTGAATAATTATTTAAAGAATTCAAAGATATTTCAAGAATTATTTCCAAACTGTTAACATCAAAATTGTTCTGGAAAAGAATACATTTTTCAATTTTTCGTTCATCTGAACGTTCGGAACTTTAAATCCATATTTATTTAACGAAATATTAGAAGAGCTTGCGAATATTGGTTAAATAATAATTTCAAAAATTCGAAGATATTTCAAGAATGATTTCCAAAGTATTAAAAAAAGTTTCAAAATTCTTTTGTGAAAAAATTGATTTGTCGATTATTCGTATATCTGATCGTTCGGAACTTCAACTTCATTTTCCATAGCGCGATTGCTACATAAATAAATATATATATATACATATATATTAAGAGAAAAAAAATCGACATTCGACGAGCCACCTTCGGATAACGCCAAATTTATTTCTTTTCAATTCTCAAAAACACGAGAAAGATCTGTTTGGTAATTTTTTAATTAAAAAATTAAATCTAGCCGATCCATCCATTTGTCTATAAAGCAAAACACAAACGCAATATGATGTTGAAGTTAGCATCGTTGCTATGCAACAAAAACCATTTTTTTTCATTTTATTTGCAGTGATATTTACGTTTTCCCGATGAATTAAAAGTGTGAAACCCGTAATAAAGATCCCAAGATACATTTTAACGATTATTTACTGAGAACATTTCTCAGAAACAATGAATTTTATTAAAAAATGAACTATTACCATTGCATTAAAACGATGCAAACTTCCGAATCGTAACGCAATTTTGATGGAATGAAACAATGAAAATTATTTCTTGATATTGGTTAATTTCTTGGTTAGTCATTTTCACTGGATGGGGAAAAACCGGGAAAAGTGGGCCTTTGCCGAATTCGAGAAGCCAGGAAAACGTGATTGTTCTGCCGGACAATTTTGTCCCCCGATTTCGACGTTCAAAGTGCACAGAGAGGAATTTCTCGTAAACGGTCGATCATCGTGTGGCAACCGGAAGTTGGCAACTATTAATTGCATAATGGATCATTGACGAAGAGCAGAGGAGAACCGGGGGCAGGGGCCAAGGTGGAAGGAGGGGGAAGTCTCTGTACGATCGTCGGTGAAAATTGTCAACGACAGAGAGAAGCTACGCGAGCAAATTGATCGATGATAACGCGCAACCAGGGACCACGTTACGGCGGATAAAATGGCGTCGCGATGCATTACACCCCTTCAACCGCAATCCACAGGGGATGGAAAATGAAAAAACTTTCCTAGCTCCGCAGTATGAAGTTTTTTTCGCGCGAAAATTCATTTCCGTCGACTTTTCTAAACCGCAATTTACCTGCATCGAGAATTGCAAATGTGCTGAACTACATTCGAGGAATATTAGCAGCGATGTTGCGCGAAAATTTATGTGCATTTCCTCTTGTTCGTTTATTTTTCTCGGTAAATTTATTTAGAATGTGTGAAAAACACGATGAAAAAAAAGACTTCGTGAAAATTGCACGTGGAAAACCATTGTTCAAGGTGCTAGTCTAATTTGGAAGACCAAAAAAAGGAATTAAAAAAAAAAAATTCTCAGCTTCTTTATCAGATATGAGGATAAAACTGCACTGCAACTCAAAAGCATTTTGAAGAGCAAGGTTTCTTACACAACAATTTACCACCGTTAATGAAAAATCGATTTAAAAAAAAATGGCGGACGTTTGAAATAAAATGAGAAAAATGCATCTTTTAATTTTCATTTCGAACATCCACCATTTTTTTAAATCGATTTTTCATTAACGGTAGTCAATTGTTCTGTAAAAAACCTTACTCCTTAAAATGCTTTTTTTCAGACTTGCTAATCCTGAGATCAACTCTCGGCAATGGGACAAGACTTGAAGTTTCGAACGTTCAGTTGAACGGAAAATAAGAAAAAGTATTGTTTTAATGAAAAATTAGAAAAGCTTGCTAATAACTAGTGAATAATAATTTAAAAATTTCAAAGATATTTTAAGAATTATTTCCAAAGTGTTAAAGTCTCAAAATTGTTCTTTTAAAGAATAAATTTGTTGATTTTTCGTTCATTTGAACGTTCAAAACTTCAAGTCCATGTTTTATAGTCATATCTGATAAAGGAGCTGAGAATTTTTTTTAATTTGCTTTTTTTGGCCTTCTGAAGTAGACCATTACTTTAAGCATTTTTGAGGATGTTGAGACCCAAATCGCAAATGAAGAGAAAATTCTGAAAATTTGCTATGTTTTTGGATGAATTATTTAAGAGGTCGTGTAAAAATTTCACGACGATTAGGAAGCTCGTTATCGAGCAATTAACATTAACAAATTAAATTAAATTAAATGTAGTCTTATGGAAACTGATATAACTTTGCGATAAGTTTTTTTTGACCTCTCAATTTTTTAATACCTACGCTATATTGAAAGCAACGGAAAAAAAACGAAGTTGATTGATAAATATTTTTTTAATTTGTTTAAAAAATTGTTCTTATCAAAATGTTAATATTTTCATAACGAGCTTCCTAATCGTCGTGAAATTTTAACACGACCTCTTAAATACTTCATACAAAAACATACCAAATTTTCAGAATTTACTCATCATTTTTCATTTTAACCCTTAAGGAGGTTGAAGTAATGATGATAGAATTCTGAAAAATCAATAACTTTTTACATGAAGTATTCAGGAGGTCGTGTAAAAATTTCACGACAATTAAGAAGCTATTTATTAAACAATTAACATTATAAGATTTCATAGGGTCTCAACATCCTTAATGTCAGATCAAACAGTGAATTGTGTTACTTTTTGAAGTTTATCGCGAAACGATCATTTTTGTAACAAAAACGCTTGCTATATTTGTACGCATACATATTCGAATGTGCGGTAAACGTTATTACGAGGAAATTAGCCGTTGCGCCAAATTGTGTCGCGGCTATTACTGTGCAGTATTAAAGTGTATATATATGTATATAGCCTCAAGCTTCAATGAGCACCGAGCGCAATGACAGACGCGCAGCAAAACGAGAAGCGATCAAAAGCATCACGCGAGCTTCCATCATGAAACGTCATCCGATGAAAAGCTTCGAAAACTTTTCAATTTTTCGTGTTAAACCCGATTTTCCGCTGTAAATTACTCCGTTATTGAACCATGTGCCGATTACCGTCCATTTAGCCAATTTTTATTATGTTAAATACAATTCAGATCCGATGTTGAATGAATTTTCATTACGTTTTATCTCGATTTTACGTTTAATGAATGAGAATAAATAATACTCGCATATCTGACCATCATTGATTAGGCTTAAAAAAAAAAATAGTCGTAATGAGTTTCAATTTGTAATGAGAGAATAATTGTCGCAAAGTGGAGAAAGTCAGAAAAGGTTAAATTTTGCCTGAAGGTAACTTTTTTTCACTATTTATATAGTTTAAGGAACTTTTACGCTTTTATTGCAAACCTGTAAAAATATGGTAACCACAACTATCAAGGTTATAATTACAGATAAATAATCATCCCGCCATAGAATTTATTCTTAAAGTTATAATTTTTGTAGTTTTGGTGGCGATATTTTTTAGATCCGGTTACTATTAAATCTAGGGATTCCGAAGGATCATAATTTATGTCAGAATGGTTAACCACACTCAGAAAAATTGTTTACTATATTTGTAGTGATTTAAGAAAGTCAATAGTAACCGCAATTAAAAATATGCCAACCACGACCATAAATCCCGTAATCAGATTTTTTTAAAGTTATCTCGTAATCGCATTTTTAGTTAAGATTATAATGAATCTATAACCTCGATAAAACCCGACCAATTTCTCTTCCTGCCCATTTCCATTTGCAAACAGTCCGATTTCATTCTGCGGGCGATTGAAAAATTGGATATCTTCGAAATGTTGCGGCAATTTAATCGTAAGCTGCGATTTTTCAAAGACGCCGGAAGTGGGCGGAGGAAACGAAAATGGGGAAATGCTCATACGGAAGCTGAAGGCTTAAAATTGATGGGGATTTTCCTGCTGATATTGCGAGGGTAACCAAGATCTATCTTTGTCACGACCCTTTTACATGAGGTAATCCATACCTATTTCAAAGTGAAGGGTGTTTGTTTAAGGAACGAAATGGTGGTCATAAAAATCCTTTTTCAGGAAGAACGCAAAAAAAACATAATTCGCCTGGTGGAGCGCGATATCGAGAGCGAGGCCGATATGAGAAAAAGCATAATAATGGGGCCGTTTTTACGTTTCTCAAAACGTAAAAACCCAAAAAGATATACAAAGAAAACAATAATAAAGAAAGAAATCGAGTAATCACTTTTTCTAAGTCAACGTTATTTGTATAGTTGTGGTTACCATTTTTTTTTAGTTCAGTTTACTAAAGAAGTATAGGATTTCCAAGGTAGCTTAATTCACGCTGGAGTTAGCATTTTGGATATATTTTAAATATAATTGAATAATTTAAAAAAATAACCTGTGCCTTCATTGGCTGAAAATCCAATAATCCTGATACTTTCCAATAATCCTGATACTTTTAACACCTAAACAATTTTAAATATAAATTATTCTTCGTAATTCACGAACGAGGCTTGGGTCGTCACGATTCGGTGCATTCACTATAACGAATTCATCATATAAATGTTAATATTAATGTCACGTGACAATTTACAGAACGTTTTGCACTGATAATCCTCCGTTTTCAAAACTTCCGGCAGATTCCAGAAACCCTCGACGCGAGCGTTCTTAATCGGGCCACTTTATAATGCATCCGTCGATAAAGCAGTTACCTGTAACGAAAGATTTACGCTATTCGCGATTCCACGTACACTGACGTCAAAAATAACACTTTGCCAAGTTCAATCACGTGAAAATACGTGCTCTACGAGCTTTCATCTTTTTTATACGATGAAAAAAGAGTGGGAAGCCTCGTCTCAATGAAAATGTCGATAATCATCATTACCGACAATTTCTTTCTCGCAAGTTTCTCCGAACAATCTTTCCATCATAATAATAACTGCAAGTGCTTGGAAATAGGGCAATTTTTTTACGTTAAATACCATCGAGAGTTCATCCTGGAATCGTGAATAGTTACAGGTACCTGCTTTATCGACAAGAGGGGCTAAATTTTTCTGTTTAGAGAATTTCAAGCCCATAGTCTATTCCAAATGGCGTTTTGAGGGTTTTTGGAGTTCTTACTGCTGGAAATTTTGCACAAAGTGTGTTATAGTGTCTCGATGAAGTTTTAAGATATGGAACATATCTTATGAGAAAACGTTCTCTAACCCAGAATACGATTTCCCACGTGGTTATAACAAGAAAAAATTGTCCTCAATTTAATTTGTAAGAACGTGCGGTCGGAAGTCTGAAATAATGCGCGAATGCTGCGGTAACATTGCACTTCGGTAATTTGGGGTGAGGAGAAGAGAAAAAGAACAACTGGCGCGTGTTTCCCCCACTGCGGGTGCACATTCTGCAGTACCAGATATCGTACGAGCTGGCTCGTAATGTTTTGTCGTCAGAGAGAAAAAGAGAGAGAGGAAGAGAAAAAGAGGGAGATATAAAAACTTCGATGCTCGCGCATGCCAGTAAACTCTACCAAGCCCCGCCCGCGTTTAAAGCGAAAAATGCATTTCCATTGACGCAACCGCATACAAAAAACCACCAAACAAGCCAAACTCTCGTCGTTTATTTTCTTTGAAAACTCAATCGGAGGTCGTCAATTCCCAAAAGCCAAAAGCGCACAGTTGCACGCGAGCATTTCAACAAATTTCACTACCAAAAGGTACAGTGATCGGCCATAGAGAGAAGAATCATTTTTTATGACGGAATCGCCATTTTTATGGGCATAGTAATAAAAAATGTGGATGTAAAATCACTCTACTTTTCAACAATCATGATTCGCGACCTAAAAACTCTAAATTTGCGATATCTTTCCACCGTTTTCCTTTTTAAGAGGCTATTCAATCGTTCTGGATGGTTACTCGCTCGCAATGATTTTATTCGACTCCCCATGATCTGCTGATGAATTGTACATGAATGAATTTTGGGTCGGAAAAGTATCTCCAATGATTTTTGAACGTTTATGTGCCGAGCCGAGAGCCCACGGCAACGTCCAAGCAGTTTATTGACAAAAGATACAGTGATTGGCCATATTAAAAAACGCTTTTACGGGCAAATGCCCGTTTTTATGGACTTTTAAATGAAAAATAACTATAAAAACTCATTAAACTCTTATAACAAACCCAATTCGCGACATAAAAAGCGATTGAATCGCGAAATTTTCAATTGTTTCGCTTTGAACGAGCTGCTGAATCATTAGACATGATTATTCACTCGTAACGATTCGTCAATGAATTATATCCAATTATTCGGCTGTAAAAGTATCCTTCAACTATTTTTCCACGAAACTACGATCTCCGAAAGATTTTTTCGTTATTTGTCCTTTTCTCCAGCAATTTAACTGCATCCGGACTCTGTGGCCAATGACTGTGCCAATCGATCTTTTTTTTCGATTCACTCGTTATCGAATGAGTTTCCGCATCATCGTTCGTGATTGCAACGATTGATGTACCCTGCGTATATATGCACGTAATATGGTTTGGTTAAGAACCACGAGTGCGTCAATGCGAGATGAGAAGATAGAAAAATTAAAGTCTGTACGCCAGATGTTATCGAATTTTTTAATAGTCTCTGTTGAAACACCTGTGCAACTCGTTTTTTCTCTCGAACGTGCATTACATCGGATCTCGAATCGTTGTAAGCAGGTAGTCAAAAGAAAACTATTTATTCTTGACCCAGCTGTTCAAGTATACAGGATGTCCCAGGGGTGAAAATCAATACCGTGAGGATTGATTCACGCCGTAATATCGAGTAAAAAAGTCCTTTGCCATTTTTTGATATTTTAAACCCCTGAATTGTTATTAATTTTTTTAAACAGCCAATGAGATGCGCCCATTGAGATGAGCCGTAATCCCACCATGCCTCTCATTGGCTGATTCAAAAAAATTAATAACAATTCAGGGGTTCAAAATACCAAAAAATGGCAAAGGACTTTTCTACTCGATATTACGTCACGAATCTACCCTCACGGTATTGACCTTCACCCCTGAGACACCCTGTATATTGGGTATTTTGAATATTATTTTTTAGCGAAAAATCTCGGTATCAATGCAACGAGCGAGCATTTCTTATCGTCTCTCTCTCTCTCTCTCTCTCTCTCTCTCTCTCTCTCTCTCTCTCTCTCTCTCTCTCTCTCTCTCTCTCTCTCTCTCTCTCTCTCTCTCCTTCCGTCTCTGTTGGTTTGAGTGGAAAAAATTGACTGGAAAAAATCTTTTTTCGTGACCCTGAAAAATCTCTATCTCGCGGCAGAGCCATTTGCGAAATGGGAAGTGTTGAGCGAACCGGAAAATTAAATGACAACTCAGTACGATCGTTTGGCAATATTTCCAATATGAAGATAAAACGATTACGTGAACGGGAAAGAGTTCCCCGATCCTGAGTACAATTGTTTCGCTCGATCGTGAATAATGTAACGAATTTACGTAAATAGTTAAATATGGCCCAGAATATAAAATAAAAAATATGACTAAATGGCTGATTGGTTCGATGGAATCGATCTACTTTCGACGTAACGCTCGCATTTGAGGTTTTTAATTTCTCAAGTAAGCAATATTAAAAAAATAAATATGAGATTCTCGTGATGAGATTATTAATAATTAATACTGACATTGAATGTACTTGAAGGTCCGACCTTTCGAACAAACAATCGATAAATGTACTTCTTGAGAGAAAAAAATTGAAAGACCGCCAATTCTTGGTAAATAATTATATAAACGTATTTTATTGGTCAAAAGAATTATTTACCAAATATAGTTGGAGTTTTTTAATATTTTGAAAATTTCACTTTCAGCTGAACATACGAAACTTGAAGTACATGAGATTTACAAGTTTTTGTTTTTCTTTTGCTCGTTTAAAATGTTTTTAGCGAGGGGAATTGAAAATAAAAATTACCAAATTGCACAATTCACGAATGAAAATTCATATTTTCGTTGAAGGGAAAGCAAAATTTAAAAAATTGAGAATTTAATGGAATTTTCCGATCGTCTCTTGTATAACTCCCTTTAGAAGGACGCTTCATTGGAGGGAGAGCCGTTCCAGAAATACTTGCATAACCTCCTCTTTACCCTTTGTCCATTTCTCTTCCCTCCTCCCTCCCTCTTTCTTCTCTCTCTCGCTCTCTCTCTCTCGTTGAAATTCATCAAGGGGCTCATCCCCAATTATATGAAATACAGGCTCTTTCTCTCTCTCTCTCGCTCATTCTTCTTTATCTCTTTCTTTCTCTCTCTGTCTCTCTCCCTCACAATTAAAACTACCGAGAGAGAAAAGCCGATGATTACGAGCGTATATATAATCTAAATTCAATTTCAAGTTGGTTAGTCTGTCTGATGATCAATTATCATTGATTAGAAAACGTTTACCATAATTGAGAAAAAAATAATTACCATTTTATACCAATTACCAACCAATTATTGATTGATCACCGAAAGATTATCATTAAAATTTTCAATCATGAAATAATAGTAAAATATAATCATTTATGTAACCATTTTCATAAACAATGATAATTAATTATCACTCTGCAATAATGACGCAATAATTGTCGATGAGGATAAGAAATCTCATGAAATTCGAATTTGCATAATTGCAGTGCAAAGCACTTTTTTTTCTCAAATTAAAATTCATCGAAATTCTCCTGAGGATCCACAATTATTGCCTTTGATCCTCAGGATCAAGGACAACCGTTGGAACGTTTCGTGGAGGATTTTTGAAAACTGAATTCACAGGAAAATCGGATATTAAATAATTTTAAAAAAGTTAATTACAAGTAAATTAAATTATTAAATAATTCAACAATGCAACCTTGAAAATTGTGAATTATTTCGGTCGGACGTTGGGCATTAATTTTTCGCAATTAAAACAACGAGAAAGAGAAACGTGATAGAGAAAATAAAAAAAAGATACGAGTTCCGGTCGTCGTTTCCTGATGTTACCAAATTCCATCCCAGATATTTTGTCTTTTTTACGAGATAAGAAAAAAAAACTTATTAAAAAAAGGTTTCGCTCACCAGATGACGATAACAACAATAATAATAATAATATTTATATACCCGTGGGTGGTCGCCATTGAACGAACGATTCTCTTTCATTCTTGCATCTCTTTCTTTCCATATAAATAGCAGAGAAAATAAAAAACAACAACAACAACACTGACACGAATCATTCCACGTCGAGCGATAAAACGACAAGTTTCCTCTTCTTCCATTGTGCAATGCCTCTCAATTTGCAGGGATATTGCGATACAATGAGATAAGTTGATGACAATTCATCGATAATACGTTCTATTTTCGTCGATCAAAGTCGACGGAGGCATTTTAAAATTTTTAAAGAGTCTCCACGATGTGAAATGATCCGTTTTTCTCTTCTCAATATTAAATACCATATATATAGATATACAACGATATGTATATGTATATATAGAGCTTTTCATTGAAGGTATTACGGCCTCAATCCAAGTGTATACATTTCTCATATCTTCTCACGACTTTTCCTATTTTTTCATTGTTTTTTTCATTTTTCGTTCTTCCCTCTGCCTCATTATTTCTCTTTCATAATATACGTGCGCATGTATAAAACACATAATCAATGTACAATTGAGTTTGGTCTGGGTTCGTAGAACTAATATACTAGATCGTAATTTCCGTCTTCGGGATACAATGCGAACAAAATATGATCCGCTTTTTTCCGCTCTTTTTAACCTTCCGTGGTCACACGGGGTCAAAAACGACCCAGGACTACTTTTCTTCTTTATTAATTTTTTTGAACACATAGTCATTCGATTTTTCATAAACTAATTTTTGATACATCAACTAGAATGTTCGAAGGATGTTCCATAATTTTTTGAGATTTTTCCGACCGATAGTTTGGACACGATACTTGTCCAAAAATGGTCAAGGTCAAATCGACCCGGATAAGCGTGACCACGCAAGGTTAATACTTCTTCGCCCGATGAACGAGATGATGGGAACGAATAGAAATACATTCTTCGTGATATTTGACAATTATTTATTTATAATTATGGTTTATATATATATTTTTTTTATACATATATATCATTTTACGCGTGACGTGTAATATTTACATGAAAAAAAAAAAAAATAACAACTAAAAACATGGATTTTTTCTCTCTCACGGTCTTTTCATCTTTCGAGACTCCTATTCTGTAACATCGAGGCAGATATCTATATGTAACCATGGCAACACGTACATCGATTACAAGACATGCAAATTAGTGTTTTTTTTCTGTTTTTTCTTCTTCCTCATTTTCGTTTAATACTTCCACTCTCTCTCTCTCTCTCTCTCTCTCTCTCTCTCTCTCTCTCTCTCTCTCTCTCTCTCTCTCTCTCTCTCTCTCTCTCTCTCTCTCTCTCTCTCTCTCTCTCTCTCACTCTCAATATCTCCACGGATTTCCATTATAAACTTTGCGCGGACAATTTTCAACTGCCAAACTCTTCGAGTGACACCTACTTTTTTCCCTTTTTCCTCCGTTTCGAACCAAGGGAAAAACAAGAATTCATTCAATTTACTTTCCACCGTTATCATTATTGCAACGTTCCCTCTTTCTCCTCGCTTTTTCCTTCCGCTCTCGCCATTTTTTTTTTTATTTTTTTTTATTACGATATTTTCTTCATCGTCTCCACGATATTTCCTTTCCGTCTCGATTGCCTCTCTATTTTTAAATCAAATCGATGTTTCTCCGTCTAGCTCGGATCACTTTGCCTGTGAAGGTATCTTTGTGTTTGTGTGTATTTTATAAAGAGCATCATACCGGCTCAAAGTGAACGTGAAAAAGGAAAAAAAATCTCTTAAAGCTTCTGTACCCAAGAATTTAGTTTAAAAAAAATTGAATTACTGGAATATAATCTCGGATTTCCAAGTATAGTTTTTACGGTGATTTCCGGGGCGCTTGGTTTTGCAATTGAAGACAAAAAATTGGTTTAGCGTATGGTATAATCTTCTCTTTCAATTCTGGAGTTTATTTCTTAACTATGAACAAAAAGACGAATTTACTCGCTGGCGAAATTTTCTCTCCGTCCGAGGAACGAGATTCTTCATTTTAGGACTCGCAAAATCGATTTTACGTTTTTGGAACTCTTTTTATTATTTAAAAAATTAAAAGTTCAATTTATCGGATGGTAAATTTTTTTCTCTGTGCGAGAAACGAGATTCTTCATTTTGGGACTCGCAAAATCGATTTTCTTGCGATATTATGTATATGTATATTGGGTCTTTTTTTGCTCGGAGTTGCTTTGTTTGAGATTCGAAAAAATGGGGCCCGAGGGCAATGGAGGGGGAAGGGGAAACGGAAAAGAAAATTTTTTTCTTTCACGCAACGTTTTCCAACGTTGCATTTCTGGACGAAAGATTTATGCGAATGAAAAAAAAAATGCCGGTTATCTCTCTTGTTTTTTTTCACTGTTACTGACGTTAATCGCCGACGCGGCAGTTCGAATCTCGCGAGGTGACGAACCTTCTCTCTCTCTCTCACTCTTTTTATTCGTTCGAGTTATTTTTTTCTTTTCATCTTTTTATTTCTCGGTTCAACGAGCGGAAAAAAGAAACTTCTTTCGCTCGAGTTAACGGCACGGTCCATTTATTCTTCTCTCCGTCGTTCCGATAAAGGAAAAATGTGTGAAATGATTTTCCAACGATAAAAAAATGGCGATTCTTTCTTCGAATCAATTCCACCGAGTCGAAAGATCCTTTCTCAGGATACAATCGGTGGAAAGTCAATTCGCCGAACATCATTTTTCGAGTTTTTTGAAAAGCCATTTCTTCGGTGATGTTTTATTTCTTATTAAAAAAAAGATAACGGATAATCAAAATGGAATGATTCGCTTGCAGCGGAAATCAGTTTTTTAACATTTATTTTTAATAAGGTTTAACCTTTGCTCGTGGATTTAGCATCCCAAATCCTTAATAAAGAGCACAAAATACAATTATGCTAAAGTTTGCATAGTTTTAATGCAACGGAAATGGTTTATTTTTTGAAAAATTCATTCATACTGAAAAATTTTCGAAATAAAAATCGTTAAAATGTATTTTGGGGTATTAATTAACCTTCCGTCTGTACACTGGGTCTTTTAAGGCACAAGCCAAATTTTTTAAATATTATAAAAATTGTAAAAAAAATTTGTTTACTATAAATGGTTAAATAAATGATTGGATCATGGAAAAAAATGTTATAAAAGTTATTCAGAATTTTTCAGATCTTTTTGACGTTTTTTTCGTAGAGACAACATTAGCAGGACTTTAACGACCCAGATAACAGACGGTGTCCCAAAATTTAAGTGTACCAACTGCGGGTTAAGAAATTTTGTACGAACTAAACGTAAATCTCACTAAAAATGATTTTAAAAAAATGTATTTTCGTATAGAATACATTTCAATGATTTGCACTTTGAATTTTGTTAATAAAAAAAAACATGTACTTGAAGTTTCGAACGTTCAGTTGAACGAAAAATCAGGAAAAGTATTGATTTAATGAAAAATTAAAAGAGCTTGCAAATAACTCAGTGAATAATAATTTCAAAAATTCAAAGATATTTCAAGAATCATTTCCAAAATGTTAATTAAGTCTTAAAATTGTTCTTTAAAATAAAAAATTTGTCGATTTTTCGTTTATTTGAAGATTCGGAACTTCAAGTCCATAAAAAAATGTACTTGAAGTTTCGAACGTTCAATTGAACGAAAAATCAGCAAAAGTATTGATTTAATTAAAAATTACAAGAGCTTGCAAATAACTTAGTGAATAATAATTTCAAAAATTCAATGATATTTCAAGAATTATTTCCAAAATGTTGTTCCAAAGTCTTAAAATTGTTCTTTAAAAGAGTGAATTTGTCGATTTTTCGTTCATTCGAACGTTCGGAACTTCAAGTCCATAAAAAACAATTTTCGTGGCGGTTGAACAATGCAAACTTCAACATCATGAAATGAAAACTTTGAAAAACCAACTTGCCGTGAAATTAACGTTTTACAGCGATTATAGAACGTCACTAACAGTAAAAAAATATAGAATAATTTTAATTTTCGCGACCCGATTTTGGCGTTTTTTTTTTAAATTACTTTCAACACGGCTCTTTCGTCGAGGTTGCGGGATCCAAAAATAACACGATGGAACTCTGTATTTCTGGATTGTATGTACAATGGGTGCCAAGATTTAGTTTTCGGTCGTTGAAAAAGAGAGATTTGTGGGGCTGAGGGACCGGGGAATGGGTTGACTTGACGAAGGACGGGATCCAAAAAGTTAATCGCCCCTTTGCGAAAAGTTTGACTCTGCCAAAATGCCTTTTTTTCTTATCTTTCAACTCTGTGCGCGTGGCACGACGACGAGCTTCGTCTCACAATTATATATATGCATATACATACATACATATATATATATATATATATATATATATATATGTATTGTATATATATATTAATTTTCTCATCTCTCAAAAATGAGACTCGGCGGTGATATTTTCTTCATTAACTCTTTTTTTTAACGCGATCTTGAGGTAGGGAGGAAAAGTGTATTCTAATTAATAATTAATTACTAATCGAGATAATTAATCTGTAATCTATCACAAAACACTCGGAAGTTTTCTTTCTCTCTCTCTCGCTCTTTCTCTCTACACACTCGCATCGCAACACCTGACTAATTAAAACATATTATTTTTTTTTCATTCAAATATTATTATTATTATTAATATAATCATTCACATCACATGAAAATCACGTCGAGACTTTGGAGACTTGAGATGTTTCATTATCAATAGCTTTTTGCGCACGAGGACCGCAATAAAACTGCATCTAACGATTTTTTTTGTTTTCCCTCTTTTCTTCTTCAAACCTGCGGTTACTGAGAACATTTTTTTTAATTTATTTATCTTGTTGTCGTCGTTTAAAAGCTAGATTCACAGCATTCGATCACTTAGCTTTTTTTCTGTTTTTTTTATTAATCATTCTCTCTTTTTTGTTTGAAATCTCTTAAATTAACGCTTTTACACTTCTCCACTGTCCTAAATCGAGTAACTCAAAAAGAAGCTGAGACACAGAGGAGCGCGTTTTTGTAGTTTTTTTTTTTAATCTCTTTCTCCTACTTCTTGCGATTATTCTTTTTTTTTCTTTACGCGCGAAAAACACTCGCAGAGCCGCTCGAAAGGTACAAATGAGAATGACGAGAATGATATTTACCTTTCAAAAGTAACGAAACAAGTTCGAAGGGTAACGTTACGAAAATTTGAATTTTTTTTTCCCGCCTTTTTTTCGTATCTCGAGCTTCGATCGAACGGATATCGGAAATCGAATGTAAAATTTCACCTTTGGTCGATAAACTTCGATGACGTTGTTTTCTCTTGATGAAACATCTCTTTGTCTTGATGTAACGCGTTGGCCCTCTGGTGGACGTTTTCGGAACTGCTCCAACGACGCTTCATCTCATAGTATCAAGAAAATTGAAGGTTTCCATTTTTTTTTCTGCCTCCATTTTTTTTCTCGCTCGATCGACCTGACCTGCGAAACGGGTTGTTTCGTCTCGAGGACTGTTTTGTTTTTTTTCGGCAAAGAAAAAAAAGCAACGAACACCGGCGACAGAAAAACGCGCACTGAACTTCACGGCATCGATCCCCATTTTTTTTTTTTTTGCGTTTCGCGACGTCCTTTCCAAGGAACAATGATCGAAAAACAAAGGAGAAACTGCGAGAGTCCAAACCCGCGAAACCGTTCAAAGTCTCTCCCTCTCTGTGACTCTCTTTGTTCGCGTGATTTTGAAAAAAAAAATCAAGATGGCGATTCTCCTTGATGGGGGAAAATGGATGTTTTTTTTTCCTCGAAGAAACGATGACCACGACGACTAGGATCCAGTTGCTCATTTTCCCCCTCCATTCTTCTCGTGTAATTTCATGCTCGTGTGTTTACGTACGAAGAAACATAACAACAGTTTGAACGATGACCGACAAAAGATGCTGGCGAGAGAGAAATCGGCACGTTTGCTGCGTTTCGTGATAAAATAATTCCTCGAACACCGGGGACAGTTTCTCCCTGGATATTCTCCATTTTAGCGACGAATAATGAGCCGGTTTTTCTCTTATATAATCATTGATACAATAATTATGACGAAAAATAATGTGGGATTGTTTTCATTACGCTCGTTTAAAAACGCCGCCGCGCACTGTCCAGTTCGTCCGAGCTGCGAGCGCCATCTTTCGGTGAACATTCGAATGCGGCGGTGGTGGGGGTAAGAGGGCGTTGCGAGCGGGGAGACGGAAGAAAACCGTTACGCGCGACGACGCCATCTTGGCTCGCGCGAGACACGCAAATAGGGAAATCCTTCTCTCTCTCTCTCTCTCTTCTCCGTGGCGATCCATCGATGATAGAAATCCTTATAATTTTCCTTTCCACAATGCGATTCTCCAGTTTTTTTAATTTATAAATTCTCCCGTTGATATATATTTTTCATATTTTTTTTTATTTCTTTCATATATTTTTTTTTATCTCAATCAACACAGCGTAAAATATTCAAAATTCGGCAAACTCTTTGGCGCATTTTTCCGTCGACGAGATTCTGAGTGCCTCCTCCTCGTAATCGTCGAAATTACTGGTGTCACCCGGACCCCGGCATTTTGGAATGAACGGCGCCTCGATTCTCTTTTGAAAAACGGCGATCCAATCGGTGCTCGAGAACCACTTGTGCAATTTAATGTCATTAACGCCGGCTTTCAAATTTCCGTATCTCTTCGTCAAATCGACCTGAAGCAAATTGCGCAATAGATCCTTAAGATCGGATCCAAAGTGCGACGGAAAGCGCACTTTGCCGCTTACTATTTTCTCGTATATCTGTATCGGCTGATCGGCGAAGAATGGCGGATAACCGGCGGCCATTTCGTATACCAAAACACCGAGGGCCCACCAATCGACGGCCTTGTTGTAACCCTTGCTCAGAATTATCTCAGGGGCCAAATATTCCGGTGTGCCGCACAACGTCCACGTTCTGCCCTTGACCCTCTTGGCGAAACCAAAATCCGTGACCTTCAGATAACCTTGAGAATCGACGAGTAAATTTTCCGGCTTCAGATCGCGATATATCAGATCGAGATAATGCAGATACTCGAAAGCGAGTACAATCTGCGCCGCGTAAAATCGCGAATGCGGTTCCGAGAAACGTCCAACTTTGCGCAAATGACTGAACATTTCGCCACCCGGAACATACTCGAGTACCATGTATAAATTCGAATTGTCCTTGAAGTGAAATCTCAATGACACGAGAAAGGGAAAGCTTATAGCCTGCAATATTCTCTTCTCGTTTAGGGTATGCTCGACCTGTTTGAGCTTTACGACTTTTTGCTTGTCCAGTATCTTCATCGCGTAATATTCCTTGGTCGGTTTGTGCTGTACGATCATAACACGACCGAAAGAGCCCGTACCGAGTGTCTTTATTCTCTCGAAATCATCGAGGCCCGCCGTATTCGTCGGATTCTTCTTCCATTTTTCCTCGAATTCCTCCTTCGCGTGATCGAGAAATTCCTTGACGCTCTCTGCAGCGTCGACCTTTTTATTAGCCGTTGCGGCATTATTGCCCATTTTATTGGCCGTGCTCGAGCCTGCGAGGGCTCCACGGATGTCAAATTTCTTCAGAATTTCTGCGGCTTTGACCCAACAACTTGTTCAATAACCTCGGCCCCGAGCTTTTTCGTCGATTGTTTTGCTCTCTTTCAAATCCTATTCTCCGCCCTCCTCCCCGAGGGCCCTTTTATGTCCGTTAAAAATAACGATATTTATCGCTTGATAATTTGAAACAAAAAAACCGTTAAATTTTCAAATATATTCAAACGGTTTGACGGCCGTTTTATCGCCGTTTGGCTTCTTTCGTTATGGCGCCCCCTCCCCCCGCGCGGCGAATACGCGAACCGCTCGATTTCTCACGAAAACTCCCCGGGGTCAACAAAATGGGTCAACACTCCTCGTCCGCACCTTGCGCCATCTTTCCTGTCAATTAACGGCTCTGCGGGGGGGAGAGAGAGAGAGAGGGATGGACGTACGACGGAGGGGAGGGGGTAACGAGAGTCCTCTCACTCTCCGGCGACGGATTCTCTCTCTCGGGTTTCAACGCGAACGCACGTAAGTGCGAGAAAGAGAGAGCAAGAAACACGCGCTAGCTCGCGTATGCCTGTGTGTCTGTGGCGTTAATTTCACTCTCTCTCTCGCTAGAACGGAATAATACTGGCTGTTGCTACACCCGTTTTTCTTATTCTTTTTTTCTTTCACAGTCCCCGCAAAGTCCACTTTATTCTATTCTTTTTTTCCCCGCAGCGCCCTCTCGCTCGTTCAGCGTATCGGCCTTCGTCCGAAACGTCTTTTCCACGAGAGGAAAAAAAAAGTTGCTTCTGAAGTACGAAAACAAACACCGTAATCCACGCGAATACGTTCAAAACACTTTTCTCTTCGCAGCGTTGTCTCTCTCTGTTTTTTTCTCTATTTTCTTGCCCCTTCACTCTATTTCATTATTCACGAACGTCGACTCACGTTCACTTTTGCAGACGACCGGAAGTATCACGCGCGGATTCTCGGTCCCTCTCGTAACTAAAAGCCCAGCAGCACACGATAAGGCGAAGTGAGAAAAAGAGAGACGCTCGCGTCACACACACATACACGCACAAACACACACGCAATCGCGGTGGCACAAACGTTATTTATAATTATTGTTGTTCCATTGATTTTCGCGAAACGTCGAACGCGCCGCGGCGGAGAAGGAACTGACTATCGGAGGGCTTGTCGTTTATTCTTTGTATTCCAATTAGTCTCGCGCAAAACCGTTTTCTCTCACTCGGTGTTTTTTTTCTGTTTTGTAAAAAGCAACTTTTTAGTTTAAGATGGCGACGGGGCAACCTGACGTCCCGGATTTCGCGAGAATGATGCGAAAATGGTGGTGGTGAGGAGCAGCTCGTCGAAAGGGAGCCTTCGCCTCGCGCATCGCATCCACCCACTGACCCAAGCTTGTACGAGTGTCGATTACGAACGACGTGGAGCTTTTCACTGCGTGACGTTAGATGGCGCGCCGAAGGCCGTCGACGCGCGCGCCATCTCTGCTTTTCATGCACCGGTACACGAGCAAGCTACCTTATCGACCGTCGGCAGCTCTGCGACGAAAAAGAACGCGTGTAAAAATATGTCAATATGGCGTGTTATCAGTAAATAATCGCACGTATGTTGCCTCGTCAGCGAAACCCTCGTGTAATTCTACGATTGGACATGATACGAATATTATAATATACACAGTGTACGTAGATTATTCGTCGTAGAGTGATGTTTTCCAATATATATTCGTTCTCAGCAGGTAATTGTACAAAATTTTACAAGAATATAGATGAAGCGTGATGATGGTTAACCATTTTCGAATTAAATAAATTGAATTTTTAGTTCTTTGCTAAAAATCCCAGCACGATGCTTCGTCGGAGAAATGTTAATGTCAAAACTGTCAAGGAACTCGATGCTTTTCCCAAACTGCCCGACGATTGTGTCGATAAATCGGCTGTTGGCGGCACTTGTAAGTTAGTTATCTATTTTCTAACGAAAACTACATAGAACGTTGTTTAAACGGAGAATAAAAGTTTAACATAACCTCAAATATGTTTTGGAATTTTTTTCTTGAAGGTTGAAATATATTGTGAAATATTGTCAAAATGTATCGATTTCTTTTCCAGTTTCAGTCGTAACATTTTGCCTCATCGTATATCTGATCTATTCGGAGACACGATACTTTCTTGACATGAGACTCGAATTCAAATTTGAGCCCGACACAGATATAGACGCCAAGTTGAAGCTAAATGTAGATATAACCGTGGCGATGCCTTGCAAACGACTCGGCGCTGATATACTCGATGCGACTAATCAAAATCTCAGGGGCTTCGAGCCCCTCTCCGAGGAAGACACTTGGTGGGAATTGACGATGCATCAGCGATCGCATTTTGACGCTCTGAAACACACGAATTCCTATCTCAGAGAGGAATATCACGCTATTCACGAATTGCTATGGAAATCCCAGCAAATCACGTTTTTCGGTGATATGCCGCAAAGGTAACTTTCCAGGGACCTTTTTGTCACAGAAAAATTCAAAATTTTATCACGAAATATCAGGAAAATCGTTAAATTGAAAATTAGCTCGTTACTTCCTCCTTATTTTTCCACGTTTGCATATAATCTGAGCAAAAATTATGAGAAAACAGTCTAGTTTGCATGCTCTGTAAAACATGATGAAACAATAACAGAGATGGGCGTAATTGTAATCCTAGATTACAAATTATAAATTAAGAATGCAATTCGTAATACATTCTGCTGGATTACAAATTACAAATGTAATCGGTAATCTGTCCAATAAGATTACAAATTACAAATATAGTCGGTAATCCTTCCAGTTCGATTACAAATTACAAATGTAATCGGTAATCCGTCCAGTTAGATTACAAATTATAGATGTCATCAGTAATCCGATCCGTCGGATGACGAATCACGAATGTGATTCAGAATCCAATCAGTTGGATTACAAATTATAAATGTAATCCGTAATAAAAACAATCAAATTATAAATTACAAGTGTAAACCGTAATCTAAACAGACGGATTATAAATTGTAAATATAATCCGTAATTCAATCAATTGGATTAAAAATTACAAATGTAATCTGTAATCCTCCAATCAGTCGGATTACAAATTATGAATGTTATATCCGTAATTCATCCAGTTGAGTTACACATTAGAAATATAATGCTTAATTCGTCAATTGGATTACAAATTATAAATGTAATCCGTAATCCAATATACGTTATTATTGATTTTGTTATTGTTGTTGTTCGTCTCATGATCGCAGGTTTCCCAGTACATTTGCAATTTGTAATTCGATTGATTGGATTACGGATTACATTCATAATCTGTAATCCGACTAGACGGATTACGGATTAAATTTCTAATTTGTAACCCGACGGAATTGATTACGGATTATATTCATAATTTGTAATCGGACTGATTGGAATTCAGTTTGTGTTTGTAATTTGTAATCCGACTAATTGGATTACGGATTACAGTTATAATTTATAGTCCGATTGATTGGACTACTAATTACACTTGCAATCGGATTGATGGATTACGGATTACATTTGTAATTTGTAATCCGACTGATTGGATTACGAATTATAATTGCAATTTTTAATCCAACGAAACGGATTACCGGATGCATTCCTAATTTGTAATCGAACTGGATGTATTAGATTACATTTGTAATTTGTAAACGGACACGATGGATTACGGATTACATTTGTCATTCGTAATCGTACGTAATCCATTACGAAAGTAATCGATTATTGCCCATCTCTGAACAATAACAACAAAATTAATGTAATCGCTAAAAATGCAAATATTAACATAAATAAAAACTGACAATCGATACTTTGAAAAATAATCAAGAATAAATGAGATAATGTTATTCCCAATTTTCGGGGTTCACCCTATTATTTAATAAATTAAATTAAAGTTTCTACATTAGGAGGAGAAAAAAAGATTGAACAATCGTTCATCTCTGGTATCCTTCGATACACATATTTTATGAAATGATGACTTGTTTCAGATCCGTAACGCCGGATAGTCCACCGGACGCGTGTCGAATATATGGAAGTCTGAATGTGAACAAAGTGGCCGGTAATTTTCACATAACCGCCGGTAAATCGTTGTCCTTGCCTACCGGTCACGTGCATATTTCAGCATTTATGTCCTATCAGGATTATAATTTTACACACAGAATAAACGATTTCTCGTTCGGCGAGGCCAGTGCCGGTATTATTCATCCTCTGGATGGAGATGAAAAAATTGCCGATCAGAGTTAGTACATATTTCAAAAAAATGCAAAATTTTACCGATATTAATAAAACAAGAAAAAACATTTTTATCCATTAACTTTGTTTCCTTCTTTCCAGGTATGATGTTGTATCAGTATTTCATCGAGGTTGTTCCCACCGATATTTATACGCTAATGCAAACGTCCAAATCGTATCAGTACAGTGTCAAGGATCATCAGAGACCGATCGACCATGAGAAAGGGTCGCACGGTATACCTGGAATTTTTTTCAAATACGATACCAGCGCTCTCAAAATAAAAGTTATACAGCAGCGGAATTCTTTGGTACAATTTTTGGTCAAACTTTGCGCTATCGTCGGCGGTGTTTTCGTAACTAGTGGTAAGAAAAATATATATCTATAACGGTCTTAATATTTTGAAATTTAATTTTCAACTTGATCTTAAAAAATATGCATTTCAATGGTTCAGGTTTGATCAACAGTGCTGTTCAGAGCTTCTGGTACATCGTTTGCTGCAAATTCATAAAATCCGCAGAAACGAAAGACGATCGTAGGATTTTCAATGCCGAAGAAACGACAAAAACTTCGGGCAACGGACCGATAAATCTCATCAATGTTCCGACACCTCCGTGCATAGATGTAACGTTACACGCTCAATAAAGTAACTTTTTTTGTTCATACGACAATCAATTTTATTTTCGTATTTTTACCGTTATCATAGTTATAATTATCATTTTTTGAAAGCACACTTTGCATAAGTCTAAATGGAGGATGGAAAAATCGTGAAAATTAAAATTAGCCCTTAAATTGTTCATAATTTTTTGACAATTCCAAAAATAGTGATGATAGGTTTGGACCGGTGCTGATAAACTTGGCCACTTTTTCAAATACAATTTCACTGAAAAACAGAATCGTACATAATCATTTTTTTGATTGTGGAAAATTTTGAGGACTAACAGAGTTGCCAGGTTACCATGTTAAAATCGTGTCACTTTTCTCGCTGTTTTGAAAAATTTTGAGGTTAGAATAGGGCGCAAATTTCGAAAAATCAACAAAATCGGATAAACAAAGCGGGGTTTTGAACGTTCAACGATTACGAAAAGAATGAGCGCAGTCCGGAGCCAAAACTTGGAGACTTTGACTATGTCTTAAAAAATTAACAAAAATCGATAGTTGAACTTTAAAAATCTACCAAAAATCGAAAAAACTCACGAATAAAAGGCGCGTGACGCGTCACTCTGTTCTCCCCACTGTGCAAGCATAATTTTCGGAAAGACGCGTCTCTTATTGTCGCGATATTCGATGACTGGTTTGTTCAATGTCACATAGTTAATTAGAGCACTGAAAAACAGGTAATATGGGAAAACAATCAGTCGAAAAACACATTTAAACTTGTCGAACATAGGGCCCGTGAACTCGCGCTATGACCCGGCTGGCGTCAGCTGTTCAGTGAGAGCAGCTGAGCAGCACGCGCGCATGATCGAATCGATCGGCGGAGCAAAAGCTGCATCATGGCGCGCTCTGTTGGACTAAGACCTAACTTTCGTTATGTAGGTCAGTGGGTCAGCAGCTGTGACGTACGACTGTGCTCCAGACGTCGACTGTGTTCCAGACGTAGTGACGATTATTCTCGGAAAAAATTCCTCCGTATGTTCCACAAAGCTTCCAAGAAATTCTATATACTGACTACGTCACGGAATTCCCTCAAAGGGGTGCGACAATTGCGGTAAAAAAGAATGAGATAATAAACAGCCATAACTCCCGTGTTATTGATCGTACAAACTTTTTTTAGGCGGCATTTTCTTCGTTTTCAAATTCTCTAAGTGTCCTTTGGCAGTTTTATTTTTTTCGAAAACCTTAAGGGGGTGCGCAGAACAGAATTTTTTGAACAGCCATAACTCCCTTGTTTTTGATCGAACAGACTTATTTCAGGCGGCATTTTCTTCGTTCTCAAATTCTCTAAGTGTATTTTTTTTTTTTTTTCGAAAACCTTAAGGGGGTGCGCAGAAAGTGAATTTTTGAACAGCCATAACTCCCGTCTTTTTGATCGCGCAGACTTCTTTCAGGCGTCATTTTCTTCGTTTTCAAATTCTCTAAGTGTTCTTTTTGAGTTTTATTTTTTTGGAAAACCTTAAGGGGGTGCACAGACAAATAAATTTTCGCACAGCCATAACTCCTGTGTTTTTGATCGGACAGACTTCTTTCAGGCGGCATTTTCTTCGTTTTCAAATTCTCTAAGTGTCCTTTTTTAGTATTATTTTTTTCGAAAATCTTAAGGGGGTGCGCAGAAAGTAAATTTTTGAACAGCCATAACTCCCGTGTTTTTTATCGCACAGACTTCTTTCCGGAGTCATTTTCTTCGTTTTCAAATTCTCTAAATGTTCTTTTTTAGTTTTATTTTTTTCGAAAACCTTAAGGGCGTGCGCAGGAAATAAATTTTTGAACAGCCATAACTCTCCTGTTTTTTATCGCAAGGACTTCTTTCAGGCGTCATTTTCTTCGTTTTCAAATTCTCTAAGTGTTATTTTTTAGTTTTTCTTCCGAAAACCTTAAGGGGGTGCGCCGAAAATGAATTTTTGAACAGCCATAACTCCCGTGTTTTTGATCGGACCGACTTCTTTCAGGCGTCATTTTCTTCGTTTTCAAATTCTATATGTGTCCTTTCTTAGTTTTATTTTTTTCGCAATCCTTAAGGGGGGCAACTGAAAATAAATTTTTGAACAGCCTTAACAACCGTGTTTTGGATCATACAGACTCAAATCAAAATTTTCATGAATTTTCATCAAAAACATTTTTGCTCAATTTTAGCCCCTCTCTGAAAAACCTCAAAATCGCGAAATTTCAAACGTCTATAACTTATTCCGACGAAAAAGTCACTATTACGTCACTATTTCTGTGAAAGATAAGTCACTATTCTACTATTTTTGACCCTCTGAAACGCTGGCCTGCCTTCTAATTAACCTTTTAGGGAAATTTTTTAATGGTGACAGCACAAGAATGTTAACTCTGCTTTTTTTTCTGCCATTGCGTGTTTATTGGTACTTTTCTTATTTCTCATCGTTATAATAGTTGTACATGTAAAATGGGAGAAGGCAACGATAATAACTGGTATATCTCTCGTTCACACAGTAATCGATACGATCGCTACTATTTTATACATATATATATATATTTTTTTTTTTGATTTAATTTAACTCCACTCGGTATAGCCGTCTTATTAGCTTTGTATATTTAGGCAACATGAATTTAAGGCGAAACGACACACTTGACGGTCGCGGTGAAATTTGAGAACAATTTTTTTACGTACATTTTAACATGCGAATGAACATCGAGGACTTACAGATCACAGAAACGTCGACGGAGATTTCTTTTCGCTTCAGTGTTTTATTTTTTATTTTTATAAAAATAAAAATAAAAAGTTTCAACGTTGTTTTGGATTTTTTGTAGACAAAATTTTGATTTTCAGAGGACGAAGATTCGTTGATTGGAAATTTCTCGCTGATTGTTAAATATTGTTTACGTGATATCGTTTTTTTAAAATAATTGTCTATTTTTGAGAAAAAATATTAATATTAAAATGACAAGACAATGCCAAAAGCAAACGGATTGCAAAGATGTATCCGAAAGCGTTTTTAAAATGGATCCGTCAATGAATAAAAATGATGCTTCAAAAATGGAAAATCCCAATTCAATTCGAAAAGTGACCCTCGAAAAATACTCTAAAAAATAGGCTCATTTTTCTATGCGATCCTCTTTTAATACTCTCGAATAAATATTAATCCTCGCGATTTTGGCGCTCAATATTTTTTCTAATATTTCGCAGATCGAACGACCAATCAATAAGTACGAATTAATATTCTGCTGCCTGTTGTTCATCAATTAAATCATCTCGACGAAGCCTTAGAAAAAAAATGCCCGAAACTACGAATCACTTCTACGACAATTGCGGAAAATACTTACATCTTAAAAACAGAAAAAAAAACTTTCATTCGTCTTTCACAATAAATCAGAAATTCAGTGTAACACGAGCAAAATCGATAGATTTATGAATCCCTCCTTATCATAATTATTAATTTACGAGTAACTTAAGAGATTAAAGAACATCTTTTCAAGGAAATCTAAAAAACTCTTACGATTCGAGAAAAAAAAATTCAATAACACACATCTTAGCAGAGACTGGATAACAATATCGAACAATGTTGGAATAAAAATACAAAATTGTAGCATCGAAATTAAATCCACGGTATATATTTTCTTATCGCTGGCTCGGTTTTTCCCTGGCATGATGATCTTAGAGTGAAAAATAATTAATCAAATGTTCAATCGATAATTTATAATTCAATAGAAATAATTACAATTCCACAGATATTCTGATTCCGATCCCGCATTTTTTTTTGTATCGATTCTTCGAACAATTTTTTCACTTGGGAAAAAAAAACTTTCACTCAGGCATCCAGAAACATTCACACTTCTTAGGAAATAACATTCAAGCGGCAATAGCGAAATTTAAAATGAAATATTGAATGAGAAATAAATTTACAAAAGTCTCTGGAGGAAAATTCGAATGAAAATAAACGTGAGAATAAATCTTGGACTTTTTCACGTTTAAGTATTTTTTTAAAACACCATTTTCGTTTTTTGTTCTCCTTTCTTGATTCACTAATCCGGACAGCCTATACACATCGTATAGGCAAAAGATTTGTTATTTTCCTTCTGAGGAAAACAATTTTTTAAATTAATAACCAATTGATTGTTCAAAAAGTCGTTTAAAACATCGTACGAGAAAATAACCGACTTTCTTCTCGCGCGCTCTCTCTCTCTCTCGCTCTTTCTCTCTTTCCATATCTCTCTTTTTTGAGAAGAGATTTTGAAAATAAAAGATCTCGCATTTGTACACGATGCGTTTACGAATACAACTTTTTTTTTTCATTCAGTTTTATAATTCTTAAGCATACAAAAATAAATTATAATAACGATCGCGTATCTCTTGACTTATTCACGTAAAATGAATACTATAATGTTATACAGGTAATCATATAATATTGAATTATACTTTAAGTATGGTGTGGTATAATCGATTTTTTTTATCGTAAAATCTTGATAGAGGTGAAAATTAAAAAAAAAATGCTTCTTCCTTGTTTTTTCTTTCTTCCCTCTTTTCTATACTTCTCTAGCATAATTAATGGCACACCTAGGAGAGGGCATATTGGATCGGCTGTGATATACATAAATATATGCATATATATTAAGGTGTGCGGAAAAAAATCGATATTTTTTTTTCGCTTGCATCCACCAAAAAAGGTAAATTAAGGTAAAAAATGAAGAATCCTCGAAGGAGAGCTCAAAAAAAAATTATTTCGAACGGCGCATTGCATTTGAATATTTTCCATAAGAATAACACAGGAAAATATTGGCACTTCTGAGCGTTGTAGTAAAACTCTTCAGAAAAAAATCTCACAAAAATGTCATTAAGATATTCTGATAGAGAATTGAATTCCCTACAAAAAAAAAGTCCTTACGAACAATTAGCTTAGAACAACCGTTCAAGTGGTATCGCTGTCTGACATTGAAGTGATAGAAAAAAAAATCAAAATGCTGTAAAAATAGAATTTTTCGCTTTACGAAAAAACTTTTTGGGTTTTTTTTTTTGTAGAGAATGTTCTGCTCTAACATATAATTTGAATGGAATCGTTCTCAAAATATTTCTCTAATACAAAAAATAATCAAGTACAACAAGAAATATAAAAGAAACGACGTCCATCATTGATCGTGTTTCGAAAAGTTTTATTCAATGAATTTGGTTTAATAAGATAAGATAATTTGTTTTTACATTATAATGCTTGATAATCATCATTCCTTTTTTTTAAGAGTCTGTTGCAATTGGGGTATTTTTGTCGATGATTTTGCACTATGCCCAATAAGCAGCGATACCACTTGAACGGTTGTTCTAAGCTAATTGTTCGTAAGGACTTTTTTTGTAGGGAATTCAATTCTCTATCAGAATATCTTAATGACATTTTTGTGAGATTTTTTTCTGAAGAGTTTTACGACGATGTTCAGAAGTGCTAATATTTTCCTGTGTTATTTTTATGGAAAATATTCAAATGCAATGCGCTGTTCGAAATAATTTTTTTTTGAGCTCTCCTTCGAGGGTTCTTCATTTTTTACCTCAATTCCTTTTTTTTGGTGGATGCAACCGAAAAAAAATATCGATTTTTTTCGCACACCCTAATATATACAGGATGTTAAGCAATTGGATAACCTGACTAGGTTCGCCGTGTAGAGCGCATCAAGAGAAAAAATTTGCATTTTTAAAAAATTTTGTACGATAAAAATTGGCTGAGTTATCAATGTTTTTAAAGTTGACCAATGACGGCTAGAATCTAGGAACCGTTACCCCCACCACATTGCTCACCAGTAGCATTGCTCCTAGATTCTAGCCATCATTGGTCAGCTTAAAACGTTAATAACTAAGCCAATTTTTGTCGTATAACAATTTAAAAAACAGCTAATTTTTCGTCTTTGCGCGCTCTACACGGTAAACCTAATCAGGTTATTTAGTTACTTAACACCCTGTATATATCATAATTGTAACGACACTGACAAAGGCACCTTATGAAATCATGGTTCAAAGATTTAACCGACAAAAAATCCTTCTGAAAGTTCAATTTCAAGTTTCGACATAATTCGCTTTTCAACATTTGACCGAGTTTAAAAAATCTTCAGTTTTTTTTAGCTTTTCTTAATCGTTATTCGCTATTTTCGATATTCGTTTTTGGAGTCATCGTGACTTGAATCCTTACGGTGTGAAAAAAACGCTTGTAAAAAAAATGAGACTAGCAGCGGTGTGTATATTTATGGAAGTACGGGGAGATTTTTTTTTCATGAAATATTCAAAGTATTTGTGACTTTGAAAATGTGGCAACGGACGAGCGAGAACGTGATTTATTTTTTTTTTTCATTAAAGAATAAACGAATCTAACGAACGATGGAATTGTACCTGACGCAAAATCGTTTTATCGGTATTCTTATTTTTTTTTGCTTTCTAGGCTCGTGGATTTTTCTTTTTTTCCATCAAGTTGAAGACACCATTGGATTTCTAGGCACACTCTCTCGCTCGAGAGAGTTGAGAATTGTTTTTGTTTTTTTTTTTATTTCAGAAGCACACGAAGAAGAAAAAATATATCGCGTACCCTCGAAATTATTATACGTGGCCTCTCCTTACGACGAATATTCGATATATATCACGATTGTCATGAAAATATATATATACGTATAATATTATATATTTTTGTATGAAGTATATCGTGCTCGAGATGAGATTGATGTCCTGTTTGGCGAAGTTTGCCGCTCTTATATATCGAATAATTTTTTAATTGCCAGATAAAACGGAGTGGCGTCGAAAAGAAACAAAACGTTGTAACAAAACAACGCTTTTCTTTTTATGTTTTTTTTTCTTCTCTTTTCTTTGACCATCCATCGAGTCTGCTGGTGTACGCTTTGGCTGCAGCAAATTACCTGCATAAAAAAATTATTTTCGTTAAAGTATTTATCAATACAATGAAGGCTTTGAAAAATATTTGGGTCATTCCATGTCAATCGACCAAGAGTTGGAATCGATCCCGTTCAATTTCGATGAAATTTGGTCAGAATTTTTCGTTATTAACAAAACGAAGTTCTACCAAAGAAAAAAATTAAAATTTTTTTTTCGAGTTATACAAAATTTACAATTTCACAATTTTTCAAATCTTTCAAGTTTACTTTTTAAATACCTCGGAAACTATTATACTTGGGGTTAAGAAAAAAGAACATTCCGAAAAAAAATTTTGAAACGTCATGAATTTGGAGAATCTTGAATTTTCAAAAATCGTGAAAATTCAAGTTGTACATTAAATTTTTGGTTCAATGTTTTTTCTTGGACTGATCTTAAAAGATCCTGAAATTTCCAAGATGGTGTTTTTCTTGTTTCAAAAATATACATTTTTTAATTTGGACAAGAAATTCTTTTTTTCTTACAAAAATTCAAAAATTTATTCTTTTGAAACAAAACAACACCATCCTGAAAATTGCAGGATCTCTAAAGATCAGTCCAAGGTATTATAAAAAAAAAGTAACCAAAAATTTAATGTTGATCGGGGATTTACACGATTTTAAAAAATTCAAAAATTCATATTTTTGGAATAACAAAAAACACCTCTCTGAAAATTTCAGGATCTTTTAGGATCAGCAGAAGGTATTATATAAAAAAAATTGAACCAAAAATTTAATGTACGACTTGGATTTTCACGATTTTTTACAATTAAAAATTCTCAAAATTCATCATTTTTCAAATTTTTTTTTCGGCATATTTTTTTTTTCATAGCCCCAAGTATATTCTTCAAGACGAATTCAGAACAATTTTTCGTAACTATAATAATTTCCGGGATATTTAAAAAATAAACTTGAAAGATTTGAAAAATTGTGAAATTGTAAATTTTGGATAACTTTCGAAACAACATTTTTAAATGTTTTTCCTTCGGTAGAACTTCGTTTTGTTAATAACGAGAAATTCTGACCAAATTTCATTGAAATTGAAAGGGGTAGATTCCACCTCTTGGTCGATTTGACATGGAATGACCCATTTACAAAAAAAAAAAATTCATTTAATTACACTTTCGACAAAACAGCAGAAATATTCTTAAATTCCGAATTCATCCTGAGAGAAAAAACATTAAGTTAAACGAATAATTTCAGAAATTTTAGCAAATAAAAAATCATTTATCAGAATCGTTTATCAATTATATTTTTTTACCTATGTAGAGTAAAATAGTGAATCGATTACAGGAAGTTTGACCCATAGGAAGAAACTACGAGAATGAGGAAGGCAGTTAATCCGACGATAGGCCGGGACGTCACAGCTGAATCCTTGACTGAAATGAAAAAAAAAATGTAATACTGCGAATGAAACATTAATTATAAACAATCTATTTCTCATAACGATAGTTTTGATTTCTAGTAGAAAATCAAATAAAAGGTTATGCAGATCATTTACGAATACAAAAATTATAAAAATTTTAAAGTTTTGTTTCAGTGTGAAAATTGTATTTTTCATCATTAAAAAAACTCACCATTTTCCGACTTCTCTAATCGGTACTCTGAAAAAAAAAAGAAAAAAACACTTTTTTCAATTCCAGATGGCAGATTAAATAAAATAAAAATAAAATCTTATTAAAATAAGAATCGTGAGAAAAAATTAAATTGCGAAATTTTATTTGAATATTCGTTTGATATAGTTTGCCTCGAAAATTATTTTATAAAATGATTAAAAAAATATACCTTCTCTGAATGTGTGAAGATTCGAGTGTGGTGACCATCCATATTCGTTTTTAGCTTGAAGTCTTGCTTCCCAAGAACCAACCTCGAGTCTTTCCAATGCATGCTCGGCCGTGAATTGATTCCCTCGGCCGTTTGTGACCCGAGGACTGGCGGTCGTCCACTCCGTTTCACCCTTTCGACGATACTCCAACTGTGTAAATTCGCAATAATGTTAACATTGAAAAATTCACAGGAAAAATAATACACAAGTGATTTTTCCGAGTAGAATAGCACGGGAATATCCGATTGAAGAATGTTAAAAAAGTAAACAAAACTTACTTTGTACTCGGTGATGGGTGCGTAACTCTCAATGTGCCACTTGAAAATAATGGTTGATTCATCGTTGGCAATTTCACCACTGTGAAATCTTGGCCGCGATGGGACACCTACGAAAAAACGATTACCATTTTAAAAAATTCAAAAATTTGAATATTTCGTGGAGATAAAAACGTTTCAGTAATACATATGGGGCATTCCATGTCAAATCGATCACTTTTGAAACCGACCCCTTTCGATTTTGCTGAAATTTTGTTTTCCTTTTCTACCCAATTATAAACATTTTTCAGGAAATTTTCAAATTTTGTTATCCAACCCAAAAGAAAAAGCTTTTTTTTTTTAAATGACTGTAACTTCTTCAAAAATTGACTAATTGGGACGTTTTTTTTTGAAAATTTTCGTTTTTGAATGTACTTTCCGAAAAAGAATACAAAAAAATTGCAAGATATTCAAATCCTCGAAATTTTTCACTTTTTCGAGGAAAATCATCGTTTTATCGCAGTTCGCCATTTTTATTAATTTTTTTTTCACTCAAAAAATACTTTGATCAATTCCGGAAAAAATGCCGCCCAACCTGAAGTGGCATTCCTTTTCCTTCTATTTTTTTTTCACTTTTTTAAAAAAAAATAAATAAATTTTCTGCGATTACCGCTATCAATTTTTTATTTCTTTTCAATTTTTTAAATTCCGAGGTCCTTTATAAATCCTCAGAAATTTCTAGATTGGTACTTTGTGAAAGAAGCCCTATTGAGAAGATTTTTTTTTCAATCGTTAAATAAAAATAGAAGGAAAAGGAATGCCACTCCAGGTTGGGCGGTATTTTTTCCGGAATTGATCAAAGTATTTTTTGAGGGAAAACAAAATAAAAATAAAAATGGCGAACTTCTATAAGAAGATGATTTTCCTCGAAAAAGTGAAAAATTTCATAGATTTTGATGTCTTCAAATTTTTTTGTATTTTTTTCGGAAAGTACATTCAAAAACGAAAATATTTAAACAAAAAACATCCCAATTAGTCAATTTTTGAAGAAGGTATAGTCATTTAAAAATAAAAACTTTTTCTTTTGGGTTGGATAAAAAAAATTTGAAAATTTCCTGAAAAATGTTTTTAATTGGGTAGAAAAGGAAAACAAAATTCAGCCAAATCGAAAGGGGTCGGGTTTAAAAGTAGTCGATTTGACAGTTGACCCACAAATAAATGAAAATTAATATTTTGTCAATATCGCAAAAGATGCATTTTTCATTCGTCAGATATTCAACTCCAATTAAAAATGTTTTTCAATATATTAAGAAAAAAAAACTCTTGTCACATTTCACACTCCAAACTAATGCTTTTTTGAAAATATTCAGAAAAAAATGTTTAATCGTTCTCTCGTTGGAATTTTTTATAAATTTCTTTTCGGCATCTTACAAAAATTGTATCCGGCTTCTTTAATTTTTGTTTTCTTCAAATCTCACACTGAGAAAAAATAATGTTTGAATGAACAAAATCTGCAGTCAAATACGTTCAAATAAATATTTATTTGGTATAATTCAACATTTTGTTGCCTGAATAATATTTTGGTCAACCGAAGCGCAGAATTATTCAAGAAACTAATTATTTAGTTAGACTAAATAAATATTTATTTGAACGTATTTGACTGCAGATTTTGTTCATTCAAACTTTTTTTTTCTCAGTGCAGAGACATTGTGTAATTATTTTTGAAAATTCAAATTACCGGTTAATTCGACGGTTCTGCTTGTTTCTCCACGTTCATTTTTGGCCACGCACGTGTACTGTCCAAAATCATGTTGATTCGTGTGCTCGATAACGAGCGTACGACGTGATTTATCATCGGCGAATGACTTTCGGCCGTTTTTCTCGACTATCATTTTGCCATTTTTGTGCCACGTCACTTTTGCGTGAGGATGAGCGTGAACGATGCACGTGAGCTCGGATTTCATGCCAGTTCCGGTATGAACGACTCCGTGCTCAACCTCGATTTCCGGTTTATCTTTGATCGCAGAGAAAATACGATAAAACAACAATAACAACAATCACGTGATTGGTGAATGAATTTTTTGGACATCTTTGTTTTCTTACATTTGACGATCACGTCGATGGCATCGTGGGGTGGTTTATCGGCGCCATTCTCGACGAGACACTGATAACCACCAGCATGGTGTCGCGTTGCTTTATTTATCGTTACGAAGTTTCCACTCGCCTTGATTGTCTCATCGTTGCGCAGTCTTTCGCCCTGAGGTAAAAAAAACGTATCGAATATTATAATCATTGAAAATACAGATATTTTCAAAACAAGGAATCAAACGATTAAATCAAGAAAGTTCTGAGTATTTAAAAAACTTGGAAGTTTACGTATAATATGGGTCATTCCATGTCAAATCGACCAAGAGTTGGAATCGACCCCTTTCAATTTCGATGAATTTTGATCAGAAGTTTTCATTTTCAATCAAATAAAGTTCTACCAAAGGAAAAAAATTAAAATTTTTTTTTGAAAGTGATGCAAAATTCAAAATTTCACAATTTTTTAAATCTCTCAAGTTTATTTTTCAAATATCTTAAAAACTATTATAGCTATGAAAAAATTGTTCTAGGTTCATCTTGAAAAGTAGACTTGTGGCTACGAAAAAAAAATATTCCGAAATTTTTTTTTGAAAAATAATGAATTTGGAGAGTTTTGAATTTTTTAAAATCGTGAGAATCCATTTTCCACATTAACTTTTTTGTTCAATTTTTTAAATATAATACCTTGTACTGATCTTAAAAGATCCTGAATTTTTCAGAAAGGTATTTTTTGTTTTTGCAAAAATATGAATTTTTGAATTTTAAGAATCGTGTAAATCCACGATCACATTAAATTTTTGGTTAAATGTTTTTTTATATAATACCTTGGACTGATCTTAAAAGATCCTGGAATTTTTCAGGTTCTTCTCATTTTTTAAACAAAACACCATCCTGAACATTTCAGGATCTTTTAAGATAAGTCCAAGGTATTATATTTAAAAAATTGAACCAAAAATTTAATGTGGAAAATGAATTGGCAAGTTTTTTTTAAATTCAAAATTCTCTAAAATCATCATTTTCAAAATTTTTTTTCGAAATATTTTTTTTTTCGTAGCCATAAGTATACTCTTCAAGACGAACCCGGATAGTTTTCGAGATATTAGAAAAATAAACTTAAAAGATTTAAAAAAGTGTTAAATTTTGAATCTTGCATAACTTTCGAAAAAAAAAATTGTTTTTTTTCCTTTGGTAGAAATTCGTTTTATTAAAAACTGAAACTTCTGATCAAATTTAATCGAAATTGAAAGAGGTAGATTCCAACTCTTGGTCGATTTGACATGGAATGACCCACATGGAAATGTTGAGTATGGGAAACTTTGAAATTCTAAGCATTATAATCTTGAAAAATCTGAAATCATTAGCACTTGGAGATCCAAAGTATTTTTAACTTGACAAGTTGTAAAAATTTGAACTTGGAAATTTCATACATTTAAATCTTGGAAATTCCAAATATTGAAAAACTTGGAAATTATGGGTAATACAAACTTGGCAATTTTCAATATTTCAATCTGCAAAATTCGAACTTTTAAAAAATTTCAAAATTCTTAGTGTTTAGAACTCAAAAAATACAAGTATTCTAAGCTTGGAAATTCTGAACAAGATTTTGAAAATTCTAAATATAAAATTCAAAATCAAGTATAAAACTGAGTCTTAAAAATTAAAAACACTCAGAACTTGAAGTTTTAATGTGATTGGAACTTGAAATTTCGAAATTTCGTAATTATTACTTGGTCCAAATGAATTTTTGATCTCACCTTGTGCGACCACAACATCGGATATTGTTTCAATTCGTTGTTAGTTTCGCAGCCAAAGGTTACACTTTGATCCTCGACGACCTCAACTCGTCTCGCAGGTTTGACTTGTATGACGTTCCATAATTCACGAGGTTTCTCGACGACCCGCAACTTGTGGACTACCTCGATAATTGGGGAAATCATTATCTGACAACGATAATGATTGGACGCATCTGTTTCCGTTACATTGCGAAGTATCAGGCTAAAGTTGTCGGCGCGAATGAATCTTGTATCGCTGATGGAGCGATCATTGTCGACGTATATTATCTCTTTGTCACGATACCAACTAATAACCGTGTCATCTGCAACAATCAATTACGTATGCGATTAAATTCATTACGTCGTAATAACGACAAATCAATTATATTTGGTTTAATTGAAGTAAAGTAAAAAGTCATTGATGAGCTTTAATTTCTTTTCAAAATTCAAACAATCCCAAAAAAAAAAAAAATTTGCAGTCACCGATTAACTGGAAAAAAATAATAGCAAGAATTTTATAAATAATTAGAGATGAATCGGAATTAATTTTCATCAATGTAAAAAATTGCCATTCTATGAAAAGAACCACTTTTTTTTCATTTTCGAATTTTTTTTCATCCAAAAATTTGTACATGTGCCTCGAAACATGTTCCTTCTGATAATATTTTCTAGATATTAATAAATATTTATTAAAAAGGGAAAAGCAATTTATTGAAAAACACGCAATTTTCTCGACTCCTGCAAGGAAAAAACTTAAGACTCAAATTCCGTTGAAGAAACATCTTTTTTTTCAATGGAATAATTTTTTTAATGAATTATGATTGTGCAACGTTAATGTACCTGCATTGTCAACGATGCATGGAAATTCCACCGTGTCACCGGGCGTTGCTACAAAAGTCATATTTCTCGTTCTAACGTAAACAGGAACGGATGAAACGGGTGGCTGGATCGGATCATCATCGTCACTTCCGATCGTCGAGTCCTCGTCATACTCGCCGTCATCAGGATAATCCGCTTTCTTCAAATCTTTGTTTGGCATGCATTCGGCTGTAACGATAAAATAAAATTCCAACTGAATCATAATTGAGAATAAAAATTGGCAATTACATGAAAATGTGAATTATAATTTCAGAATTTTTTTTCTCTGCTTAAATTGTGTTAAAAATGATATGATATTATATAAATGGGTCATTCCATGTCAAATCGACCAAGAGTTGGAATCGACCTCTTTCAATTTCGATGAAATTTGGTCAGAAGTTTTCGTTTTCAATAAAACGAAGTTCCACCAAAGGAATATAATTTAAAAAAATTTTTTCGAAAGTTATGCAAAATTCAAAATTTCACAACTTTTCAAATCTTCCAAGATTATTTTTTAAATATCTCGAAAACTATTATAGTTACGAAAAATCGTTCTGAATTTGTCTTAAAGAGTATACTTAGGGCTACGGGAAAAAAATATTCCGAAATTTTTTTTTGAAAAATGATGAATTTGGAGAATTTTTAATTTTCAAAAATCGTGAGAATTTAAGTTACGTATTAAATTTTTAATTCAATTATTTTAATACAATACCTTGTACTGATCTTAAAAGATCCTGAAATTTTCAGAAAAGTGTTTCTCGTTTTTTCAAAAATATGAATTTTTGAATTTTTGAAAATCGTGTAAATCCACGATCAACATTCAATTTTTAGTTAAATTCTTTTTTATATATTACCCTGTACTCATCTTAAAAGATCCTGAAATTTTCCGGATGGTGTTTTTTGGTATCAAAAATATACATTTTTTAATTTTTGTAAAAAAAATTTTTTTTTTACCTCTCAGTTAAGTAAAGTTAAGCAATCATGTAGTTTTGTAATTTTGAGCAGAAAAAAACGTAGATGTAACAGTATTATATAAAAAAAAAATGTAACCAAAAAAATAATGTTGATCGTGAATTTACACGATTTTTAAAAATTAAAAAATTCATATTTTTAAAAAATCGGAAAACACCTTTCTGAAAATTTTAGGATCTTTTAAGATCGGTATAAGGTATTATATAAAAAAAATTGAACGAAACATTAAATACGGACCTTGGATTTTCACGATTTTTGAAAATTCAAAATTCTCCAAATTCATCATTTTTCAAAAAAAAATTTCGGAATATATATTTTTTTCGTAGCCCTAAGTATACTCTTTCACACGAATTTAGAATGATTTTTCGTAACTATAATAGGTTTCGAGATATTTAAAAAATAAACTTGGAGGATTGGAAAAATTGTGAAATTTTGAATTTTGCATAACTTTCGAAGAAAAACTTTTAAATTTCGACCCATATTCAATAATAATATAATAATAATATAATTAATAATAATATAATTAATAATAATAATAATAATAATAATAATAATGTAATCATTTAATTAAATATAGAAAAAAATTGTCCATTCGGGATCATCCGAGCCTAAAATTCGAGGTCGAGGCAATGCAATCTCCATAATTGGACACGTGAATTCCAATCTATGATCGTGCATCGTTGTACGATTTTAGAGCGATTGAAATTCTAATTTGGAAATCAAAGCATCATCTTTGCCGCACCTTCTGGCATTACAAGTACAATCGGGTTCAGTGATAAAGAGCCCCGATTCTCAGTTTGTAATCGAGATGGGGTAAAGTAGGACGGGGGTTAAAAAACGAAAAAAAATAAATTCTAGGAGTGATGACACGGCCAAAAGTGAAATAAAGTACACCAAGCCCATGCGTGACGCTGTACCGTTACCCTATTTTTTTCCTTTTTTCGCGATCATCTTCGTGCGAATGATCTATTGTTTAGTGGCTTTTGGTACATAACCACTCCCTCGTTAGTCGGTATATGTACATTTGGGTCAAGTAAACATCATCTTCTAATGCTAAGAAAAAGGGTGGCCTATTAGTTTGGTGCGTCTCCGGACTGACGTATTTCGATCTACGTCCAATATCTTTGAGACATCGTTATACGCCGTTTCATAACGCCTTAATGCATCTATGTCGAAGAATGGGTGCAGTACAAAGTGGGACAATCGAAGATTAACCCATATCCGATCTATTAGACGTTCCACTTAGTTAAGCGATAAATTTCCCGATCGAAGATTCAATATATAGATATTAAAAATTTAAATAGAAAATTTAAATTGAATATTTAAATTAAATATTTGAATGTTCGAATTAAAAGAATCAAATCAGTATTAAAAAATTATGAACTTTAAATTTGAATTATTTTTCTTCAAATATAAATTATTTTCTGGTGAATAAATTTTCTTCATTATCCTAAAATTAAATAATTATTCAATATATCAATATTTGGTGTTTAATACACTTTTCTGAATATGTTAAGGGGTCATACGCAGTCTGGATTGAAAAAAAACGATTTTTTTTTTTTTTTTAAATCTGCAAAAATTCCTCTGAACTTAACGAAAACAGACGCAACTTTTTGCTATTTTGAAATTTTGCATCCTTTTTGTTTTCGTGTTATACGAGATTTTTTAAATTTCCTTATTTTTCACAAAAAACAGAATAACTTTGGAGATAATAAAACGCACAAAGTTAAAAAAAAAAAGGAAATTGAAGCTCTAACTTTCCCATTTTCAAATCCAATCGTAAAAATGTAAACAAAAAATGCCTCTAGAAGATGGGTGCACCTGACGAGAGGGGAAAAAAGAGCGAAAAACAGTTGTTTTCAAAATAGATCCCAAATCAAAAAAATTGTAAAAATAATTTTAAAAAGTGAGAAATGAATCCGAATTCTTCCCCTTTAAAATGCCGTTTGTTAAATTAGTTTACGTTGACTTCCGGCGAAATGGCATAAAAAAATGTTCCAAACCTTTTTTGAAGTTTTGTCCGGAAACTTTTATATTTAATTGTAAGCCGCTATTCTGTTAAAAATTGATATTTTACTTATTCCTTCGATCCAATCCTAGATTATACCTTAAATTAACGGAATCTTTTTTATTTTTTTATTTTGGATGATCCAATCCAGAGATATCGTGGTCACGGTAAAACGCCTTTTTTTTTAAGGACCTCCCCCGGAGATCGACTACAGCGTCTTCAATAATAATTATTTTTCAAAAATAAAAATTTCAAAATAAAGTTAAAAGTTTCAAAAATATGTATATAAATTTTGACGTTGATAAATTAAAATATCTATCCAGAAAAAATTCTTGAAAAATCGCTTTTTCGACCTCTTAACTGCGTATAACCCCTTAAGAGCCAGCGTCTTTGAGGCTAAGCTCGGTCGGTCTTTTCCACAAGTGAAATGTAAGTGTGTACGTGTGATTAGTCGGGAGGGATTGACCATTGAAGAATTTAGGTTAATGGTAGTCCGGATAGGCGTACGTGTCGGAATCCCCTCGGCTTCCACACAATATTAGAGCTTGCGTTTTCTCTTCCGTCTATAACGGCTATTTTCTACATCGTGACCACCCCTAGCAACGGGGTCCAGTCCGGATGTAGAGCGTGCAAGAAAAGGGCGCCACGATTCTCCATAAAGCACCCTACGGCACATCACTCATTGCGCCCACAACGACGACAACGAGGGTGAAAGCTTCCTCGGACTCGCTAACCCTTGTCAAGCCTCACCCACTACCCTAATTCATTCTCGTCGATATGTAACTTTTGAACGTCGAAAAAATAAACACCGAAGATTTTTCCTTGATTGGAGAACTCCATTGACATTTCATTTTTATTTACATTCTTTTTTTTTATCAATTTTTCCACTTCATAAGCAATTTAAAATAAGAAGACTCAATTCTATAAAAATAGAGCAAACTTATGGTCGAAATATATTTTTTAATATGGGGCATTCCACGTCAAGTCGGCCACCCCATTTTTTGAAATCACCAAAAATCGCATACAAATTTTCATAAAGAGGTTGTAACTGTCAAGAAAATTCGTGATTTTTTTCAGATTTTTATATTACATATTTTAGCCGGAAAAAAATACAAAAAAATTTCTTGTTCCATTTTGTAACTCGAAAATTATTCATCGTAGAAAAAAAAAGTATAACATGAAATTTAGGATTTTCAACGTGCTTTTCACTGAAATTTTTCGCGAGCTCCTCCGAAAGCTCTGTATGCCATTTTCGGAGCAAATAATGTTTTGATATTTTTTTTCTCAGAATTGAAATCTTCGGATTGTCTGTAATTTTAACAGTTTTTTACTTGATATATTTACAGACTATAAAAAAATTGGCTCAGTGGAGAATCCATTCCTTCCTATGCGTTTTTCATCCCAAATGAATACATAAATTTCTCTGTGCATCAATAGGGTTGAGACTATCTATAGATATTTTCTAAAGCCCACATTTTTGTTTATTTTTCGTACTTTTTCAATTTTTTAAACTTTTTTATTTTTTATTTTTTAAAATATCTTTTTGTACATTTTAATAAACTTTATCAATGGACCCATGTACACCGATAAAGTCTATTCACATTAAAGTAAAAGGCTACTCACGTCTCTCGATTGCAAAAAAAAATTAATTTACCCTCTTTGGATACACCGACGTTTCTATGGCCAATGAGTACTTTTTTTGTTCGATTTGGGCATGATTTTTGGGAATGAAGCAATGATACTGCTTCGTTCCTGAAATCTTCTTCGCAGTATCAAAACGAGATTATTTTATTATTTTTCCTTGTCTACGATTAATAATGATAAAATATCAATATCTACACTATTTCGTTAAATCACTCTATAATGATAGATTATATCAATAAAAATGCATTTGAAATAATGGATTCTCCACTACGCCAATTTTTTCATAGTTTATAAATATATCAAGTAAAAAAATGTTAAAACTACAGACGAATCGAAGGTGTCAATTCTGAGAAAAAAATATGAAAACATTATTTGCTCCGAAAATGGCATATAGAGCTTTCGGAAGAGTTTGTAAAAAATTTCAGTGAAAAGCACGTTGAAAATCCTAAATTTTATGTTGTACGTTTTTGTTCGTACGATGAATAATTTTCGAGTTACAAAATGGAACGAACAAATTTTTGGTATTTTTTTCCGGCTAAAAAATGTAAAAATCTGAAAAAAATCACAAATTTTCTTGATATTTAGAATTACTTTCTAAAAATTTGTATGCGATTTTTGGCGATTTCAAAAAATGGGGTGGCTGACTTGACGTGGAATGCCTCATATATAATTGTAGCTTTGACAATAATGTGAAAATAATTTGAACAAATTATGTGGAAACATTTCCGATTGAATAGACATCCTTTGACATTGACATCCATTTTTTTAAATCAATTTTTCCATTTCATAAACAATTCAGAATAATAAGACTCAACTTCATAGAAATAGGGCCAATACACAAGTATAATCAATAAAATATATAACTTATGGTCAAAATAGATTTTTTAATATATACAGTTAAAGTTTATTTGTAAATAATTTGATCAAATTCTGTGGAAACGTTTCCGATCAAATCGATCATTGAAAAAATGTATCTTATGCCCTGATTTTATGTTGAGCATTAATTGAACATTGGAAATAAATTTTTTAATTTTTTGAGTATTGTACTTAATTACATTACAATAAATCTGGAATAATTTAATGCTATTTTGAAGATATAGTGGGGACAAAGAATTATTTGAAAAATACATTTTGTGTGTCAATGTGGAAATATATTTGAACATTTGATAAGACTTGAATTCATACGAATAAGTTCTTGATTAAATTTAGTCTGTATCTAATGAAATTAATTAATGGTATACTTCTTTTTATTGCAGGGTGAGTTTAAGTTGCATAATATAATTAATGCGATAGTGCAAGAAACCTTGCATGGATAAAAGCTCTCTTTCAAGCTCCCGTTTGATATTGAACGTATTTTCAAATCTCAACCTCAGGAGCATAAATTTCACTGGGGGCATCGATTGTGTGCACACTTTTTTATACATGTATGAATGTACGCAGGAGCTAAGAAATTGGCAGAAGGTTCGTCTTTTATAGTTAACATCCCGTGTCTGTTGCGCGGCGCACCCAAGAAAACGTATATTCGTTATTCTATTCTTGCGTCGGGCATGCATAACGAGAGAAGGTTCTTCTGGTATAGACCTTTCATCGAGATGGATCACTCGTGATATCACGTCGTTCGAAATAAATTTTTATCAACGTAACGATTACAATATCGGTGCTTAAAAATGTTCTTTTTGTTTACAATTTTTTCCCTAATTAATTACCCTGTATCCAATATAAATGATTTTCATTCCAATTAAAGTGAAAAAGCGATTTTTGTTTCCCATCGATAAAGATTCAATCAAGGAGCTTATTCCTGATACAAAAGAATTAAGGCTTAAATGAGGAAAAAAGAGGGATAACAAATTGTTGCTCCAAAATGCTTCTAGAATATTCGCATAACTCGGTTATAATTTTCCAGTCGTACACAAAAAAAAATCACTCGGTATTTTTCAAATGTTGCTTTTTTGAATACCAAACTTTGTAACGATATATAATTATTTAATTTAAAAAAAAATTCTAGAATATAGTTCTTTCCGCCTATCTAACTAGATAACCCTTAACGTCCGCCTGAAGCAAATAATAAAACTAGCAACGATTTTCCAATTCGCACAATATTTAAAAAAAACTTTTTTTACAAAATCAAATTTAAAAATAAAAATTCAAAATTGATTAAAATATTGGTCGATAAACGAATGCAGCGTCGGGGCGTCAAAATACATAATAAACTACCCCCAAAGTTAAACAGAATCCTTTTAAATAATTGAGAAGCAGAACAAAATTGTTTTTTAAATACCAAACTTTGTAATGATATATAATTATTTAATTTTAAAAAAATTCCTAGAATATAGTTCTTCTCGTCCATCTAATTAGATAACCCTTAACGACCACCTGAAGCAAATAATAAAACTAGCAACGATTTTCCAATTCGCACAATATTGAAAAAAAACACATTTTTTACAAAATCCAATATAAAAATTAAAATTAAAAATTGATTAAAATATTGGCCGATAACTAAATGCAGCATCGGGTCGTCAAAATACATAATAAACTACCCCCAAAGTTAAACAGAATTCTTTTAATTGGAGTAGCAGAACAAAATTGCAAAAATTACGCTTTTAATCGTCTAATTTGATTATCTTTTTTAAAAAGCTATTTGAAAATTGCAGTTCCAGTTAATAATCCTTGCAAATTTTTCAACGTGTAAAATCATAGAGAGAAAAATATTTCCGACCAATATTTGAGTATTTTCGTTTCACACGTTTGTCACGTCGAATAATTTCGATGATTAGTGCGAAAAAAATGTTGACCACTGTAAACTTTCCCGGGTGACTTTTCAACGATTCTCACGAAGAATTTCGTCATTGTTTGAAAAAGCATGGGATGTGCTCATGCACGCGGAAGGACGCTAACCGCGCGCGGCATTACTCGGTCGAGTACGTGTTCAAAGTTGCCAATTGCCGGATACTGACTAAGAATACGAATGTAAACAGTGTACATGATCGAGTCATCGGGTTGTGTGGCAAAAATAAAAGCCCGCGGGAGACCTCAATGACCGCATAGGTTTTTTTAAAAGGTGCGTGAAACGTCGAAAAAACGACTAGACGTCTGTCGCTGTCAATAAAATTTCTCCGTCCATGTTGCGCCACGAAAAATCAAGGAAAAGCACATTCAACAACGGCGATCAATTTTCAAAATTCAAACAATATTTGGTTGCAAAAAAAAAATTTACAGTCACACATAACTGGAAAAAAATAATAGCAAAAATTTTATAAACGATTAGAGATGAATGGCAATTAATTTTCATCGTCTTAACCAAATTCATAATTTAAAAAAAATTGTAAAATAAAAATATCGAGATTTTGAATATTGTATTTATTTTGTTGCCAAAGTAAATTTCGATTAAAAGGATTATTCCTACTTGAGTAAGTCGACGATTTTTGTTTATTGAATTTTTTTTAAGTCCACCATCTTAAAAATATTTCCTCAGAATTATATCAAAATCGGAGAACACGTTTAAAAAAAAAATTAAACTATAAAAACGCAGATTTGAAACTTTGAACGCAATTATTATTTATTTTGGTTTTGGATCCGCCAAAGATATCTCGATAACCGGAAGTAATGTAAAAAAAACGGTATTCTATGAAAAGATCCCCCTTTCCTTCTTTTTCGAATATTTTTTCATTGAAAAATTTGTACATGTGCCCTTAAAAAAATGTTCCTTCTGATAATATTTTGTAAATTTTAATAAATATTTATTAAAGGGACAAACAACATTTAAAAAAAACACGCAATTTTGCCGACTCCAAGTAGAAGATTCAAGACTAATACTCCGTTGAAGAACAATCTTATTAAAGGTTGTTTAGAAGCTATGAAATTTTTGAACATTAATTGTTCGATAAATAGCTTCTTAATCGTAGTGAAATTTTTACACGACCTCTTAAAACTTCATTGAAAAACATACCAAATTTTCCGAATTTTCTCATCATTTGCGATTTGGGTCTCAACAACCTTAAAAAAGGAGCGTGAAACGTTGGAAAGAAGAACGACTTGGGCGTCTGTCACGGCCAATTTCAACGAAAAGCACATTCAATAACGGTGACGATATCGTTAATTTTTCGTTGAGATATACTGCAAATCTATTTTGAATTAGACGCACGATTCTCGAGGTATACAATAATAACTGTATGATGTCAGCGACGTGTCAGCATCGCCGAAAAAAGTGACCCTCTTCGACTTAAATCGAAGGAACCAGACGTGCGAAAATTTTTTTTAGCAATACTGTCATCGATGGAATAAGCATCACGTACTTGTGCCGCATATTCCATTGAAATATTCGATCGACCGATCGGCGGCTAAAAATAAATAAATTTCGGGTCTTCATTCGAGGAGAAAAAAAATGCCGAGTGCATTATCATTAGTTTTGCAAACAAGAAATTCATTCTGCACGCATTTTGTATGCACTCCTGAGAAATTAAACTCAAGAGCCTATAAAAGTCTCTCTCGCACAGGACTCTGCGTTACTCTTTCTTTTTTCAATCCCTCGTTTTACGATCGATCGTTCCGGAAGATTATTTCTCAAGTCGTAAAAGATTGTTGTAGAAAAAAAAGTGAATTCTCGGTGCATATTTTTCCGAGCGAGACCAAATGATTTATGCTAAAAGAGCGGGACTTCAGGGTCGAGTCCCAAAAAGGGATGGGCACCGTATGTTCGAATTAAAAGAATCACATCAGTATAAAAAAAATGATGAACTTAATTAATTTTCTCCAAATAATTCTGAATGACTTTCCGGTGAATAAATTTTCGTAAAATTATGCTCATTATCCTAAAATTGAGTAATTATTCCATCAGAATTATTATCAGCGATTTCTAATTAAAAATAAGCCGATTATTCTTGTTTTTGGTTTGAAATAATCGTGAGTGACTTTCCGCTAAGTAAAATCGATATCTTAAAATTACTAATATTGATTTCAACAGAATTATTACCGGAAGCAACTTAAGGCGGTATTCTGGTCTAGAGACATACATTTCGAGCGTTTTGTCGAGCTCGATAAAAAAAAGTATTTTTACCATGCTTTCTTTACAACACATTTATTAATATTTTGACAATAAACAAAAAAAAAATTTGAGAACAAAAAATGAAAATGAAATAAGTTACAAGCTGGTAAAGTTGGGGGTAACAAAAAGGGTGTCCTGGTTGACACGATTGCAACCTTTTTTGTCTCTCTCAGAGAAAACGGAAAAAAATCGCAAAATGGCGGCTGTCTGAACAAAAAAGGCGTTTTACAACTCTTTTTTTCAGCTTTTAATTTTTTTACCACAGTAAAAAAAATAATTTTGATACAAAAGTAGTAAGAGAGATAGAGAGTTATACATTGAGGCTTGGTAAAAAATTTGAAGTAAATCCGTTGAGGAGAACTTGAGATATTATGTCAACCGTGTTGAGAAAATTAGTTTTGAAAAAAACGTCTACTGATTGCTCTGACGCTTGCTGCGTCACTAAAATAATTATAACTCTGTAAATTATTGGAATTTGAAAATTTCCTTTCGAGGATATATTCTAGAAGGTCTAAAATTTAAGAATATGTAAAAAAAAAATGATTTTTTTCAAAATTCTAGACCAGAATACCCCCTTAATTTAGAGAAAAATTCTCTTCAAAATGTTTAAATAATCAGAAAAAAAATCTGCATTCGTATCAAAGTATTTTTTTCCATCTTTTACAACTCGCCATCACTTTATCAGAAAAATTTCAATGACTTTTTCCCCTTATCAGAAGTGTCCTCGAGATAAAAGTCAGATGAAGTCTACTCAAATATACGAACGCATACAATATATATGAGGCATTCCACACCGATTCGACCTGGGTCTGACCCTTCACCTCTTCGATTTTGTCCGCGATTTTTTATGGTTTTGTAGTACCTCTGAGAAGCACTCAGGCATTTTTTCAGATTGTTTTGGAGCGATTTGACTTAACTATAAGTTTATAAACAAATTATTATAAGGGCCCACTCAATTCAAGTTTCTCCTTCTATTCAAACAAATGATGTCTTTTTACTTCAACTTGAAAAAATCTGAAAAAAATCACAAAAATATCGTTTTTCTATTAAAAATTTGAGCCAATGTGGGCAAGGGTTCCCTTCTGTTTATAACAAGTCTTGCCGTAAAAAAATATTAATAAAAATTAGAAAGAGAAACCTGAATTGAGTGGGCCCTTATCCAAACATTTTTTTAAACACCTTCAGTTCATACAAAAATGTTTGGATAACGGCCCACTGAATTCAGGGTCCTCCTTCTATTTAAATTTTTTTTTGCGAAAAAGCTCTTTATAAACAGAAGGAAACCCACTTTGGCTCAACGCCTGAAATTTTTCATATAAAAACAGGATTTTTGTGATTTTGTTTCAGAATTTAAATTTGGGCTAAAAATAATCTGTTTATAAAATTATAGTTAAGTCAAATCGCTCCAAACAAATCTGAAAAAAATCATGAGTGCTCTTCAGAGGTACTGCAACACCATAAACAATTGTGGACAAAATCAGAGAGGTGAAGGGTCAGACCCAGGTCGAATCGTTGTGGAATGCCTCATATATAAACACTCTTGAAATCTATCGATCGTTTATTTTGTCGGCATTATATCTCACGACCCTGCTTTTCCATTCCACCAAGTTTTCTTACATGCGTACAATCGCCATCGTCATGTCGAACCAAAAGCAGAAAGCGAAGGGGAAAAGGCCGTGCGCGATTCTAGGGGTGTCCTGGCCCGGACATTTTTATACAAATGTCTCGCGTGGCGGAGCATTAGATCATCAATCTCAAATATTTCTCATGGTGACCCCCGCCCGCTCCTCCCGCGACCTTATATATACAATGAAATGCTATATGCACGATATATAGCGTGACGAATGACAAATACGAATAGAGAGAGAGAGAGAGAGAGAGAGAGAGAGAGAGGAGGAGGAGGAGGAGGAGGAGGAGGAGAAGGAGAGAGAAAGAGAGATGAGAAAGAAAGGGCAAGAAAAAAAGAGAAAGATAGAGAAAGAGAGAGAGAGAAAATGACGTCATGTCTCGCATTCTCTCACGCGTTAAGGGTTATTATTGCCAGGCTGGACGCGCACTCTTATTCTCGAAGCTCGTCGTGCAGGCTCGTGGGTAAGACGAGACGTGTGTATCGTTGTATTCGTCGCGAGTTGCATATACAGCGTATATACAAACCCTCTTTTTCTCCAGAGCAGGCCTCGCGTTTTGCTCCCTCCCCCCTCCCGCGTCCTCCCCCCCGTTCCATTTGCGGTGCTCTTTTTATTCCTGTCCTTCTCACTTCATTGTGGGCGTTGGGCACAACGAGAAAGGCGTACGCGTAATCATCGCCTGGGACCTTAAGAATAACGAGAGCGAAAACCATGCAGTCTGTGGGAGTGCCATTGACCGAATCGACCCGAACGAGACGAGCCAACACACCCTAAAAAATATCGCGCATTTCCTTTGTTTTTTTGATTTATTTGACTCTTTTTTCCTCGATGCATTCGACAAAATCGACGCGGAATGACACTTTTTCCAACGTTGCGCAACTGTTTTTGGCGGGGAAGCGGCTGATTTCGAGCGCGCCATCTGTTGGTCGTAGTACAGCGCGTCGGGGGACACGAAATGGCGGTGGCGAACGCGAAATGGTTGCGGTGGACGCAAAATGGCCGCCGCGCACGCCATGACAGCTTGAGACTGGGTTATCGTGCTTTTCGGCACCTTGTCAGGTTGTCGTGGGTCGCCGAAGACCCGATACATGTTAGAACACGCAATTTGCAATGAAAAAATCTGATAAAATTCCTTAACTCTCTTGAATGCTTTTACTTTAAGGGTACGCCATGAAGATGGCAAAAAAATTTAAACAAATATTTGATTCTTCGTCATAAACACAGCAATTGCTATACAGAATTCAGGCAATTTGTTTTTTTAATTCATTTTCACAATTATTGAACTTTTACAGATTAACAATTAAATTCAAACTTTTTCTCAATAGTAAAACATGAATCGGTATTTTCTTTTCTACATTAAATTCCCCATGCACTGCAATATCGATTATGCAAAGTTGCTGTTATAATAGAGGCAAAATTCGATGATAGCGCTGAAACCGCGCGAGATTTCGCCGAGTTAAAATGATCTATTATTAAGGCGGTTTACGTATGCGAAAATAACTCGGAAATACACGAGAGGGATATAACCCAAAGGGGTGTAGAAGCAAAATGACGAGAGATGCGAAAATTGGCAAAGAGCCAGAAGAGTTTCTACTTGTGAGCTAACTTGGAACTCGAAAGTTTTCACTCCAGTTCGAGAAAGTGGGAGCTTTCCGGAGAAATACAAGGTACACAAGCTGATCTATGATTTTCTAATCGCGATTATTCGAGAATAAGTATAAACACATTGAAAGAAAATCGATTGATTTAATTATTATGTTTTGTTATTTCCAAATGAGAGTCAACGTCAAAGGTCTCGAATAAAAGCTGCATAATGTGGGCGTACGATCAATGGACGAATAAATGAGACGATTACAATTACAATCGAATTTGATTCCCGTACAACTTGTAAAAGCTCGCTTGTAACATTCTTCTCGTCGACTTTATGAGTTACGACCAAGCTGAGCAAAGAGCCACCGCAGTTCTGTTCATATGCAAGTCCCAACATCGTTCTCTTACAATCGAAGAACAATGAGCTTGGTCGATGGAAAAATTGTTTGTGCAAACCGGTCACGTATCCATTTAACCCCATCCACGTACAACCCGAGAGGGGGTTCTAATACTTTGCCTTGTTTGGGTACAATGATTCTACGAAGAGAAAGAGAAAAAATAAATGAAATAAAAAGAATTCCGTTGCCCACGAAGATGTACATGTGCATCCGAAAGTCCAATCTCTGATCTCCGTTGAGATTCCGACAGGAAACTACGCTGAGAGCTTTCAATTTGATTTGCAAACTTTGCAAATATCATTGACTCTTTTTTTGGTGGCTTCGAAAACAGTCCTCAATCGTCGACGAATTTATAAGACCATTGGATTTTCGAGAATAATTCAAAAAACAAAAATCTGAGACTGAGAAAATTTTTTTGATAAAGACAAAAAATTTGTTTTCATATTGTTCATCGACGTTGTTTATAGTCTCATATTTAAAAATTTTAGAATTTCTTATTTTTTACATACTTGCTACGTAAAAGTGAAAATTCTTTAAATATCACACTGAGAAAACAATGTACCAGGATTTGTTAACTGTTAACAAATGTAAAGTTGAATATAGCGAAAGCAATTATTTTTTAACAGAGTTGATAAATTATTTTGACACAAATAAAATATTTATTAACGACTAAAAAATTTTGTAACAGTTATGTAACAAAATTTGTAAGAGGAATTTGTTAAGGAATATTTAAATAAAACTGCTCACTAAATATATTTCTTTGCTACAAATAAACTGTTTCCTTAGTGCATAAATCAGACAAAATTGTGAGACTAACATGAAAGTTATACAATTTTTAGAAAAAGATTTCGACTCAATTGTTCATCGAAGTTATTGAACCATCTTTTTCTTGAAAAATTAATTTTTAATTCTGAAATATGCAATAAACTTCTTTGCTACAAATAAACGGTTTTCTCAATGCATGAATCAGACAAAATTTTGAGACTAAAATGAAAGTTATACAATTTTTAGAAAAAGATGTCGACTCAATTGTTCATCGAAGTTATTGAACCATCTTTTTTCTTGGAAAATTAATTTTTTAATTCGGAAATATGCAATAAACATCTTTGTTACAAATCAACTATTTTCTCAGTGCATAAATAAAACAAAATGGTGAGACTAAAATGAAAGTTATACAATTTTCAAAAAAAGATTTCGACTCAATTGTTCACCGAAGGTATTGAACCATCTTTTTTTCTGAAAAACTATTTTTTTAATTTTGAAATCTACAATAAAACATGCCGTATCTTTGGGAAAGAATTGTTTTGTTGGAGTCGAGAGGAAAGATTGAAAAAATGACCTTCTCTTTGCCTTTTAATTCATAATTCTTCCGCGACCGCCTCAAAGGACATCCTCATGAAATTTTCATTCGTCATAAAGGCAAAACGATTTATAATTACAGGGAGAAAAACAAAATACCGGAAAAGATGCTGATCAATTAAACTGCAGATTCATCGAAGAAAATGCGTCGATGCTGGAAAACGACCGTGGAATTCTTTTATATTTGTGAAAGTCGGTGTCATTGATATTCTACATTGACTGCGTCATTGATCTCCGTAGAACGCGAGTCTTACGGAGGAAAAGAAATCCATGTATCTATGTGTATGTACATTTTTGTCATACTTGTAAAAAAACAACTTTATAGCGCAATATTATCTGCGAGGGACAAAAAAAACTTTATTGTCACGACCGGATTATTGCTTTAAGTGATGAGTCACTGGTTTACGTCGACCACTTTGGAGATGCTTCTCTCAAAAGGCCCTCCTCCCCCGCTTTAGGCTAATACCGCAAAGCGGTCGGTCAAACACACAAACGGGGCTCTCGGGTGGTCGTGAATAGAATTAATTGACGAGTACGATATATAAGCACCTATCTGTGCTTATATATACAATAGGGTGCTTCGAAAAAAGCCTTTTTCTTCAAACTGTACTCTTCTCCTGCAGATTTTCGTAACTTTTCCCCAAAATTAAAATCTCGCCCAAACCGAGGCCTGGTAATTTTTTTTAATACTGCTGCATCGACGTTAGAATTAGGCAAACCATAATTTTTGGAGAATTCAGAGATTTAAGGATGCTTTGCCTCTACAGTCCCTGCCAAAAAGGTTATCTGATTGAATTTTCCGTTCTTCCTGATACAATAAAAATCAGAAAAAGAGCAGCAACATTTTAGCCTGCCATAAACAATAATTATCAATAATAATATTGCCCAAAAGTTATTAATAAATTGCTTAAGCAAATTATTATTCAACAATTTTGCGGTAAGTTCTTTTTTTTTAACACATCGAATGTGTTAGTTTTTCTGAACGCATATGAATTTTTTCAAAATTTGCTCTCTATTTTAAAATATTATAAAAAACATTCTGGAATACAAACAAAAAATTGCCAATTTTGTATATGTTTTTGCATACAGATTTATCGTCAGCTTTGAAAAGTTTCAAAGACAGTGGGCCAAAAAATACATAAATACAGCCCCTCTAAAAATTTCAAAGTAGAGGGAAAATTCTGAAAAAATTAATACGCGTTCAGAAAAATTAACGCATTCGATTTGGTCAAGAAAAAAAAGAACTTACCGAAAAATTGTTGAATAATTATTTGTTTAAACAATTTATTAATAACTTTTGGGCAATATTGTTATTGATAATTGTCGTTTATAGCATGCCAATTGTTGCTAAATTTGTTCAGTTTTTCATTGTATCACGAAGAACGGAAATTTCAAAGCATCCTTTAATACTACAAAATCATTTGTGGTAGAAATTGTGATGCAATCACGAATTTAATGACTTCTAATTCTTTTTAACGACGATAGAATGCTGGACTTTTAATGATAAATATTTGATATTTTTTCTACAATTATTTTATTATTTTGTAATTTTTTCCAAAAATTTAGATCTCCCCAAACGGAGGCCTGGTTTTTTTTGCCGCTGCTGCATCGACCTTAAAATTTGTCAAAATCATCATTTTTGGAAAACTCAGAAATTTCAATATCACAAAATTTTTTGGGGTGCAACTTGTGATGCGATCTCTTTTTTTTTACTTTTAATGAAAATTTTTTGGTTCATTATTCTTTAATTTTCAATTTTTCACAATTAAACTATTTATATAAAATCTTTTGAAGAATAAAATTTCGACTTTGAGCAAGCACATCTTACAGCAAATTCCTTAGTTTCTATGTTATTTATCGGTTATCAGGGAGGAACCAAACATAAGAAGAAAATTGAGAAAAAATAAATTATAAACAATGAGATAACGAGAATTTGACGCCAATAATTTGTTTTAAAAAAATCGCACAGCGTTAAAAATTGACAAAAATCTTTGTTTTTTGGCAATGCACATGGCGAATATTTTTATGATATTCGAAAAAATAAAAAAATCTGGATTTAGAGGGCAATTTAAAAAAAAACCCTTTTTCGAACCGCCCTAATATTGACTGTTCGTATGAGCGTTGAAAATGAAATATTTCACGACACTAATGTATGTCCGGGCACGTGAACTGGAAAAAAAACTCGACGATAACTTTTTCTCATTATGATAAATACAAAGATGCCGAAAAGAAAGGTGTCGAGTGCTCGTTTTGACGTTTTTTTTCTGGGGCTTCTGGCTCGACGACGGATTTCAACCCCCTTTATTTCTCCATAAATATATATGCAGCTGGCTGCTCGAACGAAGAAATACGATCCACAATAATGCCACGTGATACTTTTCCATAATAATGCCCAAAACAGAGTAAAAGGTGGGCGGAGGGGAAGGCACGAAAGCACCTGAAAAACTTTTGGACAAACAGGAAACTAATTCTAGGACAGTGAGCCTTTTCAACGAATCGTGACGAAAATTGACGTTGAAGAAAAAAATGCAGTCTCCACGAAATTATATGCAGATCGCGTGACAAAGGGGGAAAAAAATCCACGAAAAAAGTATCACCGTTAAACGGATAAAATTACCGGTTAAGATATCGCCTAATGCGTTACCCTTTCCTGATATGCCGTTACATCGTAATCGGATATGTTTTTTTTTCGAGTCCAAAGGTCCCTGCGAGAAAGATAGCTCGTAAAAAAAATTCGTTCCTCCAAAATCCGGAGGCTTAACGGATTTTTCTGTCATGATTCATTGATGAAATTTATTGGAAATTAATTACCTAATCATCTGCCATGAATCAAGGGCCCAGGTGCCCTTTTCCCAATCGCTTCTTTGGATTTCAGTCATCAAGAAATCAAATCAAAACGAAATTTGAATTGCACCTCTCAGCGCGTCCATTTGCATTTATAATTTGATCGAATCGAGAGTCGACACGTTGACAATTGATTAAGTACAAAAGACGATTACGTTAGCGCCAAAAGCGATTCTCGACCAATTACATATTTTTCTTTCTTCTCACGACGTCGTGTGTAACGCTCGATCATGAAGTCATCATTGTGTCACTTAAGGTCGCTAACTTGGCTCGTATCCTTAATTGCAACAACGCTTACTTATTAGCATGGCTAATTAACTCCCACAAAAATGACGCGCGAACACACGTGTTCTTCTCGACGTTGATTGCTTTTGGTAATCGTTGATTTTCATTGTTCTGAATCTTCCTCAATTACAGTCGAAACCTTGAGAACTTGGATCAGAATAAATCCTCAAAGAAATGGGCAGACCATTCTTTTTTTTTTTTAAGACTCTGATCGATGTCCATTGATAAAAATCATCGGAGTAAAACAAAACATTATTTATTTGCAATAAATATTCTTCAATTAATTGGCTAGAATCATTTTTATTATAAGCCTGAATATTTTCAACAACCCTTTTTGTTGTTTTTTCTGATCAACGACAAAATTTCATTTATCAAATTGTAGAGCAGCTAAGACCAATAATTATTAATTATTTAAAAAACCATTTATTATAGATTTTTATTTAATACCTGTCGCAAACGGAGAATTAATCATCGCTTGCTTCATTAGCATTGCAAATTAACTCCCACAGAAAAGATGCGCAAACACACGTGTTCTTCTCTGAGTTGCTTGCTTTTGGTAATCGTTGATTTTCATTGTTCAATCTCTTCCTCAATTATAGTCGCAGCCTTGAGCACTTGGATCTCAAAATAAATTCTCAAAGAAATACGAAATACAGACGCTTCTTTTTCATAAAAAAAAAGCATTCTGACCCATGTCAAAAAATAAATAATTTACAATAATAATTTACAATAAATATTCTTTCAATTAATTGGCTTGAATCATTTTTATAATGAAACTGAATACTTCCGACAACCCTTTTTTATATTTTTGTTATTTCCTCGGATCGTTCAACGGCAAAATTTAATTTATCGAATTGTGGGAATGCTAAAAATAATTATTATTATTTGGGTGTTTTAAAAATCATTTATGATTTTAGTTTGAAATATTTTTTCATCGGGGCTTTTTGTACATTTGTTGTAAATGGACGGATAAATTATGTGTTCTGTATATGTAGGTTAAAAAATTCGTCGTAGCAAAACATAACCCGAGGACATTTTTCCCGGTTTACAGATCTATCGCAAAGGGAGAAATAATAAAACTATTTCAAGAGTCCACTGATCCCGCGACTAAAGCCAGACGCGACCATAAACGTAACTCGACTAACTGGTCACTCAATGTTGAACCGTAGATACGAACTGCATAGATCGTCCGGTAGTTCGCGGTAAAATGTACATGTTACACATATAGGACTGTCCACGCTAACTCGGCTAGCCTCAAGATGTCACAATCTTCAATTTGAACAGCAATTTTTTTTTATGTTGTCAAAACTCTCAAAAAGTTATCTGAGTTTTTTCCAATTGTTTGCAGCAACTCTTCTTGAGTTATGATTTTTTTTGGTCCTAATTCCTCATCAAAATTTTCCTCATCAACTCTTTTGGAAAAAAATGAGTACATTCCCAAAAAATGCGAAGAATGACTTAAAATAACTCATGTTTAAGAATGTATAGATTTTTTTTCTATTTTTATGCTTGTTTCCATTTTTTTAGAATTATTTATTGCGCGTTCTGCCTTCTTCTTTTTTTAATGCGAATTTTGTAAAATTTTACAGATTGATCTTGAATTAAGCGAGATAAATATTTATGACTCAGAGGAAGGTTGTGAAAAAATTTAAAGATGTGTCAGACTTACGAAGATGATAATCAAGGATCGAAGATTTTGAGATTTGGAGAATAGGAAATTCGACGTGGAGAGCCCCATATATAATATAAAGGAGCTCAAAAGTGCGGAGCACCGTTGACGAAGGAATTGACACGGCAGCTACATTTTTTATATTCATTTATCAGCCTTGTAAGTTGTAACCGAGTCGACATTAATTCTGAGAACGAAAATACAACGTGCAGTGCAAGATCACGTTTCTTGCAACGAAATGAAACATTTAATATTTAACTTTAATATTATCCGTCCTAATCGTACAAATAATCGTTGACTCGAATCCACGAAATTAACGACCTCGGTCAATCTAAATATCAAGTATATTAAAAAAAAAACAAAGCCAAGCGTGGATGTAAAAATTCAGATATTTTGAACTTCATTCCTGGCACGTTTTTAACTCGGTGGATTAATCATACGAAATATTAAGTATTTCACTAAATAACATTTATTTCGTCACTCCATTGTGATGAAATCTTCATAATGGCAGAATTATTCATTCAAAAAATTATAACATCAAAGTCTGACCTAATTTAACGAAAATTTCCTGCGACTTGCCTGATAGCGACAATTAAAAATTGTTAATAATTATTTCAAGTCAACGTAAACTAATTTAACAAACGGCATTTTAAAGGGGAAGAATTTGGTTTGATTTCCTGTTTTTTAAAATTATTTTTACAATTTTTTTTTCCAATTGGGCTCTTTTTTTAAATAACCTCATTTTCGCCTTTTTCCCCTCTCTTCAGGTGCACCCATTTTCTAAAGGAAATTTTTGTTATACATTTTTACGATTGGATTCATGAAGGGGAAAATTTGAGCTTTAATTTCCTTTTTTTTTTTAACTTTGAGCGATTTTTTTTCTCAAAGTTATTGTGTTTTTTGTGAAAAAAGAGGAAATTTGAAAAATCTCGTACAACACGAAAACAAAGAGGATTCACGAAAAACTTTAACATAGCAAAAAGTTGCGTCTGTTTTCGTTGAGTTCAGAGGAATTTTTTCAGATTTTTTTTCAGCATTTTTTTTTCCGACCGAAAATAGGAGAAAAAATAGGGGAAAACAATGTAGAAAAAATTCCAATGTGTTGACAATGGTATAATACAGTTTTTTCCCCTCTTGAAATTTTATCAATAATCCCATAGTTCTCGAGTTATGGTAATTGAATGATCTGAGCTCCGACCCAGAAAATTTCTTTCTCATGAGAAAGAAAAATTTTGGAAAAAAAAGTCTGAAACATTCCTCTAGACTCAACGAAAACAGACGCAACTTTTTGCTATCTTGAAGTTTTTCATGAAATCCTCTTTGTTTTCGTGTTATACGGGATTTTTCAAATTTCCTCTATTTTTGCAAAAAACAGAATAACTTTAGAAAAAAAAAATCGCTAGAATTTAAAAAAAAATGAAATTGAAGCTCAAACTTTCCCCTTTATGAATCCAATCGTAAAAATGTATTTGAAAAATTTCCTCTAGAAGATGAGTGCACCTGAAGAGAGGGGAAAATAGGCGAAAAACAGTTGTTTTCAAAACAGAGTCCAAATCTAAAAACAAATTGTAAAAATAATTTTGAAAAAAATGAAAATGAAGCAGAATTCTTCCCCTTTAAAATGCCGTTTGTTAAATTAGTTTACGTTGACTTCCGGCGAAATGGCATAAAAAATCGTCCTCCAAAATTTCATACCCAAAAAAAATGTCGGCCTATGCTATTCAGCCTCATTTATTCTATAAAAAAAATAGAAAAAATACGGTTTTTTGACCTTTGATGTAACGCCTTCACTATTTTAAAATTCAATTATTTTAGATTGGCTCTATCGTACGACAATTTTGCCTCTTATGCATGTTTACACATATAACACGATTCCCGTTGTTTAATTAATAGTTTCCGTCAGTTCCGTGCGATGAAAAATGCACCATTGTGACGAGAAACAGCATCGCGCGATAAAGTCCGTTGAATGACCATGATGACAAAATAGCTCACTGATCATTGTGCGCGGGCTTTTAAAACGCTAATTCAAAACGAGGAGGAAGTCGCCCTTTCATTTTGTTGAATAGAAAAGTGCGCGCGCGCGGAACGCGTTTGTAAGCACATCAACTTTTTGAGACACGGTTCGTTTAATCCTCTAAGCATTATGAAACGTCTAAAAAAATGTATGTAATTTAGTTTAAGGAAGTTGCGACTATTACCGACAAAATTGGCCTCGAGTTGGAACAAAAATCGTTTCTGCACGCTTTTCAGTACAAAATTGTCAACACCTAATTCAATTAAAATGAGGCAAAATGTGGAGAAAATCGCAGCAAATGTCAGCCAAACTTTGAAAGCTAACAAGAGTCATTTGTCCTTAATTCCGGACTGATTTTCTCTTTTCTCGGAGAATCAACGAATTAATTATAATTCGCATGAAAATTTGGTAAACGCAAACAAAACGAAAGCTTAATGGACAGATTTGTTATTCCTTTCTCAACGAGTTTGCGCCACTCCCAATTGCTCAAGTAAGATTTAAAAAAAGGACGTTTGCCTCATTCTCCGAGCTGAATATATTTTCGTAACTATATACGCAATAATATATGCTAAATTTCGTGGCAAATGTTTGCGGAGCGATGACACACGCTTTCTTAAACAAGCATTCTTCTCAATTGACTCGTTGGTCACCAGAAACACATACATACATACATATATATGTATAGCGATGTGTCTTACCAAAAATGGTGATGCTTTTTTGACCAAAGACCTTGTTAAATTTCGCTCCACGTAGTAAAAGAGCGCAATCATTTATCGAATTACATGAAAACTTTTTGAGACCAGTTATTCGTGCCTGGTAAATTTTTTATTCGAGTCAATAAACGAGTCAATGGAGTGTCAATAGAAGCGGAATCAATTGGCAATTGAAACGCGCCAGTCCTCTGGAATTCAAGAATTTTTTTTCAGAGCATAAAAAGGACTCGAAACAAATTTGAAATTTGGAAACCTGAGACTCAATCTTGGTCCAGAAAAATCCCCGACTGTAGTGACCGAAAGAACAAAAAAAAATTACAAAAAAAGGCAAGTCAACAGCGTAACAATTGCGCGGTTCTTTTGCGTGACGATAAATGATTTTCCATCGAGCGTGAAATCATTCTCGCGTAGGAATGCTAAATGGTATATTTATTGCTTTATTTTTCACCTCGACCGCACGACACCGAGAATTTGGAGGAAAAAGGTAAAACATGGAAAATGTGGCTCGAAATATACAGGGTGTAATTACTTCAAGAGATACTTTCACCTGCGTGCGACCCTTTGAAGGTTTTTCGTTATTTCTTTGTTTTGCAACGCTTTATTATTTTATCGTTAGAACAATTTTATCGTCAGACACGCGGCGGAAAAGCACATTCTCGCTTGTGTGAGTGTGTTTGTGTCGATGATGTAATAGTTTCTGTCGTTTGGATGACGTTATCTGAATCTACTCGGTAGCCAATTGAGTTGCCACCTCTTGTATTGGTGTTCTTATGAATACACGACGGGTGATCAATTTTTTTCTTTTCTCTTCGTTCACCGATAAATTAATTCGAGAGGAAAGAATTCTTTCGCTTAGGTAGTTGCGGTCAAGTCAATTGAGTACGAGGATTTTAAAAATCGCTTTTACAGGTTTCGAAAGAGAAACTGTAATGTGAAGTTTCGTCCGGATCAAAGAGTTCCCAATGTCGAATAAATTTGTAACAATTACTTGAGAGCAAAATAACTAAATTACTGTGCTTAACCTTTCACTCCAGGTTTGGTTCGAACTAAATGGGTTTGTCCTTCAAATTGTGTACGAACAATTTTAGAAATCTCAATTCTCGATTGACTTTGATTCTGAAGTTTGCATCGTTACAGTGCAACAACATTAAGTGTTTTTAATAAGCAAAATAACTCAATTACTGTGGCTAACCTTTCAGTCCAGGTTTAGTTCAAACTGCACGGGTTTGTCCTCTATATTGTGTACGAAAAATTTTGGAAATCTCAATTCTGGATTGACTATGATTCTAAAGTTTGCATCGTTGCAGTGCAATAACATTAAGTGTTTTTAAAAAGCAAAAGAACTCAATTACTATGGTTAACCTAGTTCAGGCTTAGTTGAAACTAAATGGGTTTGTCCTTTAAATTGTGTACGAAAAATTTGGACAATCTCAATTCTCTATTGACTATGATTCTGAAGTTTACATCGTTGTAGTGCAACAACATGAAGGGTTTTTAATAAGCAAAATAACTCAATTGCTGTGGTTAACCTTTCATTCCAGGTTTAGTTCAAACTGCATAGGTTTGTCCTTTAAATTGTGTACGAAATTTTTTTGAAATCTCAATTCTCGATTGGCTACTGTTGCATCTTATATTATCAGGATAATACAGGACATAAAACTTTTAAAATTTTAATTATCACAAAAGTCCTAAAAAGTGCTGGTTAAAGGAATTTATTTTTTTTATTTTTTTTTGAGACAATAGTGACAGATTATTGACTAAGAAAAAATAGTCGAAAATTTGTTAAAATAATGGTCCTGATTTTCCGTAAGGATCACTCTTTTTAAAACTAGGCCACAAACATTTTGAAATTTCTGAAGGTACATTTTTTATTGATTTTTGAGAATTAAAATAGTGGGATATTACGAATAAATAAAAAACCTCTAATTAGGTATAATTATTCTGTTGATCATATCGAATCACTCATTTTCTTATTAACATCAATCCTCATACTCGATAATCAATGAATCATCCGCGTCACTGATCATTATAATAATCACTGATTCATAATTGTCCATCATTTTAATAATCGATGATTCATAGTCGTTGAAATAAATGAAAATCACACCCGACGATTATTAAATGAGGATTGAAAATCCTTTCACAAGTACACAAGCACTCGAAAAACAAAAAACAGGCCCGGCGGCGTTCTCTTGACTGCAGATTAGAAAAGGCCTCTAACTTTTACAGTCTCCCACGTTACATTATTTCATTTCTTTTCTCGTCACTTCACCGCTATGGAATAATTTATTTTAATCATTCGTGCCCATTTTTCATCTTTTTACAAGTGTAATAGTCTTCTCTTGCCTCTACCGCAAAATACTACAAAAAATAATTGTGCAAGAGATAGTTTTGAAATTTAATGTTTTTAATTTTTCTCATTTTCCAAGAACCTTGCATGTACCTGAAATATAAAACGCGTCTGCCCGCACGGATGTTGCTGCATTAAAAAATTTATGGCCATTCGTTAAAATAGTGGGGTGTGGAGAGGGGGAGGGGTTGAAAAAGGGGAAATATGACGTGGTAGTCGCGGTGTAAGGGCGATAAATTCCCATAAGCTCGAGGACTAATAAAAAACGTAACCGCAAATGTCTGTGACGAACTTTATAAAGGGAATTCCGCTTCAACTCCAACCATGTAACCCTCTCGTGTCTTGTAGACAGCAAAAAAGCGTAATTACAGTTGAACGAATATACTCATTGGCAAAAACTCGATTGCAACTTTTTTTATTGGAAACAAAAATACAAAATATTCTGAGGAGAAAATCCGAGAGGATTAATTAACATCATCAGAAGTTGGAAATGTTCGGTATAGATGGATTGTTGCTATTGCATTTTATTTCTGTCTCAAAGTCTTGGTTAACCTAAGACTGATTAAAAACCTTCCTTTACAATTATTGATCAAGATCCAGTGCTTAGCATTCTTGGCTTATAATGAAATTCATAAGAAAATAGAAGGCACTTGCATCTCTACCGATCATAACTTCATCGTCGAAAAATTCTACCGACAAATCTCTACCATTTTATAACTCCTTCAATAATATATTTACTCAATGCAAAAATTCTGATTTCTAGAAAACAAGCATTTAAAAACAACTTTACCTGATAACACGTTAAAAAGGGCTCACTGTAATTTCTAGTAAAATAAACCTTTAAAAAAAGTGGGTTCCACGTGTAGCCTCCCTAACTAACTCCGTTTTACATTAGCAAAACTTTAATCATCACATTCATTTTTATCAATCAAACTAACGTTTGGAAAGTGCACGTTCGATAATTGACTAATGTAGCAAAACTTTTTCCCTCAAGAATTCCACCCGACCATCGATAATTCTATTTTCTCATCAACCAATGTGCATATAATCAATGCACAACATAATAACAGTCTGTGTTCCAGAAAATAAATAAGTTGAACCAGTATTCCTTAGCCTCGCTAATCAACCACTATCGATGTTTAAAAAAAGTTAAACACACGCCATTAACCGAGCCTCTTTTTTTTCTTTGTTTCTTCTTTTTTAAATCATCTAAGGTGGCCAATCACTTAATCCTCTACGTACGAAAAGGCATTCATGTCTCTCTTGCATTCTCGCGGGAAGCTGCGTGCGGTGATTCGCTCTTACGAGAGAGTCACGAGAGGAGCATAATACTTGGACACGGATTTATACATATCCCGAGGTAAAGGTACTCACTGACGCACATAAACGCACAAGGTGCGTCGCGATGATATGCCATATAGCATCAATGTATATGTGTGTGTATGTGTGTGTACGTGTGTGTGTGTGTGTTGCTGCTGCTGCTGCTGCAACTCGATGAGACGCGGTGTAAGCTTCGTATTGCTTGTTTCTCGTTTGCACGCGTGAGTTCATTGACCGTCGAATGTGCGATGCCGGACCTCCAAGAGAGAGAGAGAGAGAGAGATAGAGCGAGAGAGAGCGAGAGAGAGCAAGAGAGAGCGAGAGAGAGCGAGAGAGAGCGAGAGAGAGCGAGAGAGAGCGAAAGAGAGCGAGAGAGAGCGAGAGAGAGCGAGAGAGAGCGCGAGAGAGAGAGAGGATGTAAGAGAGAGAAAGAGAGAAAGAGGGCTATCCCTCTTTCTCTCTCACTCTACAGGGTGTAAGCAGGTGTGTGTGTGTGTGTGTGTGTGTGCGTGCGTGCGTGCGTGCGTGCGTGCGTGTGTGTGTGTGTGTGTGTGTGTGTGTGTGTGTGTGTGTGTGTGTGTGTATGTGTGTGTGTGTGTGTGTGTGTGTGTGTGTGAGAGAGAGGGAGAGAGAGAGATGAGAGCAAGTGAGAAAGAGATGGAGGATGTATGAGAGAAAGAGGAAGAGAAAGGGCTATTTCTCTCTCTCTCTCTCTCGATTTAAAAGGTGCAAGCGAGAGCGTGAGAGAGAGAGAGAGAGAGAGAAAGTAACAAAGTCTTTCGTGTAAAGCCTCGCCTAATCCAGTGGGCGTTTAGATTTTAACGTAAACGTACCAACACAAATGCACGTGTGAGGTACACTTGTGCATTGACGATAAAACGGAACTATGCATGGCTCGTCGAATTAATTCTACAGCCTTGCCGATGAAATACAGTGGAGTAGCTCAAGGTAGTATTTATAATGTTTATAGAGGAGCTCAGCTAATCCGGAAGATTGTGCAATCAGGCTCGAACAATTTTGTATCCAATTTTTTCCATTTTTTTTAGCTTAAGTTTTTGTGAAAACCATTTTCCCGAGATTGTGCCGGTTTGGCATGAAATAGGCCAAAATGTGGGGAAAAAATATTTAGAAAAAGTATCCGAATGTTTGTGTGTATGCAGGGATGTATAAATGGCAAAGCTAAAATTTTTGAGAATTGTTTCGAGATTTTTTTTTTAATTCTAGGTTTCCAAATTTTTATCTGAATTTTTGTACACACATAATTTAATATCAAACACTGTTTGAAATAAAATCTTTAAAAAACAATGATAACAAATAAATGAAATAAAACATATAAACAATAAAATAAAAAATGAAATATAAAATAAAAAAAAGCCAGAGTCGCGTCTCTATAAGATTATTCTAATGTTATAAAATTTTTGATAAATTTTAAGATATTTCACACGATGCATTTTTTATCCTCGTTCTTTTTGTTATTTTTTATTTACAGTGATGGCAACAATTTTAATGATTCATCCAGTTTATTTGATAGCAATCCACTTTATCGAATTAAATAATCAATTAATCACTAATTAAATAATTGAATTAATGGTTAAGATATTATTTCACTCGATCCGACTTAATACGGCCAAACAAAAAATCATAAAAATTATACCGATCGGCATTCGACCGCAAAATTTTCATTTCTCCGAAAAAGTGAATCATCGATGATGCATATATCCTCTTTGTTGCACATTTTATGCTCGAGGGTAAAAGGGTTTCCTTCTCGACCGCCAGAGTCTTATCGTCGATGAAAATCTGGCGGCGTGTTTTTTTAATTTTTTATTTCTTCTTTTTTTATGCGCGTATATCGCCCACAAATTTTAGAGTGGTCCTGTGGTGGAGTAACTATTAATAGACGATGATGGAATTCATCACAAAGGGAAAGTACGTATCCAGGGCTTCGTCGAGTCGCTCTTGCTCGTTTAGAATCTCTTGCCTCGCGTGTGAAATGCTCTCGTTTACTAAAATAGAGACCTGCATATATGTGACGAGACTCGGAAAGATTTTCTCGTATATTTGCTCCATATGCACGCAAGCAGATGCGGTCTTCGTTAACGTACACAAATACGCAAGAGAATACTCGATTGTTCAATTCCAAATAAATAAGAAAAATAGAATTTTAAAAAAAACCTAAATAGACGAAAAAACGTAATAGATTTTTTCTAATTCATATTTTTCAACTTTTTCTATGTCTATAAAATTGTGTATCGAATCTCTTGTCTAGTAAACGAATAGTTTAGCTTTTTTTAAACAAAAATAATATTCAATTGGAATGAACTTTAATTTTATTTATTTTGCAGAAATATATCATTTCCCCAAAATGCTAATAATTTCCCCAAGAAATCAATATTTTTATAAATGTTGTAAAAAACGTTTTTAAAGTTTATTTTCACTTTTTCTTAGGAATAAATTTTTTTCAACAAAAACTCGGCGTGAAAATAGACTCTTCATCGTTTTGTTAAAAAAAAAAAACAAAAACAAAAAGGCCCACATTTTAAGAAGTCATGACAAATGGGATAAATAACTTGTGAATTAAATTATTGATTAGTGTAATTTAACGGAAAATTAACAAAATAATAAATTTTGTACAACCTCGCATTTTAACTTTAAGAAAAAAGTATTTCGTGCATTGATAAACCGATCGGATTGTTTTTCAAGAATTTCTCGTCGCGACTACGTCATCGTGAGAAAAGTCTCTTATATAAGCGGGTGAATGAGTGCATCTACGTGAATTATGCTACTGCACTTAGACCTTTCGTTGATAATGTAAATGGGAACATGTGAGTCTCTGCTAAGAACTACAAGCTTCAAGCTCACTCCGCTTATGGACATTGACACAATTCTTTCATTCACACTTTGATCGTACTTCAAAAGCGGAACGAAAATTATAGCGTCACTTTGGATGCTACAAAACTTGCTGGAACCACGAACAAGACAGAATTTTTAATGATATTGACATTTACTCCAATCTCTCCGAATAAGAAATAACAATTTATTCTCGATTTATCGAAACGATAAATAATGCATCGTCGCTATTTTTATTTCCAAAATTAAAGCCTACATAAAAAACTGTTGCATCAGTTCCCATTCGTTGGTCAATCGACGACAAAAATGTGAATTAAATTTCGATAAATATGTGATCCTTACATTTTCGAAGTTTCTCGTGAATTTGTTTTCCCAAATATATTCGTTTATTAAAATTAATCAAATGAAAAAAATTTGTGTTGGTCGTGACAACTGGAATAACAAGATATACTATTTTTAAATAAAAAAAATATAAACAAATAATTTTTAATAACATTTAACCTCGATGATTACAATATTATGAAAGGTGGATCGTTTACGAAGATTCTTTATTAATCGATATTTTAAGAAATTTGAAAGCTTCAAACGATTCTCTTCAATTTTAAAATCAATCCAATAATAAATACTTGATCCTCAATTTATGTCGTCGTTGAATAATGCATCATTATTTCTATTTCGAAATTTAAGGCACCAATCAATGACGAAAAATTGAATTAAATTCCCATAGATAAGAACCAATATCTTCCTCGTTTGTCGTGAATTGATTTCTCCAAATATATTCATTTAAAAAAAAGTAAAATGAGCGGAAAAAATTGGTGTCAGCATTGACGAATGGAAAAACAAGCTACACTATTTCTAATCATTACAAAAAAAAAAAATAGTTAACGGAACCCCTCAAATGATTGTTTTCAAATTCAGTAATGAACGTCTTTGTCAAGTTCTGCATAAAATTTAAGCTCAATAATTACAAAATTACAAAAGTTAGATCATTTACGAAGATTTTTTGTTATTCAAAATTTGGTGAAAGTCAAACTCCTCAAACGATTTTCTTCAATTTTAATATAAATCCAATCATGAATAACAGATTCTCAATTTATGTAATTTATTAATTTATTCAATCAACGAAAAATTGAATTAAACCGATAAGACTCGCATATCTTCCTCGTTTCTTGTAAATTGATTTCTCCAAATATATTAATTTTTTAAAAAATCAAAATGAGCGGAAGAAATTGTCGTCAGGTGCGACACTTATAAAAAGCTATAATATTACTTCTTATTTTTATGCTCCAAAAAATTTATCCGTGCACATACAAACGGAAAGGAATGTAAAAATGAAAAAAAAAATCGCCCTTATCCCAGCTGTGGCCTAATTCGTGAATGGTCACGTGTGAGTGTCTGAATAAATGCGTGCTGCGAGCTGTGAGTACCTTCTATTAATATACTTGTTCAGTTTTTTTTTTATTAGGTCGAGAGAGCGCACGCGAGTAGAAAATTTTTTCGATTAAGAAAAACTCTCTCTCTATATATATATATGGATATATGTGCAATGTTATACCAGTAGTTATCATCGGGGACTTATCACACGCAGGAGGCGGTAGCACGTTAGGGTTTCGATAATATATTACGCTCATACGGTTTACTTAACGCGATAATACAAGAAGGCCATCCGGTTTCATGGGCTGATCCCCTTTCCCTCTCGCCCTTCGCCCATTTGTAAGCCACATACACACGATCATATTCCTGTAATCGACATTTTTTTTCGTGAATATTAAATTTTGTTTTCAATACCCAGCGATTCGACGACGACGTCCCATCGATCAAGCGTCGGAATGAATTTACGAAATTACATTTTTCTAATTATATCACAAATTTAACGCAACAAGTATTCAATCCTTTCGGTTTTTATTGGGTATATTTTTATTTTTATTTTTACAGTTTGTAAGGATTTTAATTAACTCGCTATTCAAAAAATATTAGCGAATTGGAATGTTCATGCTGAAATTTTTAACCCAAATTTATTTTTGTTTAGCTTTTGCATCCATTTTTGAAAATTTTATTTTTTTACTCCGTGGAACATTTTTATTCATTATTATTTTTACAATTAAAAAATTGTTCGCCATTCAAAATAAGTATTATAATTTAATTTTTTTTAGTAAGATTTAATTTTTTTTAAATTATATTTTGAGTCTAGAGGATTAATTTTAATTAACGTGCTGTTCAAAAAATTCTCGGAATAACAATGTTCATGCATGACATTATAACCCAAATTTATCTTTATTTAGCTTTTGCATCCATGTTTGAAACTTCGTGGAACATTTTTATTCATTTTTATTTTTACAATTAAACAATTGTTCACCATTCAAAATAAGTATTAAAATTTTATTTTTTAACATTTTGACCACTTTGAGCACGAAAATCTCGAAAAATATTTTTTTGCACTGAAAACAAAGCTTCATCATTCAACATAAGTATTTTGGATTATGATTTAATTTTTCAAAATTATATTTTGAGTCTAGAAAAATAATGTTAGGGTTTAGGGAAGACGATTGATCGAAGGCATTTAGTTTCAGGTTAAAGAAAAAATGTTTCAGTGATTGCATCATCGCCTTCACGAAAATTCGATACAGATTACGAGACAGCCTGTTATCAGATTGGTGGTGTATTTTTTTTTTCTCAAGTCTCTCAAAACACGTTGTATCCTCCGACACATCGATACACAACCAAAACGGGTTTTATTCATCGCTGACATAATTTCTCTTGACCCAGAAGTCATTGAAATATAATCAAGACGCGATGAGAGTTGCTGCCCTCGAGGCAGTCCGAGAGAGAAACTGCATTAGCACGTTTTCTCATTTATCTCTTATTTATTTGCACTTATCGATTTAAAACGATCGATCGATGTTCGTACCGATCGTCTTTTCTCGTCTTCTTCGAAGAGAAAATCCACGACATGCTGTTAAGGAAATTTTTAAACCATTAAGATTCCGGATTCACGATTTTTCATGACAAATCAAAGGATTAGAAATCGGTTTGAAATTTAAAAAAATTCAAAACTCCTCCGATCTCATTATTATTAATAAGTAAGGTAATATTTTCTTATACATTTGAATAATTCTTGTTTTTTTGATAATAATTATTTATATATTTTATAATTGTTAATATTTGAACGTATGAAAAAATTGAAAAAACCAAATTGTTAATTAAATAATAATAATTTAGTGCAGTTTGCCTGACTCATCGTGTCGTCTGTTGCAAAGTTTATTTTTCTTATGTCGTTAATAATTTTTTATTTTTTTTAAATAATTCTTCTTGTAATTATTATTTATTTTTTATAGGTTTTAATGTTTGAACGTATAAAAAAATTGTAAAAATAAGTTGTAAATTAAGTAGTGACCATTTAGTTCCGTTTAACTGGCTCATTGTGTTGTTTTTTGCAAGATTTGTTTTTATATTTAATATTTTTTAATTTTTTCAATAATAATTTTTAATAATAATTATTTATTTTTTATAATTTTTAATATTTGGCCGTATGAGAAAATTGAAAAAAAAGTAAATTAAATAGTAACTATTTAGTGCAGTTTGACTGACTCATCGTGTTGTTTGTTGCAAGATTACAAGCGCAATGTTCTCGCGAGCCTTTGCAAAACGAATCGGCATTTCCTATCGTAATAAATCAAGTGGAAGAGAGAGATAGAGAGAGAGAGAAGACAGATTCTTTAGCTAAGAGCTGAATGAATATGACTGTGTCTCGGCGACTTTTATCAGCGTATGATGAAGTAGTATACACAATTGTAACGGCATTGAATGAACCGGTCCACACGCAATAAAATAGATTTCACTGCGATCCTTATAGCAGCCAAACCGATAAAACCCAATATTTGCAAATTATCAAACGAAATTACTAGAAATTAATGGACGAAAAAACCTTTTCCTTGCCAAAATGGTGAATAAACAATAAAAAAATTAATTTTATTAATTTTATTATTATATAAATTTTAATCGATTAATTAAAGAAATTAATGAATTGATTTTGCATTTAATTAATCAATTAATTTATAAATTCTAATAATACATTAGTTCATAAAATAATAAAATAAATATAGTAAAAAAATAATGTACTAAATATCACGGAAAATCATATTTTCCATTAAAAACCAGAGAAAAATATTTTTTAACTTGAGTTGTAGGAGATCTTCTTGTAATTGATGTGGTAAACGTTTTGTGAGTGACGATAATGAGGTGAGAGGAAAGAATGATGGAAAAAAAGAAATCCTCATCGATTCTTCCACGCTCGTTTATCAACAGTCTCAATGTCTGAGAAGCAAAATGTCTCAATTTACGATATTTCTACGGAAAAACATACTCTTTACGACTCTCTGACTCTCAGCGCTCAATGTGTTCTCTTATTACTTTCGTAACCGAGTTTCGTGATTGTATTCATCGTAAATTACAATATATTTTCATTCCAAACATATCCTCGGTTAAATATGAACGTTTACACCGAGCATTTTCCACCTGAGCATTTTTCAAGCGTACAATAGGTTTCTGATGCCACTATTTTGAGCGTAAGACATTGAGAATTCAGAGAATTCATAATTTGATTTTTTAAAAATTTAAATAAATTTTTTGGAACGAAAGAAAGTACTGAAAAGTTTCTGCAAACATTTATTTATGGCCAAAAAAAATTCCAAATCTGTATTTTGTTTGACGATCGTTTGTATAATCCTTGAACAAAATGCTCTAAATTTTAATTTTTCAGAAATATCAATCTCAGCCAAATCGACGTCTCAAAAAAAAAGTTTGAGGGGAATTTTTAAGTTCCAGAAGAGCCCCAAGTTCATCCTTTGAAATAATTATACTTTTTTGAATCAAAATCAATGTCACATTTTTTTATTGCAAATTTAAATCTTTCTCCTGAATATATTGCAAAATAAATATAAGAAAATAAAAAATTACGGAAATTATGATTTTTTTAACAAGTACGTAATACAGAAATTCTTCGAACAACTTGATTTATCTAGAAGAAAAAATAGCAAAAATCGATTTTTTTATATGCGGAACTCTTCAAGAAAAAATTTTGCACTCTGATCCTCGAAAAATATTAACGTCAGTCAAATCAGCGTTTCAGTTAAAACACTCAAAGGATATTGTGAAGGTTCAGAAAGCTCCAAAAGTTCACCCTCTAAAATAATTATACTTTCACGAATCAAAATCAATGGCATATTTTTTTATTACAAGTTTAAAGTTGAAACTTAAAATAATTTTTAAAAACTTGAAACCTTTGAAATACTACAAAATAAATAGAAGAAAATTAAAGATTAAGCAAATTATGATTTTTCTAAAACAAATACGGTTTACAGAAAGGTTTTTTCAACAAACATGATCTATCTGTAACAAAAAATATCCAAAATCGATGTTTTTTTTTCAAAATCTATATGCAGAACCCTTCAAGGAAGAATTCTACGTTCGGATCATGAAAAAATATGAATCTCAGCGAAATCAACAGCTTAATGAAGACACTCGGTTGGTCTTTAAACCCAGTATACTTTTTTTAATCCGATCTCGGACCTTTTGGAAGATTTTATCCGCAGAAAAAATCAAGGAATGCCTAAAAATGTGGCAAAATCAATAAATGATTTTCCTCAATGATTAATTATGGAAATTAAGAAATTACAGTGCGAAAGAGACGCGCTTGTCTCGTGCAGCTTCAAGAAACTGTCCCGACGAGCAAATGAAAACATTACGGAATGCCGAGGGCGGTTCAATGCCCCGTCCGAGAGATCTTTCGTTATCCGACGTTTCTCTTTGGCCGCTTCCGCGTCTTCCGGTCTCAAAGCTCAAACTTTGCCAACTGTCTCGGCGACCAAAAAGCCAAATCGTACGTTATTTCGTAACTTCATCCGTCCAAGAACGAGAGTGAAATCATCGCGGATTTGCGACGAGACAAAGCCGCACCAATCAGCGCACAAGATGATTAATCGGAGTGGGGATTCAAGGATGAGCCTGGAGGGGAAAACGCGGGGGAAAAAAATACTCTGGATGATATTCCGCAAATCTCTAACCGGCGATTTATATATATAACTCCGCGGAGCGAGTCTCGGCAATTAAGAGGACCAAGGGACAAAGGCACTTTGTACTCCAAGCCTTTATATATACTATATATGTATACATGTATATATATAAAGCGTATGAATAAAAGTTGCCACTCGTATCTGTCGGTATTATTAATTTTTCTCCCTTTAATCCACATGAGCAGAGTTCAACGTAACTTGAATTGATTTAATAATAGATTTACAACAGTCCGAAGAATTTTATATAATCAAAGATTTCATAAAACATGATGAATCCTCAATTTAATATCGATCATTCGAGAATAGATTGATTTTGCTGAATGATTTTGAATTTTTCGCACAAAAAACCGTTGAAATGATCATTTTTTTTTGTTCGATTTTTTTTATCGAATAATTATTTTTCGGATGAACAAAATTTGTTAAAAATTATTTATCACGAGGGGAAGATTGCAAAAAACGATTGTTTACTTGTAAAAACATTTTCAGTGGTGTTTGAGGCTTTATAAAATTTTCAAGTGGCATTATCAGAGTTTCTATTTGAATAATATTTAAAAAATAGAGTGAGATTTCAAAACGAACTAATTGTTAATAGATAGGGACATTTCTTTTCGATAATTATTTCTCGAATAAAAAAAGTTGTTAAAAATCATTTATCATGAGGGGAAGATTGCAGGAAACGATTGTTTAATTGAAAAAACACTTTCAGTGTTGTTTCGGGCTTTACAAAATTTTCAAGAGGAATTATCAGAATTCTTATTTGAATAAAATTAAAAAAATCTAGTGATATTTCAAAACCAATTAATTGGTAATAGATAGGAAAATTTTTGGTTTTAAATAATTATTTTTAGAATTAACAAAATTTGTTGAAAATCATTCCTCATGAGAGGAAGATTGCAAGGAACGATTGTTTAATTGTAAAAACATTTTCAGTGTTGTTTCAGGCTTTATAAAATTTCCAAGAGGCATTATCAGAATTTTTATCCGAATACAATTTAAAAAATCTAGTACGATTTCAAATCAAATTCATTGATAAATAGAATTTTTTTTTTTAAATAATTCTTTCTCGAATTAACAAAATTTGTTAAAAATTATTTATCACGAGGGGAAGATTGCAAGAAACGATTGTTTACTTGTAAAAACATTTTCAGTGGTGTTTCAGGCTTTATAAAATTTTCAAGAGGCATTATCAGAGTTTCTATTTGAATAATATTTAAAAAATAGAGTGAGATTTCAAAACGAACTAATTGTTAATAGATAGGGACATTTCTTTTCGATAATTATTTCTCGAATAAAAAAAGTTGTTAAAAATCATTTATCATGAGGGGAAGATTGCAGGAAACGATTGTTTAATTGAAAAAACACTTTCAGTGTTGTTTCGGGCTTTACAAAATTTTCAAGAGGAATTATCAGAATTCTTATTTGAATAAAATTAAAAAAATCTAGTGATATTTCAAAACCAATTAATTGGTAATAGATAGGAAAATTTTTGGTTTTAAATAATTATTTTTAGAATTAACAAAATTTGTTGAAAATCATTCCTCATGAGAGGAAGATTGCAAGGAACGATTGTTTAATTGTAAAAACATTTTCAGTGTTGTTTCAGGCTTTATAAAATTTCCAAGAGGCATTATCAGAATTTTTATCCGAATACAATTTAAAAAATCTAGTAAGATTTCAAATCAAATTCATTGATAAATAGAATTTTTTTTTTTAAATAATTCTTTCTCGAATTAACAAAATTTGTTAAAAATTATTTATCACGAGGGGAAGATTGCAAGAAACGATTGTTTACTTGTAAAAACATTTTCAGTGGTGTTTCAGGCTTTATAAAATTTTCAAGAGGCATTATCAGAGTTTCTATTTGAATAATATTTAAAAAATAGAGTGAGATTTCAAAACGAACTAATTGTTAATAGATAGGGACATTTCTTTTCGATAATTATTTCTCGAATAAAAAAAGTTGTTAAAAATCATTTATCATGAGGGGAAGATTGCAGGAAACGATTGTTTAATTGAAAAAACACTTTCAGTGTTGTTTCGGGCTTTACAAAATTTTCAAGAGGAATTATCAGAATTCTTATTTGAATAAAATTAAAAAAATCTAGTGATATTTCAAAACCAATTAATTGGTAATAGATAGGAAAATTTTTGGTTTTAAATAATTATTTTTAGAATTAACAAAATTTGTTGAAAATCATTCCTCATGAGAGGAAGATTGCAAGGAACGATTGTTTAATTGTAAAAACATTTTCAGTGTTGTTTCAGGCTTTATAAAATTTCCAAGAGGCATTATCAGAATTTTTATCCGAATACAATTTAAAAAATCTAGTAAGATTTCAAATCAAATTCATTGATAAATAGAATTTTTTTTTTTAAATAATTCTTTCTCGAATTAACAAAATTTGTTAAAAATTATTTATTACGAGGGGAAGATAGCAAGAAACGAATGTTTAATTAAAAATACATTTTCAGTGTTGTTTCAGGCTTTATTAGATTTTCAAGATAATCAGAATTTGAATTAAAAAAAAATCTCGTTGGATTTCAAAACGAATTAACCAGTGATAAATCAAATTTTTTGTTTTAAATAATTATTTCTCGAATTAACGAAATTCGTTAAAAATTATTTATCACAAGGAGAAGATTGTAAGACATGATTGTCTTTTTTTTTTTAAATAGTCAGTGTTGTTTCAGGCTTCGGAGTAATTTTTTTCTGCCTGCATGATTGTTCCTTTTTTTTCTCCCTTTTTTTCTTGGTTCATTCTCGAACGAAATATTTTTACTGCTGTCACGATTGCCTACGTTCGTGCATTTATCGTGAGCTCGTCAATTTGTAACGGTGTGGGTCAATTAACTCGATATATATGACTCACCGTGGCAAATTGATGGTTCAAGTTGATTGATAACAATCGCGCTGAAGATGACGGCGTTTATAATCCCGTACGAGAAAATTGTAACCCTATATACCAGAGTAAAATATCCAATGATACGATTTAATCGAGGATTCGTGATGGGAGATAACATTCCTTCGCTTATCATATCACTCGTTGAATAAATTCAATCACAAAATTCCCAAGGTCCGATAGAGACTTTTTCGTAGTATCTGTAGTATTTTTATCTACAACAATCGCATTAATAAAATCACAATCAATTTACAGAGGAAATCTGTTGCCTATTTTTTTTCAAAGCTGCAATTTTTTATTGATTTTTTTTTCAGCTCACCCTTTAGAAAAAAAAACCATCAGCCGATAGTTTATCTTTTAAATAAAACGTTGACCCATGATACATTTTTTTTACGTTTCGAATAATGCAAAAATAATCAATTTTAATTGATAAAGTCTCAAAAAAGTTGCCAATCAATAGATTGATTTTTATCTTTATTTTTTTATGGAAAAATCCTTCTAAGGTTTTTCACTAAATCTGTTAATCTCGGCTTTTACACTTCAAAATAATTTAAAAAAAATATTATTTTTATTTAAAAAAATATATTGATTTTGTGTTTTTATTTTTTGATAGAAAAATTCTTCTAATTTGCACCATTTTTTACTAAAACGTTTATCACTGTCATATTTTCTTACAGTTCGAAATGATATAAAAAAATCAATATTACTTTTGATTAAAAAAATATATTAACTTTTATTTTTTTACAAAAAAATTCTTCTAATTTTCACGATTTTTTATCAAAACCTTTGGTTGTATTTCGTTTATAGTTCAAAATAATAAAACAGAAATATATTATTTTCATAAAAATAAATAAATAAAAAATAAAATGAATAATATGGAAAAATTCTTCGAAATTTCACGACTTTTTACCAAAATGTTCATAGCAGCTGTATTTTTTTTCGTCATTCAAAATGATACAAAAAAAAATATTAAAAAATAGACCGATCGAACGGTTCCTCGACGTCCGGATATCCTGGTCGAGCTTTACATGTCCCCAAGTATGCGGAACTAGCAACGAGCGACAATAAGTGCAACGTTTTTTTTCCCTCGAGGTGACGGTGGAATATATTCGAATTAAAAAAAAAAATTAAAAAAAAATAGACGTGACAAAATTGCAACTCTTGGCGTATTATTGGCGAGGGAAAAAAAAATTTCCATACACCGTTATGGACGCGTTGACTCGACGTGACGATAATTTATAAAATGCTGATGGTATTATCATTTATATATATACATACATACACATCCATATATATATATTAGGGTGAATCGAAAAAATTAAAAACTGTTGACTACCCTCAAAAATCAAAGATATCGTTGAAATAAAGGGCTCCGTGCAACGGTTCGACTTTTAGACAATATTTAGAGGGCGCGTAGGACGTTCAAAAACGCCATTTTTAGCGTTAAATTTACTCTATCACTGATAAACGGAAACAGATAATTTAAAAAAATCTGAATTTTTTATACAAGGTACCCAGCGATATGTACTCTTTCAAACCCATATTTATTAAACATTAACAAATGGTTCATATGTACGAAAAAAAATCTCTGAAAATCAATATTTACACTATTTTTCAATTAATTATATTGATTTCTGTCTTCTAAAACGTTTTTGTATTTCTTCCATCTTTTTTCTTGTAAAACTCGGTATCAGTATTGCTTACAATGCGAAAATGTCTAAAAAATAAATCTTTATTTTGGAAATTTTCATATTTCATTTTTTAAAAAAAGATTTATTTTTTAGCAATTTTCGCATTGTCAACAAGACTGATACCAAGTTTTACAAGATAAAAGATGGAAGATATACAAAAACGTCTTAAAAGACAAGAATCATTATTTCATGATATAATTAATTGAAAAATAGTAAAAATATTGATTTTCAGAGATTTTTTTTCGAAGATATGAACGATTTGTTAATGTTAAATAAATATGGATTTGAAAGAGTACATATATGGGCACCTTATATAAAAAATTCAGAACTTTTTGAATGATCCGTTTCCGTTTATCAGTGATAGAGTGAATTTAATGATAAAAATGGCGTTTTTGAACGTCCCGCGTGCCCTCTAAATATTGTCAAAAAATCGAACCGTTGCACTGAGACCTTTATTTCAACGATATCTTTGATTTTTTAGGGTAACCAACAGTTTTCAAAATTTTCGATTCACTCTAATATATATATACTAGGGTGATTCATTTCAGGGCAACTATTTTTTTTTTTACCCATCGTGCCCGAAAATCTTTAGTTGGTACCCAAAAACGAAGTTTCGTGATAGAGGGGTGTTTTCAAAAAATATTTAGAGGTCGCGAATGGAAATTGAAGGTTTCCCATTTGATTAACATTGAAAAAAAAATAATTCTCATTATTAGTGTTACCATTCCGCGACTTTTGATATCGCGATATTTTCCAAGTGGGTACTTATAGGAAATATGATACTTTACAATAAAGTTCATCGAGCCATGTCCGTAAATTCAACCGTTTCAGCGGTATCATTATTTCAAGTGAATAGTGTATGAAAATATCTGTCGAAACGGCTGTAACGCCTAAGCTATTAGACATGTCGAAAAAATTCAAATGAGAACTTTGTAGAGAAAGTTATTTGCTACAAAAAAGTCTTGAAAGCCGAGCCCGTAAATTCAACTCTTTTTCAGGTATAGGTGTATGAAGTAAAATAGATAGATATTTTTTTGTTTTATTCAATCAAACGAACTCCATTTTCTATGAGTTAACAAATTCTCATTAAAATTTTTTTGATATATCTAATAGCTCAGGCGTTACAGCCGTTTGAATAGATATTTTCATACAATATTCACTTGAAATAATGATACCGCCGAAACGGTTGAATTTACGGACATGGCTCAATGAACTTTATTGTAGAGCAGGGTTGCAAATAATGCATTACTTTTTTTAGTGCATTTGCATTTTCATTAACCATTAAAATTTAATGGTTAACGGAAATTGTGTTCATTAACCATTAAAATTTAATGGTTAATGGAAATTATTCTCATTAACCATTAAAATTCAATGGTTAATGGAGATTATTTTCATTAACCATAAAAATTCAATGGTTAATGGAGATTATTTTCATTAACCATTAAAATGTAATGGTTAATGGAAATTATTTTCATTAACCATTAAATGTTAATGGTTAATGCTTTTTAGAATTTAAGGTGAAAATCTGGGTTCTAAGTCAATAAAATGTAATGCAAAATTGCAATAATTTATTCATCTATATTTTTCCATTCCCAAAATGGCAATCAAAGTTTTGTCCATTACACATTGCATTGCAATAATTATATAAATGCTTTTTATAATTATAATATAGATGCTTTTTAGAATTCAAGGTACCGGAAAATCTAAGTCCTAAGTCAATACAATGTAATGCAAAATTGCGATAATTTATTCATTTATATTTTTCCATTCCCAAAATTGCAATCAAAGTTTTGTCTATTACACATTACATTGCAATGGGTAATGGAAATTTTTCTATTACACACTACATCGTAATGGGCAGGGTTGTAAATAATGCATTACTTTTTTTAATGCAATTGCATTTTCATTAACCATTAACATTTAATGGTTGATGGAAATAATTTTAATGGTTAATGAAAATAATATCCATTAACCATTAAATTTTAATGGTTAATGAAAATAATTTCCATTAACCATTAAATTTGAATGGTTAATGAAAATAATTTCCATTAACCATTACATTTTAATGGTTAATGAAAATAGTTTCCATTAACCATTAAATTTGAATGGTTAATTAAAATAATTTCCATTAACCATTAAATTTAAATGGTTAATGGAAATAATTTCCATGAACCATTACATTTTAATGGTTAATGAAAATAATTTCCATTAACCATTAAGTTTGAATGGTTAATGAAAATAATTTCCATGAACCATTACATTTTAATGGTTAATGAAAATAGTTTCCATTAACCATTAAATTTGAATGGTTAATGAAAATAATTTCCATTAACCATTAAATTTAAATGGTTAATGGAAATTAATTTCATTAGCCATTAAAAAAGTAATGTTTAATGCATTACTTTTTCATTAAAAATTTCGCAACCCTGTTGTAGAGTATCATATTTCCTATGAGAACCCACTTGGAAAATATCGCGATATCAAAATTCGCGGAATGGTTACACTAATAATGAGGATTTTTTTTTCAATGTTAATCAAATGGGAACCCCCCTTTCACGAAACTTCGTTTTTGGGCACCAACTAAAGGTTTTCGGGCACGATGGGTCAAAAAAAAAGTTGTCCTGAAACGAATCACCCTAATATATATGTATCTCTCAAACTCAAAGCTTCCACGATATATAACGGGTTTCACGTCATGGCAAACGGATTAGAAATACAAACGACGATATTTGAATAATACTGTCCTCTTCGTTGGTCACCGAGCAATGAAATTATTCGTTTTTCAAGAGTCCAAAGGGTGTTAGAAAAAAAAATAGAATTAAATGAAAATAAGGCCCGTATGCTCGACCCACTGAATATTTCGAGTTTTTCCATGATTCCGGAAGCGCAGAGAGAAAAGCTACGTGGTCGTTACCCTCTTTTTGTACTGAATAAATAAAGTCCACAGACTGAGAGAAAGAGCAAGAGAGATTTCGTTTTTTCCACTTCCGGCCAGCCGTTTAATAGTGAGCCCCTTGTTCCGTTCATTAAACAAAAACCGTCTTTGTATACCTGGCACATGCCAACCCGACCAGTTATATCCTTCGTCAGGTGCCCCCTCTTCGAGCGAATGAGGATTAGAAAAAAAAAGAAATGAAAAAAAAGATAGCTTTGAAAATATTTGTCATCGCGTAGGTGCAATACAAATGCACATAGATTACGCCGTATCGTTTCTCGCCGTGTAATCGAATGCAAAATGTGTGTTCTTTGCATATCTCTCGTATGGAAAAACCTGTATTTTTTTTTTATCCCCGAGAAAAAAAATAATTTCGCAATCCTTGCGATTTATAATCCGGTCGTACGAATTGGGTGGAATGATTGGAATTTTAATGTTGCGACAGTGACGATGATTTAGCGATAAATACAAGCAACGCCGCGATCAAATGGATATTCCATCAAACGAGTTTTTTTTGTTCATTACTCGTTTGTTTGTATTGTTACAATGAGCTTCCCGATACGCCATATTCGACAAGTTGACTGTGACACACGTTTTTCCTGATTAAGAGACTACCTTTTTTGTAACTCACATCTTCATTCTGGTTTGGAGCAAGAATCAGCGTTACAAATTTATGTTTGAAGAGAATTGATTTTTTAAGGTCTTGAAGTTCTTGATGTTTATAGAGCAGATTAAAATTAATTGTATATTGAATTTTGTTTTATATTAATATATTATATTAATTAATATTTTAAAAAAATTGATATACATTAATTTATTAATAATGAATTTATATATCATGTTCCATTATATATGGGTCATTCCATGTCAAATCGACCACTTTCAACCCCGAACCTTTTCGATTTGGCTGAAACTTTTTTATCTTCTTCTACTCTATCAAAAACATTATTCAGAATTTTTTCAAATTTTTTTACCCAACCCATAAAGAGTTATAATTTTTCAAAAAAATTCGATTTTCTTTTTTAAATATCTATAACTTTTTCGAAAATTGACTTAGTGGAACGTTTTTTAAAAATTTTTGTTTTTAAATGTACTTTTCAGAAAAAAATAGAAAAAAATTATTCAGATAGATCTTCAACGTTTTTTTTTTTTAATTTTCGGAAAAAAATGAAAATTTCTCGATGATCGCCATTTTTAATTTTTTTTTTATTATAGGAACTTTGACATTTTCTGCAAATTCCCTGAAATTTTCAGAGTGGGGACTTTTCGTTTTCTATTTTTTTTTCAATTGAAAAAATGATTATTTTTTTAACTCAGCTTATTTCTCATAATACGACTCGGGATTTTTGAGGAAGTTGAAAAAACCTCAAAGTTTGAAAAAAAATAATAAATGAAATTGAAAGTGGTAATCATCGAAAAAATTTCAATGTTTTTCGAAAAAGTAAGAAAAAAAATAGAAGATAGTTCTAAATAATTTTTTTTGTATTTTTTTTTTTAACTAAATTTAAAAATGAAACAAAATTGTCATATGGTTCATTTTTGGACAAAGGGTTCTAAAAATTTTTAAATTATGGTTAATTTGTGATGGAATTCGTTTCATGTTGTTTTTTTTAACACCGCTTTTTTTTGTTTAATTACTCAAAATACATAATTAATTTGATTGAAAAAAAACTGTATGAAATTGTTAAAGAACGTGTTATCAGATTTTTCTCGTTTTTCCACGAAAATTAATACCACTATCTTGATTTAAAAAAAAAAACAAATAACGTTTCCTTTGAGATGCCGAATTTTAATCGACGCAAAAAGATTGAGATGGGCGCCGAGAGTCCCTCGCAGAATGTGAATTGAATGCAAGTGTGGTTATATGGTAATGCATCACGTTTCGGAGTAAAGTATGAATGAAAACTGCATGTAGGTCATATTCGGGGCACGGAGAGAAAGAAAGGCGACCCGGAATTCAACAATTTCAAATGAGGATTCTCCCTCTCGGATTCCCACGCGTTTTGAGCATAGATCTTCATGATGCACGTTGCATGACTATAATAAATACGCATACTCACTTTTTCTTCCTATTACATTGCAGAATAGGAAAATGCGATAATTGAAAAAAATCAATAAAAAACGTTAAAAAAAGATTCTCTTTCGAAAAATCCCTCGCGAATAATGAAAATAGTCTCAAACTCGAGATTTATCGATCCAATCCAAAAAAAAACTCAGGGAAAACAGAATCATTCTGGATCAGATCGGCTTAAGGATCCCACCGAGGAATTTGATTCACGAAATATCTTTGAAAAATCTCGAAACAGCTGCTCTTGCGTAAGATTTTATTTTCCCTCGATAAGGATGACGTACGATATTTTTATTATTCTTCAAAAATAAATTTAAAGAGCAATCTGGTGACGTGCCAAAGTGGAGGCAGAAGAATCTTCGTTTACGTCATGGATTTCCAAATTGATTATTAATTCGTTCTGATAATATTGAGGAAAAAAAATATTTTTCGTTGGCTATTTCAATACAGTCAATATTGCGTCAATTCATAGCGGCGATCGACTATTTAATTTCGAAAGATTTATGTTTTATGGGAAATTATTCAAAAATTATTATCACGCGGACTGTAATTTAATTTTCAATTTTTGTCGGGTTCTTGATTCAAACGATTCATCCGGAGACTTGTTAATCACTTTGACACAATTTTCGAAAAAAAAAAAAAATAACTATCCCTCATGTTGATCACGTTTTTTGGTTCAGTAACAAAATGGATTGATTCAATATTTTACTCATTCGTCGATGACGCTTATTTATGGGCTTACAAATTGAAGTTCCCTCCGGGTTGCTCTTTATGCTGGTAAAACTGACAAAACTGTGCAACGAGAAGCAAAGAGAGAGAGAGAGAGAGAGTGTTTCCATATACCGAGAGCTGCAGATGTTAAAAATAATGCATCGGTCTTTGAACCCACACGATGGAATGATTAAGAACTTCCGGGGCGAGAGTGTTGCGCTTATTCGTTTGAGAAATTTTTTTTTCTCGAAAAATATCACGAATTATGCTGCAAGAGCGTTAATCTCAGCTGTGTGAATAGAGGATTCACGCTCCGGAATGCGGTTTAGCTACGGCAAACTTCCGATCGAGTTCGTCCGACTTGTGCCCGTTTATGTGTGTGTGTGTGCGTGTGTGTGTTAATCGGGCCATTTCCCCCCCCCCCCCCGTGCCAACAGTAACAAATAACACGTCTGGCAATACTGTGGGAGTAAACGATAACAGAGCAAGAGAGAGAGAGAGAGGGAGAGAGAGAGAGAGAGAGAGAGAGAGAGGGAGGGAGAGAGAGAGAGCAACAGATGTCAGTATTATCTAGAGATTTTTCCTAAACCAGGCCAAAATTTATTGCAAGGCGAAATTGGACTAAAGTAAAAGTTTATTCTTCATTAAAATCCGAATGAAAAGTTTGAGATGATAAAACAAATAAATTTTGATTTTACCCCAATCCAAAATTTATTACAAAAAGAATTTGAAGTGAATGAAAAATTTATTCTTTATTAGAATCGGAAGGAAAAATTTTAAATGATAAAAGAAATTTATTTCATTTTTAAACCAAACCAACATTTATTGCAAAGAGAAATTGAACTAAACTGAAAATTTATTCTTCATTAAAATCCGAAGGAAAAGTTTGAGATGATAAAAAAAATAACTTTGTTTTTAAGCCAGGCCAAAATTTATTGCAAAGAGAATTTGAAGCAAACAAAAAATTTATTCTTTATTAGAATCAGGAGGAGAAATAACAAAAGATGAAATAGACTTATTTTATTTTTAAAACGACCCAAAATTTATTGCAAAGGTATTTGAACCAAACGGAAATATATTCATTAAAATCCGAAGGAAAAGTTTGAGACAATGAAAAAAATATATTTTTTTTATCTCAAATTTTTTATTTTTATTTTAATGAAGCATTAATTTTAGTTTAGTTCAAAATCTCTTTGCAATAAACTTTGGATTGGCTTCGAAAGTGAATTTATATTTCTTCTATTATCTTAAACTTTTCCTTCTGATTTTAATGAAGAATAAATTTTTAGTTTAGTTTCAATTCCTTTGCAATAAATTTTGGATTGGCTTGAAAATAAAATTTATTTATGCCTGAATATTTCTACGAGCTTACATTAAAAATTAAACAACAAAAACGTGAGTTTGTAATAATTTTAAATAGATCCAAGTTTTATCAAAAAATAAGACGAATTATTGAATAATTGAGCGATATTACTATTAATATTTGTAAATCATTTAAAATTTATAATACTTTTTATCATTCATTAATACATAATTTTCAGTCGCAATTTAGCTTTGGACCTAAAATCTATCAACTATCGACAGACGATATCGACCCATTATAAAATATTATCACCAAGCTATCAAAATCGAGATTAAATCATCATAACCACTTTCTGTCGCATTCTTTGTAGTCTACATTGCACTTTAAGTCCGAAATAATCGTATCGGGATAAAAGTGAGACCTTTAAAACTGGGTTTAGGTGGCATAGTCATATCCACCCTGTATAATGCCTCCACTGTTGCTTTTACAGTTGGAGCCTGACACTTGTACCCCATAAAGATAAAAATGTTCTGTGAAGATGACGCACAGGCTGAAAATGCTTTCTTCGCCCTCCGCCACCGACGCCCCCCCCCCCCTCCGCCTCCGCCACCTTTTAGTCAACGGCGCCAAACATTTTGTAAACCATACCAGAATCACAGATAAGTGAAAAACGCATGGTACACAAGCATGTAAGTCTTGTATGATAATGATATTTTTTTTCTCTCAAAATGTCTCGTCGAAAGAGACTTTCTATTGTGGTTTCTTTTTCAACGATCCGGATTATGGAAATGGGCTGGTCATTGTGATTGCTGTCGACATTCTTACAAATCAATGGGCATTAATGTAACAGCGATGGGATCGTTTCATGTCTGCCAGTTATTTTGACCATAAAGACTGTTTTATTCGCATCAACTTCTTGGGTGGTAAATCCGAGAAGGTTTTTAGTTATTAAATGCCACCAATCGAATAATGAATTATCATAGACCCATTTGCGATTGGATCAAATTCCAAATGTTCTGTAATAAGAATTAACGACGTGGTAATCGTTAATAACAGCCCATGTAATTCAGAGGAATTATCACTCTCGTGACCATTCTAATTAATTTAAATTGGAATCAGGCGGATTTTATACGTTTACACTCACGTAAGAGGTAAGAGTCCCTTCTATACAATAAAATTACATTTTTATTTTCATCTTCGAAAATTTGTATAATTTTTCAATTTCTCTTTACAAGATTCTTCAGGGGTTATACGCAAGAATTTCAAAAAATCTATTTTTTTTAAATTTCATTTTAGTAATGTGCTTATTAATATTCAATTAATAATAATCAAATAAATCATTATTATTAATTTCGTTTTAAAAAAGTTTCGTACGATTTTTTTTCGCAAAACTTTCAGATGTTTGCAAAAAACGATCGTATTTATAAAATGAACTCTAAAATTACTGGGTTTTCGTGAAATTAGTAAGAGGGTAAAAAGTTGCATACAATTATTTTGGATTTAATAAAATTTGTTCAAAATTTTTTTTCCAATAATCTTACTGCTAACGAGATATTTTTTTATCTTAAACAATCGGGTCTCTTACCTCATCTACACGGGTTTTCCGATAAAAAAGCCATGTAGATGAGGTTTTTCGATGAAAAAGCCGTGTAGATGAGGTAAGAGACCCGATTGTTTAAGATAAAAAAATAACTCGTTGACAGGAAAAAATCCCGAAAAAAAATTTTGAAAAAAAATTCTGAAAAAATTTGATCGAATCCGGAATAAATGTATGCAACTTTTAACGTTCTTAATGATTTCACAAAAACCCAGTAGTTTTAAAATTACACTACATTTTATAAATATGGTAGTTTTTTGCGAAAAATTGAATATTTTCGCGAATAAAAATCGTACGAAACTTAAAAAAAAACGACATTGAAGCTTACACTCCCCTCCACAAGTTTTTCATGTAAAAAAACAGTTTGAAAAAATCTTCATGGGTCGTGCGCCAAATTTTCAATGCCAAAAAAAAAGCCGAAAAATGACCATGTTTTAAAGAGCGAACCGCGAATACAAAAAAGTCAAAAAAATTTTTGGAAAAAGCGAAATGAAGCTGAATATATTCCCTTTGAAACGCCACTTGTTGAATTCAAATATCTTCATTTTTAAAAGAGCATTGAAACTTTTTGTGGGTCGCGGAATCGGGGCGAGTGTTTTTGAACGGCAGTGTATATAAATTTTTACGTTAATAAATTAAAATGTCTTTCCAAAAAAAAATCTTGAAAAATCGCTTCCTTCGACCTCCCGACTGTGCATAACCCCTTAAGCTTTATTCCTTATGGAACCAGAATAAATGAAAAAACCTATCAAAAAAGAGCCTATGTGCAAATTATCCAATTAGGAAGACTTTTCGAATCGTTTCTATCGATTCTAAATCTTACAATTTGATCCTCAATTTTTTTAGCACCGAGTAAAACAACCTAATCGATGGGAAATTTAATAATAAAGATGAGTATAACTGATTTTCGATCGATAATTCTGTTTGTATCGGCTTATCCCGATGCACTGAACACTCTCAGCTCGTTCTTTCGCTAAAAAACAAAGTCATGATCTTGCAGATCCCCCATCTTGTAGATGATAATCGCAAACACGTATCGACTATCGAGCTGCATCGGGTTTTCAAGAATGCTGCGAGGATTTTGCTGCGAAAAAAGGGAGGAAAAAGAGTCGAAGATCCATCGAATCGTTGGTAAAAGAGTGAGAGAGGAGGGATTTCTCGAGTGGAGGCTTCCTATCGAGAGGTAACGCCTCGGAATTTCTCGTGATTACTGTAATTTCTCGTTGTCGAAGATATCTCTTTCTTTTTCACAAAGTCTTATGTGCCGATCATGTTCAGAGCCACAAGTATTTTCTCATCTTTGAGTGACTCTCAAAGTTCCCGCAAATGCACGAGGTTCTTCTGATCAAAGTGCGAAGACTCAGCGACGAAGAGATGAGCAAGGAAAATGCAATTTGACCAAAATCCTTGCAAAAAAGAACCCTTTCACGTGGAAATGCCCATAGACGGCGTATATCTGTAATCCATGGATCCGTACGTGTATATTCGCGTCTGTGGGAAAGGGAAAGAAGGTACAGAGTCCTCAGAGAGGCAGATGAATAAAAAAAAAAGGTACAAGAGCAAAAAAGAATATATGACGACGTCGGCGAGGTTGCCAAGCCGTATTTTACAGGCGCTTGTGTGCGCTCTCGCAGCGTTCAAATCCCTTTCTGCTCCTCTCTGTGAGCCAAGAGAGAGCTTTTCATACGCCTCTTTGCCGTTGCATATCTTTTTTTTCCATATATATGTATACATATATATTTATATGGTAATCTATGGGGGATTCCGAGTCAACTTGACCAAGGTTTAACCTGATGTGGAAGTTTGCATCGTTCCAATCTATCCCAAATTACGTTTTTTTTTTAACCTTGTAAACGTTTTTCCATCTGTACTCAAAAAATTCTGAAAAAATTCACGCGACTGTTCAAAGCATTTATTTTGAAGTACCAATCGTGAAATTCCAGAAAATTAAATTTTTTGTTAAATAAATGAAAAAATAAATCAAGTCCTTGATAAGGATCCCGAAATACATTTTCAATGATTTTTCACTTTGTAAATTTTCCAGGAAGAATGAATTTTATCAATTAAGAAAATGATTATTGCTATTGCATTTAAATTATGCGAATTTCGACATTAGTTTAATCTTGAGATATTATTTTCTACGTTTGTACTCAGATTATAAGCTCTGATTTTTCGACATTTTTTATGTCAGCTGTTCTTTCGAATTTTCTCCCAAAACGTGGAAATTGAAAAATCTTGAAAATTTTAAAAAAACTAATGATTTTTAATTTTCAAAAATTAGAAAAAGCTGGCATTGAAAAGCTCCAGACTCCAGATTCCTAACCCCAGGTCCACCCTTTTCGTTCAAAATCTTACAAGTATTTTGATAGCTAATAAAAACCCAAAATCAAAAATTTAGAGGACAATCTTTATGGGGTTAGAAATCTTTATAAGGTTGGGAAAAATTATTTTACGATTTTAAGTCCGTTTTAAAAACGTGGTACGTAAAAAATTGTATTTTTTTAAATAATAATTTTTTGAATAATTATTTTTTCTTAATTTTAGCACAGATCTTGGCTTACCAATCTTGATATGCAATCACAAGTTTATGTGATCTCTTTTTACTTTAAAAAATTCGGTGTTTAGGAGGAAAAGCAATATTTAAGGAAGATGGATGATTGAAAAAATCTTTAAACAAATTTGCAGTGATTATTAACTTCATTATCATCGTTAAAAAAATTATGAACCAAATCTGAGATGGTGAGGCCTAGATGTTGGTTGAGTTCACTTGGAATGCCCCATATCTATGTATATACATATACAGTACCATGTGGGTTATGTATATAGACGAGAGAAAGATGGTATTAAAAAAAGAGATTTGCGACAAGTGGTAAGATAACGATCGAGAGGACGAACAAGTGGACTCGTGTAGTGCCTGGAGCTTCTATATTTGAAAAAATTATGACTTTTTATCCACCCGAGAGTCTACTGAACGATTCACTTTGCCGATAAGCATCTGAAGAAACAATCATGAAAACGCTGATGATGCGACTCAAGTGAAAATGTAAATTTAAACTGTTTTTTTTTTTATTAACAAAAAATAAAATGCAAAATTTGCAATTTCGCGATTTTGTAACTTTTTTAAAAATTAATAAACGAAAACATAATTATCAGAAAAAATTAATAATAATAAATCTAATCTAAAAAAATGTGATTAAAAAAAATTGTATTTGAATTAAGATGCAAAAGTTTAAAAAAAAACATCAATAGCACAAAATTTCGTAGCAATTTTTTAATTATGCGATTGTAAATTTAAAAGAATGGGATTTTGGATATTGTATTTTTATTAACCAAAATACGTTGTTA